>JBBGBA010000182.1:0-313704 GCA_038088335.1 Mesorhabditis sp. LJ9110
CAATGGGAAGCCATTTTTCTTTTGGAACAGCATAGATTCCTAGGGAAAGGCAAGCTAGCAATTTAGGAAAGGGCAGGCTAGCAAAAATTCTTTAGGAAAGGGCAGGCTAGCAGAAAGCATTTAGCAAAAAGCGAACTAGCAGAGATCATTAAGGAAAGAAGCAACCCTGTTTTAAAGATTTATGAAATCCTAAACGATCTCTGCTAGCCTACCCTGGATTGCGGAAGCAGACGTGCGCCTCATTTTTCCCAGTAGAAAAACAAGGTTGTCATTTCCAGCCCATCCCAAGAAAGCGAACAACACCGGATTTGCACGGGAGCCAATGACGCATTAATAGGAGCTGCTCGCCTTAAAATCTGCTCTAAACCCGTTTGAAATCCCAAAGGATCTCTGCTAGCTTGCCTTTGGCCAGTAGCAGAACCGAAATAATCTTTGCAAGGTCAAAAAATCCATTCGGAACCCCAGTTTTTGAGGGGGATTTTTGGGGCCGAGGAGGCGCCAGGAAACGGCCAAAAAAATGGCGGAAATGCTGCGGGTAATGTAGCGGAATATGGGGTGGGTGGGATCTCTCGGGTTTATGTGCTGAGTATGCGTTTGTTTGGGGGTTTTTTACTCAGTCTGTCAGCCTTTCCTAAAGAATCTCTGCTAGCCTGCCCTTTCCTAAAGAATCTCTGCTAGCCTGCCCTTTCCTAAAGAATCTCTGCTAGCCTGCCCTTTCCTAAAGAATCTCTGCTAGCCTGCCCTTCTTAAAGGGATGCCGACGGCATAGTCAATCGGTTACGCGCTGGAAAGAAATTGTCTCTGCGCCTCTCCCCAGGGCGCGCTTCTCTGCCCTGTTGGCTACTTGCCAATTTGTTGATGGGGGGGGGGGGGGATCGACACATGCCGTCGGCAGCCCTTTAAAGAATCTCTGCTAGCCACCTTTGACTCTCGACAACTGGAATGCCTCCAAAAGACCGGAAAGAGCCGGATGGCCCGCCGGGAAAAACCGGATTTACGACCAATTTCCAAGGGTCCGGAACCAACGGTTGGCCGCTTCAAAAATTGGACGGCGTCCGGGCCCAAAGATCGGCAGGGCCGGCTAGCAGAGGTTCCTTAGGAAATGGGAGAAACTAGCAGAGAGTCTTTGCGAAAAGAAAGCCCGATTTAATTTTGTCCTTTTCGGAATCCTGGCGAGCAGATGAATTCGACTTTTTTGTCTTCATTCACTGTTCCTTTAATTTTAGAAAATTTCCGGAGTTTAATTTCGTGCTTTTTGCCAGCCTCTCTCTACCCTCGCTTAGCCTCAATTTTGGACCGGGGGAGCTGCATTTTGTTTGAGCAGGAGCCGGGCCAAGAAATTCCATCCGCTCCACAATCCGCCAAATCTGCTCCCCGGGGGTACGCAAATGGACAGAGGGACAAACAAGAAATGAACAAAAAAGGCAAAGCAAAAATAGGCAAGCTAGCAGAGATTCTTTAGGAAAGGGCAGGCTAGCAGAGATTCTTTAGGAAAGGGCAGGCTAGCAGAGATTCCTCAGGAAAACGCAAGCCAATCGAAAATCCCTAGCAATTCCGGCAATCGACCCGGGAACGCCCCCTTAATACCCAAATCGGCAGGGATCCGGAAAACTAAATTCCGCCCAGCTTGCAGCCTCATGCCCCCCGATTGGCCCAGATTTGGGACCTTTCCGGGCCCCAGGAGGGGGTGAGGGCCCCGAATTGAGTTCTTTTATGGGCCCTCCCCCCTGGCCAGGACCCCCCGCCAGGGCCACCGAGTGGAATTGAGGTCCCAAATTTCCCGGCGGCGGGCCCGGACAAAATAGTCGGTGTGACGAAGTGGGGGGCAGTCATCCGGGAAATCAGAGCGAGAGAGGGAGGGAGAGAGAGAGAGAGAGAGAGAGAGAGAGAGAGGCAGGCTAGCAAAGGTTCTTGTGGAAACTATTCAGAACAGAGCGCCGTGCTAGCCGGATAGAGAAAAAGCGAGATGTCACGGTCCCTTTAAAGGTACTAGGAAGGCAGGGCGAAAGAGAAGGGAAGCTCGCACAGATTTTTTGGGAAATTTTGGCAATAGGCAGCAGTAGCGTGAAACGGTGCCTTTAAAGAGGCTGTGAAGTCCGAAAAAGCGAGAGAGACACGAAGCGAGAGAGAGAGCCAGAGAGAGCGAGAGAGAGAGAGCGCGCAAAATCGAATTCCCCAGCTGTCACACTGCCTTTAAATGAACTTGTGAGGATAAACCAGCTACTTGCCAAGTGCAAAAGTGGTGGGTAGGGTGGAAAAGTCGGGGGCAATGTTTTTGGAAGAGCTGCGGCCACCCAGGGCTCGAAATACATAATAAATCTGCGAGCGTCCTTCCTTCCTGCTCCTCTTCGGCTTCTTGGCCCTCTCCTAGGTCCAAAGGGTCCAATGGGGCCCTTTTGACCCTGTCTGAACGACTTTAAATGGGGCAGCGAAGGCAGAGGCAGAGCAAGCTAGTAGAGATTCTTTGGGAAAGGGCAAGCTAGCAGAGATTTTTAGGAACCCGGAAGAACTACGGTAACTCCCAAATCGGAACAGCACCTTACCGAGTCACAAAAACGTTTCTCGTTCCCCTCCAGGGCAGCTTTTTCAGCAGAATTTCTGAATAGCCGCCCAGCAACATTTAGCGGCAGTTTAGCGCGGTGGGCAAGAAAAGAACAAAAAAATTGCCGGGCCCACCACCTGGGGCTCCGGAAGCGGTTAGCCCGGTTTTTGGCACGGGGGCGCTCCGTTCATTGAGGGGCACGTAGGTTGCGAAAGTGGCAGAGATTCTTTCGGAACTGGGGAGGCGAGTTGAGATTCTTTGGGAAAGCGCAGGCCAGCAGAGGTTCTTTGAGAACCTGCTTTCAGCGGCCCTTTAAAGACACGGAGCTCTAATTTTCTAAGGATTCTTGGAGCAGAATTTATCTTTTAAGGCCCAGAATTGCTAAGGCAAGGCTTTGGAGATGCGAGCGAGGGAGAGAGAAAGAGAGAGAGCGAGAGAGAGAGACAGGAAGAGAGACGCGAAGCCCAAGAAGATGGATGGTCGGGGCGCCACACCGGAAATTGGGGTCCCGGGCCGTCCAGGTGGGTGCGCAGGCGGACAAACCCGAGGAGGAGGATACGCTATGGAATGCTTCAGGGGAGCTGGAGCCAGAGAGAGAGAGAGAGAGAGAGAGAGAGAGAGAGAGAGAGAGAGAGAGAGAGAGATAGTAGAGCAAATAAGCCATTCCGCTTGTTCCCAAAGGATGCCTGCGAGCCTGTCCTTTCCTAACGAATCTCTGCTAGCCTGCCCTTTCCCAAAGAGTCTCTCCAAAAGCCTTAGAATCCATGTGTCACTCTCCCTTTAACCCGTCATAATTGGGCGCCAGACTCGAAAAATGACCCTCCATGACATGAAAACTGATCGTCAGCTCTAGAAGAAGATCTCCAATGTCCAGCCCGACTCCAAGACGCGACGCTCCGGTTTTCCCCCGCACACGGCTTTTCCATTTCTAATGGGGTGTGTGCGTGATTTGGGCCCGTCAAATGGGCCGTCGCGGAACGGCCCAATTAATATTGGAGGTGAGAGTAAGAGGGAGAGAGAGAGCGAGAGAGAGAGAGTGGAAGCCACGCAGAAAAGATATATAAGCTCGCCATTAGGATATCTGATCCGTAAAAATGAGCAGGGGCAGCTGACGTAGCCTAACGGAAATTTGGAAGCGCGGAAGGACTCTAGGAAAAGGCATGCTAGCAGAGATTCTTTAGGAAAAGGCAAGCTAGCAGAGATTCTTTAGGAAAGGGCAGGCTAGCAGAGATCCCTCAGGAAAGAGCAGGCTTGCAGAGAACTCGTAGGAAACGGCACACCAGCTCCAATTCTTTGAAAATTTGCGCTTCTCTCGTCGCTCTTCATCCCTTTCTAATCCAAATTCCGCGACGCTGCACTGTTCAGTAGCTCCGGGGGGATGCGGTTGTTTTGGCCGGGTTCCAAGAATGCCACATTCTCATGATGCCCCTAGGATACACACATAGACGCCCCCGAATCACTTATGAATCGCGACATGGCGCAGACAAGCAAAAGAGGTGAGCAAAAAAAGGATGAGGAAGCGGAAGCCAAGGTGAATAACTTCCAAAATGGCATGTAAGAGCTCGTTTCTATGTTTTTTTTTTTACTTTAATGGCCATAAGCGGATTCCAAAAAGACCTCTGCTAGCCTGCCCTAGCCCGCCAAAATTAACGGCCCGTTTAAGGCATGGAGATGGATTTTTTTTGGCCATTTTCAATTTCTGCGAAATTCCCTGCCCATTCATTTAACTGGACCTGGTGGTATCTCAAAGAACCTCTGCTCGATTGCCTCCTGGAGCAAACTTCTTATGCACCAGATTCCTAAACGACCTTTGCTAGCCTGCCTATCCGGGGTTTTAAGTTTCGAGTTTCTGGCAAGATAAGCCTGCTAGCAGAGGACCTTTGGGACGTTCTGGGATTTTCGTTGATCCCCAAAGATCTCTGCTAGTAGGCCCTGGCTTCTGGGTCAGCCGCTGACGAATAGCAGGCTAGCAGAGGTTGTCAAGGAAAAGGCAGGCCAGCAGATATTCATAAGGAAGGGGCAGGCTAGCAGAGATTCTTTAGTAAAGGGCAGGCTAGCACAGATTCTTTAGGAAAGGGCAGGCTAGCAGAGATTCTTTAAAAATCGCGTGTAGAGCTACGAAACGCCAAAAATAGCCCGTCAACACCCTAAAAATACACCCCCAAACAAAATCAGCCAAGGGCCCATTTTGGGGCCCTTGGCCCTAAAAATGGGTGTGTTGGTGTTGGCCGGGGAATAGTGGTGTGGATGCGCACAATGTTTTCAGCCCTGCCCCACACACCAAAAAAGTAGCCCGACGGAGAATAGAGTCGAAAGATGGAGAGTTGGAATAAGAAGAAGCGGACTGGCGGAGGCAGAAGAAGATGCGGTGAGTGATGCTGTGTTTTCCGTCGACAACTCCCCCCAGCAGTCGAGGCTTCTTCTTCTTCGCCCCACCCGCCGCCGGTTGGCTTCCGGCCCGTTTTCCGGGGCAGCTGACAAAGCCCAACTTCCAAAGTTGAAGCGTATTTTGGATACGGAATGTGAAGGATTTCCTAAATGTTCTCTGCCAGCCTGCCCTTTTCCTAAAGGATCTCTGCTAGCATGCCCTTTCCTAAAGAATCTCTGCAGCCTGCCTGGTGCTTAAATTAAAGGCCGCTTGAAGCGAACATCCTGGATTTCCCCCAGGCATCCCGGCTAGCCTGCCCAGTTCTATAGGTTCTAGAGGGTTAGCAGGGATTATTGAGGAGGCTCAAGTGCTATTTTAAAGAAACTTTGAAGCCAGGACACAAAGGGGCAGACTAGCAGAGATCCTTTAGGAAAATCACGCCCAGACGAGGCCGATCCGCTATTTCATCAGTCCGATAGGGAAGTGTTCCAATTCTAGTGATGAAGCCAGACGAGAGAGAGAGAGTGAGTGAGAGAGAGAGAGAGAGAGAGAGAGAGAGAGAGAGAGAGAGAACACATCCGGGAAGCGCGCGTGCCGAGATTAGACCCGCCCGGATAAACCGAGAATCGCCAACGAGGCTTGGCTCGAGATGAGTGACACTCAAAATACATGGTTTTAGTTAAACTGCTAGCAGGGCAGGCTAGCAGAGATTCTTCGGGATGCGGGTCAAATCTGGTTGGATCCGTTTCCGGCTATCTCTGGGACCCAAAATGCGGAGAGAGAGAGAGAGAGAAGAGAGAGAGAGAGAGAGAGAGAGATAGAGAGAGAGAGAGAGAGAGAGAATGAGAGAGAGAAACAGAGAGATAGAGAGCGAGAGAGAGAGATCGAACTAGCAGAGATTCCTTGAGAAACTTTCAAGGCAAAACTTGAGGAACAAAAAGGCTTTTTTAAAATTGCAGCTAAAAGAGATTCTTGATCAAAATACGAAGATTATCTCAGCCCTCCAGAAAAACATTATGACCGGAAGCGGAAGCGCCATCCACAGCTCGTCGAGCCGTATGAGGAGTGTTCGTCGGCTCCTCCTCCTCCTCCTCGTGCTGCTCGTTCTCCTTTGAAAGGGCTGCTTTTGAGTGGGCGGATAGAAGAGAGTGGGACATTCACTTGTGGGTCTCCTCTATAAAGAAGGAGGCCCCCTCCTTCTTTCGAGAAATCGAGTGGAAAAATTGGATTTACCAAACGCCCGCCTATGGCTTGGGACAAGGAGGAGAAGCATACTAAGAGGAAGGAGGGGAGCCTATACCTGGGTTGTTTATCGGAATGCCATGAGGTATGAGAGGGGGAGACTAGCAGAGAGAATTGGAAAAAATTGGTAGGAGGTGAGGGCAGCTAGCAGAAAAAAATTTGGCGCAGCTCGAAGTCGTCTAGCAGAGATTCTTTAAGGAATTCTGGCGCCCGTTGAGGCATGCTAGCAGAGATCATTGGAAAAGGCACGCTAGCAGCGATTCTTCAGGAAATGGGGGCACACTAGCAGAGACCACTCAGGTTTGGCACCTATACGATTCCTAGACAGGCTTTCCTAGATTCCTAGATTCCTAGACCTTTGAGGAAACAGCGCGACAGCAGAAATTTTTTGAGAAATTGTGGCAAACATGCATGGATTATTGAGGAATCAAGGCCAGGGATGGCAAGCTAGCAGAGATTCTTGAGGAAAGGGGGATGCTAGCTCAGTTTCAAATAAAGCAGCTAGCAGAAGTTATTGTGGAAATCACCTTTTGGGATCAGGGCAAGCTAGCAGAGAGCTTTTAGGAAGAGTTTAGAGAGAAAATTAGGCAGTCTAGCAGAGATCCTTCGAGAAATCAGTACTGAGAATCTTTTGCAGAGGCCAAATCACTCTCTCTCTCTCTTTCTCTCTCTCTCGCTCTCTCTATATCTATCTCTATCTCGCTCATTCTCGCTTTCTCTCCTTCTCTCTCTTTCTCTCTCCCTCACCCCTATCTCTATGATATTCGCTGCCCACAAGAAAAAAACAATGAAACCCGAGCCGTCGGGGCAAACAAATTTTTTGCGAATTTTGCCTTCCTCGCCTTCCTCACCATATTTTGTGCAGTGGCCCTCAATTTTTCGGGCGGCGAACGATGGAAGCATTCGACCGGTTGCTTCCGTTTTCTAGCCCCACAACCCCCGAATTCAACCGGAAAACCGGGCAAAACGGGCAGGAGCAGCCGGATAAACAATCAACTGAAGGGGGTGGGGTAGAGCAGCGTTTATAGGCTTTTCGTGTAGTGGATTTGGGCGGAAATTGGGGAAAATAAAGTTTTAGGAAAAGCAGAGATTCTTTAGGAAAGGGCAGGCTAGCAGAGATTCTTTAGGAAATGGGCAGGCTAGCAGAGATTCTTGAGGAAAGGGCAAGCTAGCAGAGATTCTTTGGGAAAGGGAAGAACCGCCACAAGGAACACAAAAAGTCCAACTTGAATTTCTTGAACCCCACCGTCCGTCTCTCGCCGAGGTCCCCAAATCAAAATGCAGATTCGAGTCTCCAGGCGGGGCCCGACGAGACCAACCGGGCGGGACGTCGGAATATTTCAGGGATTTTCAGATTTCGCCCCGGAATAGGGCAAAAAACAGGGGGCACACGCTACTGAGGGGGGAGCACGACATGAAAAATGACCCCGCCAACGGGTGCACAGCACTGATTTTGAGATATGACCGGGAGGGGTGTACACGCGAGGTAAAAAAACAGAGGTCTGGGTTTCCTAAAGAATCTCTGCTAGCCTACCCTATCCTAAAGAATCTCTGCTAGCCTGCCTCTTCCTGGTGCTTTCCTGTTAACGGGGGGCGGGGGTTTAACGGGGCAACCAACCACCTTTTTCGTTGTAATTACGTACGGCCCTATACCAAAACATAAATCAGGCGTAAAAAGTAAAAATAGGCTTCTCCCCCGTTAGCAGAGAAGCACCTTTTCCCAAAGAATCCTGTTAGCTTGCCCTTCTCTAAAAAATCTCTGGGAAGGAAACCCAACCCTCAAAACCTTAATCCCCGCCTTCCCCATCCCTTTAATGACCGAAATTAGGCGGTAAAGCCTTCAGTTTTTCCCGCCGTGCACAACATTTGGGGTAGAAGACAGCTGGCAAGTGCACAAACACACACGCATCGGCACTTTATCGGCCACAAAATAGGGGCCCATGGGGACCCATGCCCCCTCCACAGCCGGATGGATGAAACATGTGTGCTTTAAATTTTTCTCCCGGCCATCACACCGGAAAAGCCGGGTTAGCGGCCGGGTTGAGGAAAAGCCCGACGAAACTCATCATTTGTCCCGATGGAGGCCGCTCAGGGCCACAAATGCCCTGAGGGTACATGGCCAGAGAGAGAGAGAGAGAGAGAGAGAGAGAGAGAGAGAGAGAGAGAGCGAGAGTGGTTAGGTGAAATGGATGGATTGATGGGGACATGATGGGGACGCTTCTTCCTCGTCTCACCCGGGCCACGCGTGGCTGATCGTTTTATTTTTAGGGTCAGCAAGCAGAGAACGTTTGGGAAAGGTGGCTAGCAGAGTTTCTTTAGGAAAGTGCGAGGCAGCGAGCAAGCTAGAAAACATCCTTCCGGAAATCAAAATGTTCGAGGCAATTTAGCAAAGACCATTGGAGAATTAGAGCAGGCTAGTAAAGACCATTCTGGAATTTTACGATGCAACGAATCAACTGCAAACTAACATAGATCCTTTGGGAAATACACGATTAACACCTGAAACTAATTGAAGTTCAGCGGCAAACTAGCAGGGAGCATTTTGGAATCGAGCCCGGCCTGCCGAAAAATACGGGCTCAAAGGCAAACTAGCAGAGACCATTCAGGAGCCGTTGGCGAGGCTAGCAAAGATCCTTGGAGATGCAAGGACGTCTAAATCTTCCAGAATCTGCAATCTCCGCTGCTGGTTGCTAGAGTCCATTTCAGATTTGAAATCTCTGTGCGCGGCGAATCGGCACTTTTTATTAGATCATGGGTGAGCGGGGATGGTGGCCTGCCGAGCTTCAGAATCACATAACGGCCCCCCGGAGCCGGCGAAGAAGGCGTCAGCAAAAATCACGCCTTCCGGAGGGGGATTGTTACATTGAGGTCCCTGAGATGAACTGTTCTTTGGTTTTGTCCTGCTTAATCGGTGCTGCGGTCCTAAAGCGCGCTTTTAAAGCGGTCGGCAAGTACCGAGCCGAGGTCCTCTAAAAGATGGCTCGTAAAGTGTTTAGCCTTGCTTAGGCTTAGGCTTAGGCTTGGGTTTGGCTTAGGCATAGGTTTAGGTTCTACTTGGGCTTAGCTTAGGCGTGGACTTACTCGCAGGCTTAACTTAGGTGGCATTTCTTTTTGGGGTATGGGAGATTGGGAGATTGGGGGTTTGGGGGTTTGGGGAGGGGGACGGGGACGGCCAAGGGAAAAACACTGGGATGGGGGGCGGGGGTTTGGGGAGGGGAGGGGACGGGGCCAGGGGAAAAGCACTGTGGGGGGGAGAATGCGAAAATTGGGGGGAACTCGCCTTTTTTGGCCACCACGTGTATGGGCCAGGCTTTTTCGTAAGTGCCGCGCCTGTGGCTGCAGCCTTACCAACCGGTTGCTTAGGCATTTGGACTACGTAGAACACGTAGCCAAGCCAGTACTTTTATACTGCAAAGCCGAAGCTTTTCAAGCAGTTCAGAAGCCGTAGCTTTTCTCTAGGCATTTAGGGGAGCCATTACACCCATTTTCAGGCATTAAGGGGAGCCCTGACACCCATTGGTCAGAAGGTTGGGGTGAACCGACTGACGAATTGACGTGGGAAGGGCTGGACTATCTGTCCACAGAGTGGGCCAGGTGGGGGGCTAGTGGGAAAGCGCGACGGCGCCTGGTTCAATTACCCAAGTTTGCTGTTAATTACCAAATGTTTTTATGCCCAAGCCAATGCCCAAGCCTAAGCATAATTTTTCTGAAATTTTTAGAGAAATTGGGGTAAGAATTTACGTAACTTTACCCCCCAGCCCCAAGGGCCGAAAATTTTTTTAGGGCCATCAATTGGTAGCCCTGGGTCAGAGCTACCATCTCCTGGCCGGGAATTGCGAAAAAATCAATATTAAAATTTATACAATTAAAATAGTGTTGAAGCGGTTATTCGGATTTTGCTTGTTTTTGACATAATTATCTTATTTTACATCGTTTGGGGTTGTAATTAAAACTATATTTTCTCGTCGCTTAGCTTAGACAAAGCTTAGGCCTAAGCCTAGCTCAGGCTTAGGCTTAGCTTAGGCTTTGGTTTTGGCTTAGCTTAGGCTTAGGCTTAGCTTAGGCTTAGGCTTAGCTTAGGCCTAGGCTTGGTTTTGGCTTAGCTTAGGCTTAGCTTAGGTTTGGCCTAGCCCGATTTTAGGCTTAGCCTAGACCTAGATTAAGATTTGCTTAGGCTTGGGCTTGGCTTGGTCAGCTTCGACTTGGAGAAAAGTTAGGCCAGAAAACCCTCCAAAAAAAGACCCCCCCCCCCCCCCCAACATCTCAATAGCTCCAAACTCTTAGTATATTTTTTTGATGAATGGCGTCGAAAAAAAATAAATAATCCGCATTCGTCCCGAAAAAATAGCGTAATTATTGAAAAGTGGTAAAGGTTGTTTCTGGGGGAACAATAACGAGTGGAAACAATTTTTGTATTTATAAAGAATATCCTGCTATTTTGAAAACGCCATCGGATAGGGCGTCGAAAATTATACAAAAAGGTTTAATTTCAGTCAAAAAAAACCAAATTTTTAACCATTTTTATTTGATTAAACTTTTTAACTTCATAAAGTAATAATTTTAAATTGGCGATGGTATGCTTGAATTAGCACGACAGGTCCCGATAGGGAAAAAATGGTGTCCACCCCCGTTATTTGTCCCCCCCCCCCCGGTTAAGGAATCTTTACCTAAAACTTTGGGACCCTTGGGCTGGGCGGGAGGAGGGGGTAAAGTGAACCGTAGCCGAAATTGGTTCGCTGGAAAGGGTCTTGCGGCCAGTTGTACATTGGCGCAGTTCAATCTATCCAAAAGCCCGCCGCTTCAAGCTTTCGGCTCTAAACTTATAGGAAGGACAGCTGCTGACGTTCCGGATCGGTGATGAAATTTTCAGAAAAATCTGATGAAATACAGCCATTTTGGGGGGGCTTATACCTTATGGCTTCCCCCCGCGCCCCCGAACCGCGCGGCACCTGGCCCACCCGGTGGGAGGGGGGTATTTAAGAAAGATTGGCGACACCCTCGCCCGCGCATGTGTCCTCCCCGAGTCACCGACAAGCCTGAGAGCGGTTGATGAGGGGAACGGCATCCCGGAATCAGGAGACTATTCCAGGTCCTTTCTTCTACCCAAAGGAAGGGATGCGCCGCTCATCTATGTCCCACAACAGCAGCTGGCTTTGTCCCGACCACCGTATGCGTAGGGGTGCGTGTATATCGGTCGGGCGGGCGTAAGCTGTGTAAGGCGCTCCGGTACGGCGGTTCTCACCGTCGGGAACTCTTCTGTCCGATTCTCAGACCACCCACCCTTGAGGTGACGTGCGAGGGATAGGGCAGGCCGGTGATGCAAGGTAAGCTGTACCAGTCGTTTCTGTGGCCACGGGAACTTCACGAGTCAGCAAGGCGGGCGTGAATAGAGTTTTGCTTTTTCTGGACCAGTTTTTTGTGCTGGATCCGAATTTTGGGTCCGTTTAGTGTGGGTAGCGATCGTTTTTGCGATACCGACCCCCCCCCCCCGCAATCGACCTACATAGCTGTGAAGTAGTGAAGTTAGCCAAGCGCAATTCGAAACGGAAGGCAAGCTAGCAGTAATCGTTAGGGAAATCCACCCTAATATACGCTATCCTCACTTCCCAATCCCGTCAAACCTACCGGCATTGGTGTATTCATGCTGGACCAGTTTTTTGTGCCGCATCCGAAGTTTGGGTCCGTTTTGCGAGGGTGGCTATCGTTTTTGAGATACTCTGCCCGTCCAACCGGCTTCTCACCTGTCACCCTCCCTTGTATTTTTTCCACTTTTTCAAAAGGCCTAGGATCGGCTTAGGTTTGGCTTAGGCTTAGCTTAGGTTTGGGCGTTGGCTTGGGCTAGCTTAGGCTTAGCTTAGCTTACCTTAGTCCTAGCCTTAACTTAGGCTTAGGCTTAGCTTTTTAGGCTTAGCTTAGGCCGAGGCTAAGGCTTAAGCTTACTAACGTTATAATCCACGGCCAAAATTCCCAAATGATCTCTGCTAGCAACCCCCACCACTTGACTCTCCCGGCAAGCCAAAAACAACATAAAATTTTCCAACGTACAAAGTTTTTAGACAACAGAAACTTCAAGAATTGACGGGTCGAATCGAGAGAATCGAGCAAGCCACCCCCCGAGACTACCCATCGGCGTATAAATCAAAAAAATAAGTACTTGAGGAAGTGTCGGGGAGGGCTGGAGGGTTGGAAGAGGAAAGCAACTGCCCGAGGAGTTGGACAAGGAAAAGCAGCAGAAGAAGACCCCAGGGAATATAGACGGACATCACGAGATGGAAACGGATGGACAGAATAAGGAGGAAAGGGAAGGGGGGGGCTGATATCCTGCCACAAGAAGATGGCCACGATCTACTGGAAGACAAACGGGGATCGGAGGGGAGGGGAAATGAAGATAGAGCGGTTTTTGGGTGTAAAAACAAACTTCAGAATCCTTAAGAAGGGGCGGCTAGCAGAGATTCTTTAGGAAAGGGCAGGCTAGCAGAGATTCTTTAGGAAAGGGCAGGCTAGCAGAGATTCTTTAGGAAAGGGCAGGCTAGCAGAGATTCTTTAGGATAGGGCAGGCTAGCAGAGATTCTTTAGGAAAGGGCAGGCTAGCAGAGATTCTTTAGGAAAGGGCAGGCTAGCAGAGATTCTTTAGGAAAGGGCAGGCCAGCAGAGATTCTTTAGGAAACGGCAGGCTAGCCGAGATTCTTGGGACGGCAGGCTGGCAGAGATTCTTTAGGAAGTCCAGACCCAGCTGCTGAACTTCTCCAAGACGGGCTGGCTGGCCGAGATCCGTCTGGAAGCGGAGACCGATCCCTTAAGCCGCTCCTGGTGGGGCAGGTTAGCAGAGATCCTTGCGGAATCGTGAAAATCGGCTTCATGACGTCCTGACCTATAATAGGCTTGTAGATATTCTTCCGGAAAGCCCAGCACCCGTTTTTAACTCTTGAAGGCTGCCGTAAAAAAACCTACCAACGTACCAGACGATCCAGCAGTGATTCTGCGCCCGCCAGAACACGGGCAGGCTAGCAGAGATCCCTTCGGAATGCTACCACCAGGCCCGTACGGGAGCCGAGATTTCGGGGGCACGCACGCAAAAAATTTTTGGCGTGGCTACCACCATCAATTTCACCCTAATCTTTAGGTTTCGACACCAACTGCACCTTCCAAGCCGTTAATGACCGGCCCTGGTCGCCATACGCTAACCGTGTATTCCTGAGTGAGTGCTGAGGGGGCAGTGTGTGTCTCTACACCCCTTCCTTCGTTTCCATGACGATCCGTGTGGCCGTGCCGGGACCCGAATTTGCCGAGAAGGCAGCCCGTCGATTGCCATACTAGCGTCCGGCATCAGCAGAAGTCAAAACCGGAAGTCGGCTGAAGCTGCGTCGAAATCCAGGAAATGGTAAGTTTCTAAAGAATCTCTGCTAGCCTGCCATTTCCTAAAGAACCTCTGCTAGCCGGCCCTTTCCTAAAGAATCTCTGCTAGCCTGTCCTTTCCCAAAGGATCTATGCTAGCCTGTCCTTTCCCAAAGAATCTCTGCTAGCCTGCCCTTTCCCAAAGAATCTCTGCTAGCCTGCCCTTTCCTAAAGAATCTCTGCTAGCCTGGTCCTTTCCCAAAGAATCTCTGCTAGCCTGTCCTTCCAAAGAATCTATGCTAGTCTGTCCTTTCCTAAAGAATCTCTGCTAGCCTGTCCTTTCCCAAAGAATCTCTGCTAGCCTGCCCTTGCCTAAAGAATCCCTGCTCGCTCGCCAAAAACTGATTTTCAGGGCCTCTGAAGTGCTAAAAAGTTCAAAAGTACCCAGAACAAAGAATTGCGGATACTGTTGCTAGGTCGGTTTTTAGGAATCGGCTCTGAAAATTCAGGGGATTTTCAGGTCTCGACAACGCCGGGAAGACGACGATTCTGAAGGGGATGGCCAGTGAAGACATCGCACACGTGACGCCAACGCAGGTAGGCGAGCAGAGATTCCCTGGGAAAGAACAGGCTGGCTGAGATCATTTGAGCGTCTATTTCCAGGGCTTCAACATCAAATCCGTCGTCTCGGGCAACATCAAGCTGAACGTGTGGGATATCGGGGGCCAGCGGAAGATCCGGCCGTACTGGAAGAACTATTTCGAGAAGACGGATGTTCTGGTGGGTCTCCGCTAGGCGTAACGATCCCCTTAAGGCTTTCGCAGCACTTTAAAGGGCAGTTGAAGTCAAAAATTCAACGCTTTTTGGTGGATTTTTGCATCCATGCTCAGCCTTAAAGCGCCGATCAAGGCATTGGCTATGGATTCCCTATAAATTTAGCCAACCCCACCAGTGTGTGCCCCCCAACCAAACCACCACCAACACGGATTTAACGTGTCGTAATCCATTACACGATAAAACTACGTACGGAGCCGACAAAATGCATAGATTAGAAATCCAACCCTTCGATTTCAGATATTATCGACTCGTCGGACAAGAAGGCTTGACGAGACCGGGATGGAGTTGATGGATCTGCTGGAGGAGGACAAGCTCGCACATGTGCCGCTACTCATTTATGCAAATAAACAGGTGGGACCCCGAAGAATCTCTGCTAGCTTGCCATTTTGCTAAAGGTTCTCTGCTAGCCTGCCCTTTCCTAAAAAAATCTCTGCTAGCCTGCCCTTTCCTAAAGAATCTCTGCTAGCCTGCCTTTTCCTAAAGAATCTCTGCTAGGTTTTGAATTTAGGACCTCGTCCACGCTGCCCGAGCCTCAGAAATTGCCTCCGGACTCCAGCTCCTCGCCATCCGAGACCGGGACTGGCAGATCCAGCCCTGCTCCGCCGTCACAAACGAGGGCGTCAAGGTACGGGATCTGGTTTTAAAGGGACGGCAAGGAATGTCTATTTAAAGGAACTGTTAAGCCAGAATCGATCAGAAACAAAAACTTTTTCAGGACGGCCTCGACTGGTTAGCCAAGATTATGGAAAAGAAGAAATGATTTGGATTGTGAATAAAGATATACAAAACTACAGAGAAACGAATTGGGCAAACTTGCAGAGATTCTTTAGGAAAGGTAAGGCTAGCAGAGGTTCTTTAGGAAGCTGTCTAGCATAGTTTCTTTAGGAAATTTCTCGCTCAACCCCTACTCAACTTTTTCCCCATTCCAATCGATGTCCCCTCCTCCCTCGCGGCCTATATTTGATAAGTGCCGTCCGGGGGAATCCCCCCTCGGCGAAGAGAGTACAATTTTTAGGAGACCCCCGACAATCATAGCAGTCATTGCACGTGAACACCTCGGGGATACCCCCAAAATGTACCCAGATGTTGGGGCGAGAGAGTGGGGCATAGAGAGAGGGAGCAGAGAAGGAGAGAGAGTGTGGCTTGAGGGCAGGCTGACCCTTTGACCCCGGCGGGGAGGCCCATAAAATTGATGGCGCCCGCCGAAAACACAGCTGGGTGCTTTTTAGCCGGCAATGCTTCTGGATTATGTTCGAATTCCTAAAAAATCTCTGCTAGCCTGCCTTCAAATTCACTCCAGTTTTTTATGGATTTTTATGAAATCCTCAAAATTCACTGCTAGCACCCACAATGGCCCCAAATTCTGCCCCATGCCCCCAAATTCTGAGTTTCCCAAGCGCTCTCTGCTAGTTTGCCTGTTTGCCCCAGGGATCACTGCCAGACGGCAATTTCCTCAAGGATCGCTGCTAGCCTGCCTCGTTTCTAAAGAATCTATGCTATGTGGCCCTCCATTTAGCAAAGAATCTCTGCTAGCCTACCCTTTCCTAAAGAATCTCTGCTAGCCCGCCCTTTCCTAAAGAATCTTGCACCTGCCTTTCCTAAAAATCTCTGCTAGCCCCTTTCCTAAAAATCGCTAGCCTGCCCCAAAGAATCTTTGCTAGCCTGCCCTTAAAACCTAAAGAACCTCAGCTAGCCTGCCTTCCCCAATGATCTCTGTTAACTGGCCCCCAGATCTCCGCTTTTCCGCGATCCACCCGATCAGCCAGGCGCGCCCAGCCGAAATCAGCTGTCGTATACAGCTGTGCCGTCTGGTTGTGTCTCTCTTTTTCTCTGCACTCTCTCTCCCTCTTCCTCTCTTTCCCTCTTCTATTCCTGTTATTCACGTGCCGGCCATGAGGATCCGGGCGGAATTTATGTCTCCAAGGGGGTTCCCCGTCTATGTATACACACCGCCCGAAAACTTGCCCTTGTCTCGGCCTCTCTCCCTCTCTTTTTCTCTCTCTCCCTCTCTCTCGCACCCTATTTCAGGTTATGTACTTTCTAAAAGTGGGGATTTCCCGGGGAACCCCCTTTTTCACATGACGAGTTGACTTGCCCTTGGGTGATCTATAGAAACTGGGGCAGAGAAGCTTCTAATTTTGGGGTATTTCTCAAACCTTAAGCTGGTAGGGAAACTTACTTCGGTTTTGAGCTTAAGTTAATTGACGAGTTAGCTTAGGCTAGGCGTTGATTAAAGGGAAGCGGCAATCGGAATCCAGAAGTTTGGGCTTAGGCTTAGCTTAGGCTTAGCTTAGGCTTAGCTTAGGCTAAGTTTAGGCTTAGCTTAGGCTTAGCTTAGGCTTAGCTTAGGCTTGGCTTAGCTTAGGCTTAGGCTTAGGCTTAGCTTAGGCTTAGCTTACTTAGGTTCGCTTCAGCTTTTGAAGCCTCGCCTGTTTTCCAGTCCCTTTAACCCCCTCGATGGCTGTTTAGCTGATTTTCGTTCGTTTCAAAGTTTGCGCATGTTCGCCCCCCATACCGGAGGGTGGCCACCCCAGCTGTTGATCAGCACATGCCGCCCATGCTTTTGTTGATTGTTTTTGCTTTCTTTCGAAACGGGCCGTTGACTGAGTGGTCAGAAACGTTTCAAACCGAGCGTTCTGGCCATAAGCCGGCTTCTAAGCTTAAATTGAAGGCTGCGACAAGGCTCGGTTAGGCCTAAAGCTAAGCTAAGCCTAACGTAAAATAAGCAGAAACAGCAGATGCATCGCTTCAACGACCTTTCAATCTAGCCATTGAAGTCAGGTATCTGGACTTCAAGCCTCGTTTTCCCCCTAAACTTTTTCTCTGCTGTCTAGCTCTGGCCCTCTCGCTATCGCACTTTCCCGCTCTCTCTCTCTCTCTCTCTCTCTCTCTCGCTCTCTCTCGCCACTAGATTCATGTTTTCACAGCCGCCAAACGATTTTTTTTTGTCGGTGGTGGCGTTGGTAAACAGCGAGGGGGAAACGGCCCAAATTGGACATTTTTTCCGGCTACGTTTAGTTCCTGTTGCCGGCAGGCTAGCGGAGATTCTTTAGGAATTCCCTGAAAATTCCTAAGATATTGTGCCTTGCACGTGGTCCTCCTCCCCTCCTCGACCTCTGTAAAGGACCTTTGTCGAGGCAAAATACACACAGCTGGGTGAGTGTCACACCTCGACCACTACATATGCCGGTTCTCGGTATCGATTTTTGTGGAATTGCGTGTATTAAATCGTTTCCTAAATGATCTCTGCTAGCCTCCTCTTTCCTAAAGAATTTCTGCTAGCCTCTTAATCTCATAGTTTTAATTTTACAGCTATTTTCTCTCAAAAAAAACCCCTGCAATCCCCGGGCGGGGCGCCCAATTTTCTGGGTGCACCTTGGCCTCTCGGCACAGATGTTATCTCTAGATGGGGGCTGGCTGTTCACAGGCGATAGATATCGAGAGAGAGAGAGAGAGAGAGAGAGAGAGAGAGAGAGCAATGGCGATAAAACCTTATTTGAGAGAGCAAAGCATGTGACCCACACTTTGTGCACATCTGGGAGGAGGGGAGAGCGCGTTTCTTGCCAAAAAACGGGGATACAGCGGTGTGGATGGGAGATTAGCGCGGGGCGGGGTGGAGGATTTTTGGCCGGTCAAACTTGGAAAAAGGAATAAAACGGAGTTTAAACAATTTGGTAGGCTAGCAGAGACTCTTTAGGAAAGTGCAGGCTAGCAGAGATGCTTTGGGAACAGGGCTTAAATCGATTGAATCCATTTTTTGCAATGTTTTTCTCGTCTTGCCTTTCTGTCCCTGCAAAAATGAGACAAGCTGCCAATCCTGACAGCCACAGATTTTATCTTCCACTTTTCTGAGACATAAAAGCCCGTTTTTTTGCCGTGAAAACGAGAGAAATCGCGGCCGATTCTGTTTCCCAAAGAATCTCTGCTAGCCTGCCCTTACCCAAACAATCTCTGCTGACCTTCCCTTTGCCCATTTTCCTGTCGCCACCCCTTTAAACCCCCCGGTCCCCTGCAAGTCTGCCCCATCCAGTCCAAAAAGCCATTCCGGGGCAACCGGCTATCACCGGGTGCAGAGTCAGGGCTATCAGCACCCCTGCGAAGAAGCCCGCGTGACTGACTATCGTTGATAGTATGGGGGTGTAGTCATTAAAGGAAAAATTGCGTGAACTTTTAGCTGAGAAAAGGAGCATTTAGGGGGTGACAAGGTAGGGTAAAAAGGCAGGTTACCAGCTATTCTTTAGGAAATGGCAGGCTAGCAGAGATTCCTTACGAATTTTTCTAGTTCCACTTAGACCCAGGTTGAACCCAATTTTTTCTAACGTTCCGCTTTTCCGGGATCACCTGAACCCATCACAGCTGACCCCAAAGATTGATTCGATTTGGGGGAAGCCCCGGCGGCTATTTTCGAGATCACTCCATCTCTCTCTCTCTCTCTCTCTCTTTCTCCACTCTTTACAACGTGCCCCCAGGCCAAAGTGTCCGTTTCTTCCTCTTTTCGATCTGATAAAACTGGGGGAATACCCGGTACAAGCGACGCCCAAAGGCATCCCACAAATCAAAAATCAAATTTCGAAAAATCTACTGGCGCATTGCCAAGGTTTAGATTTTCCAGAAGAAACTCTGCTAGCTTGCCTGCGGAATTTCATTTGATTGGTGATGTATGGCAAATAGTGACGTAAGGAAATAGTATAAGCAGTTTCATCACGGGTACATTCAATGGAGCAATATTTACACAATTACTGGATATAAAATGGCCCCTAATTTCTAGTCCTCAACACTCTCTGCTAGCTACCGTTTCCTCAAGAATGTCCGCTAGACCACCCCTTCCCAAATGATCTCTGCTAGCGTTATCTGAGTCCCCTAGGTACCAAAGTCCGCCCTGAACCCCCCGAAATCGAACTCTGCCCAGCACCACCCAGCTGTGCGATTAATCTCAAACTGTGTAGCCTGATCCGATGGGTCGGGAGGCAGGCTAGCAGAGACACGTGAAGCCGCCGTGGCCCGCTTTTTTGGGGGGCTATTCCCATCACTTTTTGCCGGGTCCGCGAAGAATGGGGTGGGATGTTTGCCCCTGCCAGATAACCCGAGAAGACCCCCACGGCGGCTGGGTCAGCGAACAATTTTTTTTGCAGAAAAAAAGCGAGGAACTCCCTCGATCCAGACGGTTCGCAGCGGTCACTTATCTTAAGTTTAAAGCGGGGAAATGGTGAGGAGATTTGGAAGGAATCTCTGCTAGCTTGCCCTCCCTTGGGTCCGAATTTCCTCAAAGAATCTCTGCTAGTTGCCCTGCACGAAGACTTGGAGATTTAGCAGAGATTCTTTAGGAAAGGGAAGGCTAGCAGAGATTCTTTAGGAAAGGGAAGGCTAGCAGAGATTTTTTAGGAAAGGGCAGGCTAGCGGAGATTCTTTAGGAAAGGGCAAGCTAGCAGTGATTCTTTAGGAAACGTTCTTCCCGAAGTTCTGACAATTCCCTAGGAATCTCTGCTAGCCTGCCCCCAAAATCCACTGTTTTTGGCTCCTCTCCAAAACCTATCGCGGAAATTCCAAGTTGAGGGTCCGGCACACACGCAGGAGGATTATTTTTGGGCCCCGGGACGGGGATGACCGACAAAAATAGCGCTTTCCTTGGAAGCAATCGATTACGATATGAAAAGCGCGCATTAATCATCGGGTTTTTCAATCGATTACGCAATCAATACCCCGTCTAATTCACTTGCAACTTTATTTTGGAAGCAACCGATTAACGTATGAAAAGCGGATGTTAATCATGCTTTTTTCAATCGATTACGCAATCAATATCTCACCTAGGGGCTTACAAGTAACTATCATTAGTGCGCATTTTCGACCGGGTCAATTTTTGCGGTTTGTTGGGTATTGGAACAGAGTACACCAAATGACAGATGTGGCCATCTTGCAAAAATTCTACAAATTGGTTCTCATCATTTTAATCCGTTTTACACCTATTTCCGCTCTTCTTCTCGCTCTCTCTGTGCATTTCTCACCTGTGCATTTGACATTTTAATTCAGTAATGGAGCTAGTTTATAGTCTCTATGCATTTTTTACTTTAGGAAAGGGCAGACCGGCAGCGATCTTTTAGGAAAGCGACAAGGTAGCAGAGATTCTTTAGGAACAGATTTTTTTGAACGCCCCGGTTCCCATCCATCCATCACCCCTCCCCTGGTTTCCCGATCATTTCTCCTCGGCCCCTTTTCGGGCCATCGTGTCCCGATTCGATTATCGGACCACATACAACTCGATCATGTGGTCGGCCGGCCACGCACCGATTTCGATGAAAACCGGGGGGTTTTTGGGGCGTGTTCGCCCGCCTTGGAAAAAGTGATGGTTGGATTGTGGTGCATCCGGGGGCAGAGTCTAAGCGGAAAAAAAGACCCTCCCTAGGAATCTCTGCTAGCCTGCTCGTCTCCTAAACAGTCTCTGCTAGCTTGCCTGACCCGAATTTCGATAAATTTCTTGAAGGTCGAATTTTTGTAACCGCTAAAGGGAGCGTGATAGTTCTTTTCCTCAAAAACTCTGCTGGTTCTCTCTTTCTTGCTCTCTCTCTCTCTCTCTCTCTCTCTCTCTCTCTCTCTCTCTCTCTCTCTCTCTCTCTCTTTCGCTCTCTCTCTCTCGCTCTCTCATCGCTTCTCTCTCCCGCTTCCGCTTTCTCTCTCGCCATATTTCAAGCGTTTTTGCCTGTCTCACGCTTCGTGCTCATTTCGAAGCTGTCACACTCCCTTTAAAAAACCTACTGACCTGAATATAGATGTTTTTCTTGCTCTCTCTCTCTCTCTCTCTCTCTCCTCTCTCTCTCTCCCTCCCTACCTCCTTTTCCATATATTTTCCGGGTGCATCGGGTTCCCCCGATCCACCCATGTGCCATCCACGTTTTACCACGGACCCCCCAGGATTACAGGCGCGAGAGAGTCTCGATTCCGGAGAGGGCCAGACGGCAGACGGTGATAACCCGGTGGGACCGCCCCCCTCGATTGGACAGACAGCCCCTCCCCTCCCTCCTTCTCTCAACACATTCACAGCCGCCAAACCTGTGCTGTGTGTCTACTATTATCCGAAGATCAACGATTCCACGACAATACTGAAGACGCAATGGTCTCCAAGCTTAATCCGTAAGTCATTTTAGCGGGAATTTGGGGTTAAAGGGTCCCTGCTAGCTTGCCCGGGGCCTAGCAAGTTGAAATCAGTTTTCTAAATAACCCCGGCTAGCCTACCGGACCCGAGTTTGGATCCTAAAGAATCTCTGCTAGCCTGCCCTGGCTGTTTTTCCACAAGAACCTTTGCTAGACTGCCCCGATACTAACCTACCGAGTTCGCTTACGCATCCTCAAGAATCTTTGCTTGCCTGCCCAGTGTTTTAGGCAATTTCCCAGAGGCTCCCTGCTAGGTGGCCTTTCTCGAAATTTAAGGCCCTTAAGTCGATAGAATTTTAAAAAAAGAGAAGAGAAGAGAGAGAGAGAGCTAGAGAGAAACCAGTTTTCTGTCCCTTCCAGGTCGCTTTAAAAAGCGTTTTTATTGATTTACGCATCTATTTATGAAAACCGGTCACGCTCCAAAAAAGTGCTCGCCACCCCGCCCCCCGCGGGTTCAAAGTCTCCCCCCGGGGGAGCTGGTCGGTGCAATCTTTTTCTCTACCCCTCTCGCAAACAGGCACTCTCTCGCCGATCCCGATCACATGGTCGTGTCCGCTTTACTCAACGGGAAGAGCGTGTTCTCCACACCCCCACCCTCCAGTACTGATACGACTGTTTACGCCCCGATCCCCAAGGCTAAACAACAGTTTTTGAGAGGGGGACCAGCTGGGAGGTAAGCTAGCAGAGATTCTTTAGGAAAAGGCAGGCTAGCAGAGATTCTTTAGGAAAGGGCAGGCTAGCAGAGATTCTTTAGGAAAGGGCAGGCTAGCAGAGATTCTTTAGGAAAGGGCAGGCTAGCAGAGATTCTTTAGGAAAGGGCAGGCTAGCAGAGATTCTTTAGGAAAGGGCAGGCCAGCAGAGATTCTTTGGGGAAAAACGTTAAATTACGGACAAGCTAGTATGGATTATTGCGGAAACAGCTAAAACCAGGGCAAGGTAGCAGAGTTTTGTCGGAAAAAATAGGGGAATTTGGCAAGCTGGCAGGGCTTCGCTCGGAAATCAGATTTATGCCTGAAAAAACTAGTAAAAATTTAATTTTTTAGCATGTACGCCTTGAAAAGCGCCCGCCCACTGCAGAAGACCCTGGCCGTCGACTGGCAAGACGGCTTCTCCACCCACTTCGCCTACGTGTGGCTCCGCGACAACGGTCACCGCCGGCCATCCCTCATCCACCTCGACCTCCACACGAAGCCCGAGGTAAGGCGGACTAGCAGAGATTTTTTGGTAAAGGGCATGCTAGCAGAGATTCTTTAGGAAAGGGCAGGCTAGCAGAGATTCTTTAGGAAAGGGCAGGCTAGCAGAGATTCTTTAGGAAAGGGCAGGCTAGCAGAGATTCTTTAGGAAAGGGCAGGCTAGCAGAGATTCTTTAGGAAAGGGCAGGCTAGCAGAGATTATTAGAGGATTCGGGAACTCATTTTAACTGTACTGCTTCAGGACGTCGGCTGCAAGGATGGAGCCGTCAGCATCACGTGGCCACCTTTCCTTAATGCGATGTATACCTCACGATTCTTGAGGGATCATGCCAACATCAAGCCGATCCACTCCACGACTTGCCCCGTCACCAAGAAGGTAGGCAGGCTAGCAGGGATTCTTTAGGAAAGGGTAGGCTAGCAGAGATTCGTTGGGAGAAAACCTTAACAATCCTATTTCCAGGTCCTCCAAGTCCCATGGCGTATCGAGCATCGCCCGGTAGCCGAAGACAACGTCTGCATGGCCTCGACAAGCTGGGGGAGCAACGCCGTCGAGCACGGCACCGTGTTCCCCCATCTGATGAGCGTCCCCTCCATCGTCACCCTCGACACCGACTGGGCCGACGCCCAGGTCAACCTCATCGACGGGGTTCAGTGCTTGTCAGGTGGGTGGAGCTCCTCAATTGTCTCTGCTAGCCTGCCAATTCTGCAGGAATCTCTGCTAAACGGTTGTTTTCAGAAATGTCGTACACGCACCCAGAAGAGTTCCGCTTCCTCCGGAAGCTGTTTATTGAGTACGAAAATGGCATCTTCCGGGCCGCGCATCCGATTATGAATATTGAGCACGAGAGGATCACTGGGGTAAGTTCAAGAGGAATTCCTAAAGAATCTCTGCTAGCCTGCCCTTTCCTAAAGAATCTCTGCTAGCCTTTCTAATCCCCGGCTGAGCCAAGCTAATCCGAAGCTAAGCCGAAGATAAGTCTAAACCTAAGCCTAAGCAAAGCCTAAGCCTAAGCATAAGCGTAAGCTAAGCCGAAGTCCAAGCCCAAGCCTAAGCCTAACCCTAACACTACGTATTTTCCTATTAACTGTTGTCGAAATTAATTCGTCTTTTTTCAGATCTGCTGCGACCACACGCACACCATCACCCTGCAACCACAGCAACGAATCGTCGTCGACAACTCGCAGACCTTCATCGGCGCCCCTCCCCAATACGGTCGCCGCGTCAATGTCAAGATTTTCAACTGAACCTATGTATTCTTGAGATACCCAGCCTTCAATGCTCCTTTAAAATGTCGAATCCCATCTATCCCCAAAAAACAAAAAGTACCCGCTGCCCGGAATTGAACCCGGGTCGTGCGGGTGGCAGCCTAGTGCTCTAGCAATATACCAAGCTGTTGGGGGCACGTTTTTAACTTTTGTGGGTTTAAGGGTTGTCAAGCTAAGCCTGCGCATAAGCGTAAGCTAGCCTAGGTTAAAGCCTACGCTGAAGTCTAAGCCTAAGCTAAGGCTAAGCTAAGCCTAAGCTAAGCCTAAGCTAAGCCTAAGCTGCCTGAGCTAATCAATCCTAAGCTGCCTAAGCTAAGCTCAAGCTAAGCCTAAGCCCAAGCGAAAATCCCCATCCCTACTAAATCCCCCAAAAAACTTCTAATCAAATTTAGAAGCCACTTTCCCATTGTTATATTCTCTGTAAAAAAACTCCTAGTTCTCCCCTATCCCGCGCCCGATTTTTTGTACAGTACCCCCCGACTACCGTATCTTCCAATTTTCCAATTTTCCTATTTATTTTTCATCTTTTTTGTCTTATTCCGCTAGCGTACAAACTACAAACCCTTCACCCTGCCCTAGTCTTCCCTATAACCGTCAAAAATTGTGATTTTTGTTGTTGAATTCTCAGCTCAGGATCAGTTATGCCTATTTTCATTTGACTACCGTACCCTACCGTAACGAAACTACCGTACCCTTTTTCTTGTATCTCCCATTACTACCATTACTACAAACGGGTCCGCTCGGCTAGCGAGCGGTGGAACTTGAGGAATTCGAGTGCGTTTTTGGAAGTAAACTAATTTTGAAAATACGTTGGACTGTAAAATGCACAAAAATACGTAAAACTACATTTACACAGTTTTTAGGCATTTTAAAGGCATTGTGACAGCTGGATTATGGCGCTGGACGATAGAACAAGCGTTTAGAGCAACAGAGACTTCACATAACCGAAGCCCGAGCCTAAGCCAAGCCTAAGCCAAGCCTAGCCAAGCCAAGCCTAAGCCAAAGCCTAAGCCTCAGCCTAGGTTCAAGCCAAGCCTATGCCAAGCCTAAACCAAGCCTACGCCAAGCCTAAACCAAGCCTACGCCAAGCCTAAGCCAAGCCACAACCAAGCCTAAGCCAAGCCTAACCCAATCTTCACTACTCGCTTTCCAGTCCCTTTAAGAGCTCCCGTCTACTCTCAGACTCGAACGGAATTAGTTAGCCCGCGTGGGGATGGCACGGGATGGAATTGCATACCAAATGGGAGAGAGAAGAGAGAGAGTCAGAGAGAGAGCGAGAGATAGAGAGGGAGAGAGAGAGAGAGAGAGAGAGAGAGAGAGCAACCATTTGAGGGCCGGGGGGCCCTCATACCCATCGATCGATCAAATACCCTGCGCGGAGGGATGGGACGGGAAGATACAATGGACGCACACACTCACACTCAACACCCTATGACCCCCAAACATACTCTGTGTCACGTCACTCTTACTCTTCGGTTTTCGTGGATTTTGGATGAGGTAGGCTAGCAGAGATTCTTTAGGAAAGGGCAGGCTAGCAGATATGCTTTAGGAATTTATGTCTATCCTCAAATTATCCCTGCTAGCCTGCCCCCTGTTTATTTATTTTCATTACGCCCCGATCCCATTGACGCAATCTAAATTGTTTACATCACTCTGTCATCGTCAGCCATCGCCCCCCGTCAAAATTCATATCCATTTTTCCCTCCATCATCTTGTGAGTGGAGCACAATCCATTTTTGATGGCCTGCAATAGCGGCTTGAGGGGGAAGGAAAAGCTGGGGAGGATCAAGTTCTCCGGATCCACATCCTCGGCTTGTCTTTTCCGTTTTCCGGAGCCGCCCGGAATTTTATGGGCATGGACGAGTTCCTGAGCCAATCAGCTCGATTCCGGTTTGGAAGATTGGCGGATGGCCAATCCAAGGATTCCTAAAAATTCTCTGCTAGCCTGCCCTTTCCTAAAGAATCTCTGCTAGCCTGCCCTTTCCTAAAGAATCTCTGCTAGCCTGCCCTTTCCTAAAGAATCTCTGCTAGCCTGCCCTTTCCTAAAGAATCTCTGCTAGCCTGCCCTTCCTAAAGAATCTCTGCTAGCCTGCCCTTTCCTAAAGAATCTCTGCTAGCCTGCCCTTTTCTAAAGAATCTCTGCTAGCCTGCCCTTTTCTAAAGAATCTCTGCTAGCCTACCTTTTTCTAAAGAATATCTGCTAGCCTGCCCTTTCCCAAAGAATCTCTGCTAGTTTTCCTGCCTCAAAATTCCGCCAAATTCCTTCACCACAAGCTTTTGGCGCTGCCCTTTTTAAACAGTTTCGGTCCGAGAACAGCTCCTCCTCCCCGCCGGCTCCTGGGTGGAGCCGGTGTTTGTGTGTCTCGATCTGTATATTTGTCTGTCCGTCTCAACCCCACCCATCTCCTCCTCTTCCCTTCTACCCCCGTCGGTGAGTGCGACTCGTTTTTGGGCGGTCGGCTGGGGGGCGGTGGGATGGCTGGTGATGGGTTGCGGCGTGCGCGGGCCGGATCCTCCTCCACCCTCCATCCCTAGCCCACCGCTATAATCGCAGCGCCGCGCTCGGCGTTCGAGCCTTTTACGCCGAAATCGGGCTGCCCGGCGGATTTTTAACGAAAACGGCAAGTTTCGAAGTATAACGCTGTTTGTATCGCTTAATAATGGTTATAAAACGTTTAAAAAATCGGTAAATAGTTCTATAAGGTATTTAAATGTTTTATAAACGTATTTTCGTAGCATTAAATGGACTAAGTTTGTTTTATTTTCAACTTTAATCAAATTTTTGACAAAAGAGGTAATTAGTACGTTTCAATACTCTAAGCGTAGTCCGCGCGATTCCTATAGACGTTGGACTGTACACTGGTGGAAACGGAAACTTTCGAAAAACGGAATTTTTTTTTGAAAAATATCTGAATTGTTTCTAAAACTTTTTAATCAGCTTTTTTTAATAATAATTCAGCTATTTTCATTTATGTGAAGTTTCTAACAATGATTCTGGGTGTTTATGTCTTCTACGTTAGCTTGGCACTTTTCTGTCCGCCTTGAGACTCGCAAAAACTTGTTAGCTTCCGTCTTTCAGCTTCTTCTTCGCTTTCCTTCCTTCTCCGACTCAATGACACCATTTCCGTGACTCATTCCATGCCTCTAACCCTGCCCGCGCCACCCGGCACCCCAAACCCCCCGGCGCCATAGACAACGGCTCGCTTTATTTGGCGTCTCGGCACCCCCGGCCGACCTTGGCACCCACCCCCAGGACATCACTTTTTGCCAAAGAAGCCACGCTGATCGTCATCCCAATTGGTTCTTTTAGTTGTGTTTTTAGATAGCGGAAAACAGCCAGATACTCCAGGGAATTTTGCAAATTTCGCCTTTGGGATGGGCTCATCTTGCTAAAGAAGTCGGGAAATCGTTACCCCACATTCTTGTAGCTTTATAATTCTGCTTTAGTAAGCAAAAGTCCTTTATGAGCCGGGAGCAAGAGCCCGGGGTTCAAGATTTTCGCTGAATTTCGCAAATTCCGCAGAAAAAGCGCTGTCGAAAGTCGAAAACAGCGTCATTAATTGTTTTTGATTTTGATCAATTATTTGGTGATTGGCGAACCTTTTTAGAGCTTTTAATTCTTTTATAGCGAGCTACAAACAGCCCAGAACTACCATCCATTTTTGCAAGTTTCGCCGTCCGGATGTATCTATCTCCCGGCCAAAACACATGGCCACCACGAAGATATTTTTGCCCCCGAGCTTCACAGCTTCCTATTGCAGGTGTCGCCCCGCAATTCTTCACACTTTCCGTCCAATTTCTTGCAGCGACCCCCAACGAAGTGGGCCACCTGTTGGCCCCCGAACGATCTTGGTGGTAGCATCGTTTTCCGATCGGCCCGCTAGCCACGCAGCGTCCCCCCTGTTTTATAGCCATTGATTTCCGAAACATGGGGGCTTTTTCTTTTAGGGCTTACCTCCCTTTTTTGGTGGGTAATGAGGTACTACTAGGGATTTTCTTCTCATGTTCCAGCCCTTAGACCTATACTTCCGCTGGGCACTCGAGTGGAAAGGTTCAATGTTTTTTGGGTTCTTTGGCATTATCGGAGGGCGGTCTAACTCTTTTAGAAGTCTAGAAATTCCATTAAATTAATCAGCAGTATTTTTGTAGTGTTTTTAGCCAATATGATAATATTTCAACGAGACAATTATCTAAAAGCTTTAAACAATTTTGAAAAAGCTCAAGTTTGGTCAAAGATCTGCGATTTTTTAAGATAAATTTGTAAAGTTTTGACATCTAAGAATAGTAAAAAGGCGTTAATAATTTGTGTTTATCCGGTGAACGGCTAGTTTACTCTCCCGCCTTCGATTTCAGCACGCCGCCAAATTGTCCGGCTCGTTAGCCCCATTTATCCTGCTAGGGCGGGTAGTTGTTAGCCGGGAGCGCTAGGTGGCCATGCTCTCACTTTCGACCCCGGCGTTCTCAATTTTCTTACCAAGTCTGCTTCGTTATAAGTATTTTCGGACTCAGTGTATTCTCGAGCTTTTTTCAGTTTTTCTAGATGATGCCCCAATTTGCGCCGGGATCGCGATCGCGCATCCCTAGAAAAGGAAATCGGCGCCGATCACCTCCATTTGTTTTTCTCGGGCCGTCTAGGCGTTATTTTCCTTGCCAATAATTTCCAGGCATCGGATCAAAGGGCCGTCTTCCCCATTCGCGCGTTTTGCCCATATACATATGAGGGCTCCGCTGGCGCGGGCAGAGAGGTCGGCTGCAAAGGGCCTTGAGGGCTGATGAATCATTGTTTTGCGCGCTCCCGCTGAACCCCCCGTTTTGGTCATCGATTCACTACTACAACGGTTGTACAATTTGGATCATATTGTTTTACCCGAGATTGTGGTGGTAAATTCACCCTTACAAGCGCTCGTTTTTAGGCCATAATCGATTTTTCGCGATTTAATACAGCTCATTCGCCAGAACTTGAAAATCTAAACAAGCACTTTCTTTCAGAAACTTCAGGACAATAGCTATCTTCCAAAATCCGTTCTGAAAGGCGGAATTTCGCTCATCTTCAGCCTTTTTGTAGCGACCTTTAGAACCCTTCCTTGAAATAAAGTTATTTAATTTCAGGCTCTATAGAATGCGGCATATTTCAGATCGCAAAACTCTCGTATCACCTAGAAAAACGGCTATTTGTTAGTCATTCCCTACCCACATCCCAGCCTAAACCGGTTACATCTTCCTATTCAGCTGCCTTTCTTCCTACGATTACCTTCCCCGCCAATGTCCCAAACGGTTCCTCTTCTTCCTTTCAATAGTTTCTAGGCGATGGATTTTATGGTTTCCATTTTTCTCCTCTCTTTCTCGTTCTGTTTTGTTGATTTTATCATATTTTTCTTTCCAGAATGAGCCGCTTCACCGTGTTCGCCATCGCGCTCGTCGTCCTCACCCTCACCCACTCCGTCAACGCCGACACGGCCAACGACCTCGTCGAGCAGGTCAAGAACATGCGCCCCTTCGAGCTCAAGTCAGTTTTTACTCGCAACTCTGGGCGTTCATACACGAAAGACTGGAGTTTGTACAGGTTCGCTTTTAGCAGTAGTTTTTATGACAGCGAACCGGATCATGAAACCCCGAACTTTTGCGTTGTTTTGGATGCTTTTTGGACGACAAATATTTTACATTCTTTTCCAGGCGATCGGCCCTCGGATGCCCGCTGCCCGTCGTCGGCGCGTCGTGCCCGGAGGAGACGCCGTTCTACTACTTTGCCTGCTGCGGTGACCTCGCCGGCCAGTGCTGCTTCCGTCTTCAGGTATATTTTTGCTGTCTCAAATTTTAAAGGAAGCTGGCAAGGATTTTTGCGCGGGAGATGCGTTTTCTTTCTCCGGTTACGCTATTTTGAAAAAGTTCGAAAAATCCACAAAAAATAGGCCGTGACCGTCCCTGGAAAACTGAGCCTTTTTGAGCGCTTCCTGATATTCCCAAATTTGTAAAACCCAATTAAAAGGCTGTATTTTAGGCTGAGAAGGCAAAATTTTCTACCTAAATCGCCGAATTTCAAATTCTTGGAACGCTATTTTTTTGTAAAGCTTCAATCTTTTCTTCTAAAAAAATTATGCGCGAATTTTTGCGAACTCGGACTTAGGTAAATTAAATAAAGAATGCCTCGTCCCGTGCCGATCTGCTTTTTCCAGAAATGGGTGTTTCTAATCGTTTTCTTGCAGGAATGGGTGATGCTCCTTCTCATCGTGCTCGCCGCCCTCGTCGTCATCTCGATCATCGTCAACCTGATCCGATGCATGTGCTGCTACTAAACGATATATTGTTATACGCCCCATCTCGCCTTCCATTCTATACTTTGTCTATTCCCCCCATAGCATGACGGGTACCCCTTGTATTTGAACGTTTCACTTTGTATTGTGGTTGGCACGCTTGTTGGCCTCCACTCCTCCTCCCCCGACGTCTTGCTCACCTTTGTCTCCTCCTCCTTGCCGAGCATATTTTGTCAGGTTCTACTTGCCCACGCATCGCCTTGTGAGTAATAAATTATCTCCTACAATGCTGCTGAACTCGGAAATTACGTTTTATCAGCGTCTGAGTTTTACAAAATGTTTTTTCAAAAAGTAGACGAACAAGGCGGAGCTTTATAAAAACCCAGGAGCTTTCGCATTATCGGGGGGTTGGAGCGCAAAAAATCGGGATTTCGACAACAATTCACGTTTTTGGGCATTTTCTACGTTTCCAAATTCGTTTTTTTTGGATCTGATGATGAAATGCCTAGTATGAAAGTAGTATTAAAATACTTGTTGTTTAGGAAACTTCGGTCCCCCCGGTAATGGGAAAGTCCCCATGTAACGGGATTCTATCCACGAGGCCGCAAACGTTTGTTTATTTTCTTGTAGCCTTATCAGACGCGATGGTCACCAGAATTTCCGGCTTCTTCCCCCTCAAAACTACACCGGAAGCCTCTACCCTCGAATCGTTTTCTAAGGCTTTTTACAGATCTATAAGAATCTATGTGTCCTCCTTGAAAAGATTTGTTAGTCCGGATGTCGTCTTGTAAATTATAGTCCTCAAAATTTGCACCGGAGGTTCGGCGCTCCACCTCGATCATCTGCTGCATCTTTTTACGAATTTAGAAGAAGCGCTAGACCGCCTTGAAAAAGGTTTGTTGATGGGTGAAGTCGCCGCTGCTGCGTCTTCGTTTTTCTGGGGTGCAACGCTGTGCAGAGAACGCGAGCATTTTGGAGAGCCCGCACACTGGTCGCCGCTGAAAAACGGCATGTGTGCCAGTACCAAAAAACACTTCCACTGACCGCCCCTCTCTTCCCCGGACCTCGTAGCGATTGATTGGCGATGTAGGTTTAGGGGATTTTGGGTGTAGGTCAGGAGTTGTTTTAGGCGTTTTTAGGATATTTGATGGCGTCAGATTTTGCGAGCGCATTGCATCAGATTTGGCTAATTTTTGTAGGTTTTTGAATTCTTTATAAAGATCGAGCCGAACGATTTCCCTAGATTCTGACAAAACCGAAATTTTCTGAGCTTCGAAAGGTGTTTTTTTAACTGTTTTCGTACGAGTCCTAAACTAAAAACTGACAAATTTGGATTAAAATACAAAAAAAAAATCGATTTTTCAGTAAAAAATGACCGATCTGCGACCAAATTTTGGACGGTTTTCGACAGTTATTTTGCTTGTGTGACTTACAATATAGTGCAATTTTTTAAAACGCCATTAAAACACTTCTGTAGATCTAGCATTCTGGTTGTACAAAAGCTGCCCCCCCCGCTAATGCGAAAGAATCGCCATTTTTGACGTCACAAAAATTTTGAACAAAAGGAAGCTATTGACTATTTGCGCGCTATTTATTTGACCAGCTTCCTGATAGATAACCCTTTTGCGACACGTGTTCCCCACGTGGCGACCTTACAACGCGACCCGCCGGGCCCGCTTACCCGCTCTTTATAACGAGATCAGCTCTAACTTCTGGTTTCCAGCTTTTTTACTTCCGTTTCATCCTCAATTTTGCTGAAATTCCTATCTAATCCATTCGTTTTTCCAGGTAATCCAACATGGCCATGGCGCGCAACCTTTCGAAGACGGCCGTCCGTGGAACGTACGTTTTTGAAGCTGTTCCTATCTTTTATTTTTAGGGCTTGGTGGAGTCACGTCGAGATGGGCCCCCCGGACGCCATCCTCGGCGTCACCGAGGCCTTCAAGCGGGACACCAACCCGAAGAAGATGAACCTCGGCGTCGGCGCGTACCGTGATGATCAGGTATGAATTTTTGGCAAATGAGAAACTTAGTTTTAGGGAAAACCCTTCGTCCTCCCGTGCGTGCGCAAGGCCGAGAGCGCCTCGTCGCCGAGAAGCTCGACAAGGAATATGCGGGAATCATCGGTAATTTTACAACATAGGATTGTCTTGAGTTTTTGAAGATCTACGGGCCCTTTTTTTCCTATAAATACGCATATAGTACGTACGGTAATATAATGCGTTTTGATATATTTTAAGTGAAGCTTGGCTCTATTTAAAGCAGAAAACCGGTTTGTAAATATAAAAACTGATTAATAACCAAGGTTTTGTTCGAAAAATCGAGATTTTTCTGTTTTTTTTATGATCCGTAATTTTCTTGCGTTTAGGACTAATCAGAAACAATTTTCATTTAAAGCTTAAGTCTAAATTTCTTCAAATTTCAAATGTTAATTAAGCTAAGACTAGAATCCTTTTTTAGGTATCCCCGAATTCTGCCAGCACTCGATCACCCTCGCCCTCGGCAAGGACTCGCCGGCCCTGAAGGACAAGCGCACCGCCACCGTGCAGAGCATCTCCGGCACCGGCGCGCTCAGGATTGGCGCCGAATTTTTGGTATTACCATTTTTTCTTACTTTCAAAAACTATGTTACAGTCAAAATACTCGAAGGCCAAGGTCATCTACCAGCCGACGCCCACCTGGGGCAACCATGTGCCGATTTTCAAGTATATCCCGCTTTTAAAAATTTATTTCTGTTTTTTTTACAGATTCGCCGGCATGGGCGTGAAGAACTACCGCTACTACGACAAGAACACCTGCGGATTTGACGAAAATGGCGCCCTGGCCGATATTGCCGCCATTCCGAAGGGTAGCGTCATCCTCCTCCACGCCTGTGCCCACAACCCGACCGGCGTCGACCCCACGGTAAATTCAACCCTGTAACATTGAATTTTTTTATTTAGAAAGAACAATGGAAGAAGATCTCCGAGGTGTGCAAGAAGAACGGCCTGTTCGTCTTCTTCGACATGGCCTACCAGGGATTTGCGTCTGGCGACGTCGATGGGGATGCGTTCGCTGTTCGGTAAGACTTTCTAACTGAATTTTGGTCAAAAACTAGATTATTACAAACGATAGATAGTTTATAATAGTGAGTTTCTTTCAATCCTTGATAACTAATATTTTGACCCTTTTCCAGATACTTCATCGAGCAGGGTCACAACATTGTCCTCTCCCAGTCCTTCGCCAAGAACATGGGCCTCTACGGCGAGCGCATCGGCGCGTTCAGCGTCGTCTGCGATTCGAAGGATGAAGCCGATCGCGTGATGTCCCAGCTGAAGGTATTTTAGCTCGACTTTTCAAAAAAAACCCTGTATTTCTAGATCCTCATCCGCCCGATGTACTCGAACCCACCGGTCCACGGCGCCCGACTCGTCTCCCGAATTCTGAACGACCCCGCGTTGCACAAGGAATGGTAAGGTTATTTCGAAATCTTATAAACATTTTTTGTTAAGGCTCGGCGACGTGAAGGGCATGGCCGACCGCATCATCTCCATGCGCACGCAGCTGCGCGACTCGCTGAAAAGGAGGGCTCCAGCCGCGACTGGAAGCACATCACCGACCAGATCGGCATGTTCTGCTTCACAGGGATTTCTCCACAGCAGGTATTTTTTGCTTTTCGCCATAACGCTTGAGTTTTGAAACTGGTTTGTGAGAAAATCCATGCCAATTTTTTGTTTTAAGGATCCAGATTTTCTAATAAAAATAATGGAGGTTTTTTAGTGCATTAGTAGATTGTAGGTACTATTTTTGGCACCCGATTTCGCGCTTTTACGCCTCGAAAAATTTATTAAAAATGAGAAAAGCGCAGTTTTTACCCAAAAATCGCAAATTTTAACGTGTTTCGACGTTTTCTAGATCTTTTTCCCAAAAAAAAGCAATTCTTAAACGTTTTTCGATGTTTTCCAGTTTTTCGCTTAAAATATAACTACGTTGTCCGAAAAGCGCTACAGATTATGCCATTACATGAAATAGGCATGAAAAATCGATATTCTGTGGCAAAAAAAATTTTTTTCGGAGAATACACATTCTAAATCACTGTTTTCTTATTTGCTTTACATATTTTTTTGCAGGTGGAGAAGCTGATCAAGGAGCACTCGGTGTACCTGACGAAGGACGGGCGCATCTCCGTGGCGGGCATCTCGTCGAACAACGTCGCCTACCTCGCCCACGCCCTCCACCAAGTCACCAAATAAGCGAAACCCTCTCCCCCATTTTTTGTATTATTCATTTGTGATTTTATCCGGTTCTCTATCCCCCAAAAATCCCCACCGCCAGCCATAGAATCTCCCCCACACCCCCGATTCCGGCCAGTTTTTCTAGCATTTAGTCGGCAATAGGCTTTATTTTAATTCTCTATTAATTCCCGAGGCCTCGGCCTCTTTTTATCAGTTTTTGTTCTTGAGACATGTTGCTGTGGTATGGGTAAAAAGGCTTTTTGAATAAACGAGATGAGCCCCAGAATGGAGATTCGACAGTTTGAAAGACACCTCAGAGATTGAAGGTTATAAAAGATTTAGGCTAGAAGACTTCAAAACCGGCTTGGTGCTGTGAAGCTTGCTCAAGACGAGCAGCCCGAAGAAGTCAAAACCCAACCTTGTGACGACAAGAAAAATGGCTGCAACTTTCAAGAAGACGTTGAGGACGTTCCAAGGATTATAAAAGAGAAAAGGTATAAAAATGCGTTACCTTGAAAGATATCGACAATTTAGAAATGCTGAAACAATGTAGAGACGTGAACGCGAAATGGCGCATGGATACTTGTTGAAGACGTGGCTCGTGGCGTCCGGATATTCAAGCAAATTCGATTGCCAGCCGCATGGACTTGATTCATCGGGAAGACGTCGCAGATTTGTGGCCAAAACTCGTTCGGAAGGTGCGTGCGCGCTTGCGCAAAGTTTCCCTGCTAGCCTGCCGAATTTCGGGGACATTAGCAGTACGTTGAAGCTGAGCAGCCCAAAAAAAGTGAGAAAATTATAGTTGAAAGGGCCATTTACCTTGAGGAATAATAAGGAATTTTGTCCTAGTCAGGCGTAGTCATTTCCTAAATTTTCCCTGCTAGCCTGCCCAATTTTAGAAGCCACCACAGACAGTTTCGTACTTTCCCAGCTTTCCTGTAATCTTTGGGCCGCGTGTAGGTGTGTTCCGCACTAACGCTGAAGTGTCGCCGCGGCGAGATGAAAGCGAGAGAGAGAGAGAGAGAGAGAGAGACAGACGGCAGCGAGAGATACAGCGCGTGTTTGTACCCGTCGCCTTGCTGGGGGGTTCAGGCGAGGCGAAGGGCTGATTCCCGGGCAGTCGGCCAGTCTCTCGCCCCACTTTCTTCTTCTTCTTCACATTCCCCCTCCGGCCACCTAGCAAGCCACACATCCACCGCAAATAATCATGGTACGCGCATCGATCCGTTGGGAATTATGCAAATTTTGAGAGTTTCAAACTTCAATGGCCCTTTAGACTGAGCACTTCACTCAGCAGAGGATTGATGGTGAGTTCACGGCTTTTTCTAATGGTTCCTAAAGAATTCCTATTAGCCTGCCAAAAAAAAGCTAGCTTCCCCTTTCCCAAAGAGCCTCTGCTAGCCTCCCTTTGTAAAATCACTCCCCCGCAGAACTGCGCGAATGCTTCAACCTGTACAGCGACAACGGCTTCGTCAACAGCTCCTCCCAATTGCGCTGTATCTTGAGGTTGACAATTCGAAATTTCTAAAACTGTTTTTCCAGGTCGCTCGGCTACGCGCCCACCCAACAAAAGATCAGCGAGCACTACAGGAGGCATAGAAGTAAGTGAAAAGGCTTCAGAACTATGAATATTTATATTTCTAGAGCAGCCCATCGATTTTGCCGTCTTCCTGCAGATTGCCGCTGCTGAACAACAAGCCGGCGATCCGCTCGTCGAAGTGATAAAAGCATTAAGGGGTCAGTTCAATATCATTATTTTCGTAGGGATAATGAAGCTCGACTGCGCCGGTATACGGACACCATCCCGAAAGACACATGCGAAAAGATCATCGAAAACCATCCGAAAGACACTATCGAAAGACACCATCCGAAAGAGATGATCCTCGAAAGAATACTCGAAAGACACCATCCCGAAAATGCAAAAACATTCCGAACGTAGAAAAACGGCAATTCGCATGCAAAGTGCTTCACATGCAGATTAAGGGTATTTGCTCATTTGCATAGGAAAATATACGTACGGCCAATCATTGCATTTTTCCGTATGGTGTCTTTCGGGATGGTGTCTTTTCGGGATCATGTCTTTTCGGGATGGTGTCTTTTCGGGATAGTGTCCATAATTCACTGCGCCGGCTTAAAGGTAAAGCTCACCGCTTTCGACCGACGCTAGCTTCCCAAGCTTGGGTCGCGGGCTTCAGAACGAAGCTGGCTTCTCGAGCTTGAGTCGCGGACTTCAGAACGAAGCTGATTTATCGAGCTTGGGTGCGGGGTGCAGAATGAAGCTGGCTTCCCAAGCTTGGCTCGCGGGCTTCAGCACGAAGCTAGCTTCGAGCTTGCTTAACGGGCTTCAGAACGAAGCTAGCTTCTCGAGCTTGGGTCGCGGGCTTCAGAACAAAGCTGGTTTTTAAGAGGTTTAAAACCAAGGGACACGGCGGGGGAGTTTAAAATTAGGATTAGAAACGTTAAAACTTTAAAACTCTAGGACTCGATCGTGAGGGCCGCCAATCGATCAGTGCCCGCGAACTGACCAACGTGCTGGCGTCGGTTGGCGAAAGGATGAGCCTGGTAGACTTTGCAAGCTTCATTTTCAAGCCGAAGTTTTTAAGCCCGAAATCGACACCGTGCTCGACCAAGTGGCCGTCAACGGCATCGTGCCCCACCAAAAGCTAATCCAGCTCATCTCCCGGCCGGCCGCCCAATTTTAAAAGCACCACATAAAAGGCATTACCGGTTTATTCTCCACCCACAAGCTCTCAAAAAGTTACAAAACGACGATATATATGTACACACAAAAAATGGGTTATCGATTGTAGGCGGCCAGCTTCCGCTTGTTCGAGCCCTTCACCTTCACGTCGCGCCGCCAGCTAAAAATTGGCTATTTTCGTCCAGAAAACAAAAATTACTTGTCAAATTTCTCCTTTGCCTTTACGCCCTTCTGGAAAACGACGAGCTCCTCCTGGGTGGCGCCGTCAATTTTCGTTTGGCCCTAAAATACGTTTATTAAAGTAGATTTTCGATATCTCTACGCCCCAAAAACGTTTAAACAGCTTAAATTTTACCTGCAATGGTCGCGACACAAACCCGCCGGCTCGTTGGACCCAAGTGTTCAACACCGAGGCCGACAGCGGCGTCGCCAGGTCGAGCGGCAGTATCCGGCATAGCGAGCCTCCAAAGGCTAGGAAAAAGTTATAACGTGAAAAACACGAGCTTACTATAATAGTAGTGATTGATGTCGCTGATCGGCGTCGATTCGGGGTTGCAGTTGAGCACGCTTTGGTAGTTCTGGTTGTAGCCGGTCGGGTATTGTGCCTAGAAAATAAATATTCATAAAAACTGCCTATTTCTAAGTTTAAACGTAAGTTTTAACAGTTTCATAAAATTTTAAAGCCCTAGTTTGTTTTTTTGACAAGTTTTCATAAAAAATAAGCCCAAAACTTTGCAAAACACGGTTTTATATAACGGTATTTACTTTGTAAGTAAAGACTAGTAAGCAGGCTTAGCAAACTTACAACTCCTAACTGTCCCTCAACGATAGCCGGCGCCATCCACAACGGGATGTCGACCCGGATCCCGCGCGGCCCAATCGACGCTGGCGCGTTGTGGCCGAACAGCGGGAATATCGCTAAAAAGGCAAAAGATATATAGATAGGAACAAAAACCAACTTGGCGGCGTCCGCTCGTCGAGCTTCATCGGCACGGTGGGCGCGCACGCGAGAATCGCGTCCAGGTCAAAGTAGTCCGGGGGCGCGTCGGTGATCCGCATCTGCGGCAGGAACTCGTCGCTCTCCATCGTTTAACGTACCTAAAAAAGTTGTATAATAAAAAATATACTAAAATACATATTTCAAGAGGAAAATGAAAAAGCGCGACAAAATCGGGTGAGTTTTTATGTAAAAAAGGCAGAAAACTATAAAAATAACTTTATTTCTATCTAGTTTTATTATTTTAATTTTCTAAATATTTTTAAAGCTATTTTTAAATTGACTTTTGACGATGCAATGTTCGAAAAATCCGCCGTCGCGCGCTACGAAAGCGGCCTATTGACACGGGGAATTGAGAGATCCGAACACAGCCCCCTTGGCCAACGGCGACTAAAAGTAATAAAAACGTTTTATAAATGCAAAAATATGCTCATTAACTTGTTCTTTAGCCTTTGATAAGCTTCTCTTTGTGTTCAGCGCCTCAAATTACCTATTCCGCCTTTCTTTCGGGCTCATTTTCCATCCAAAATTGTCGAAAAACTAATCCTTATTTTTATTCGGAGAATTCATCTATTAATTCGCCCAATTGAGCTTTCGTTGGCTTCTCTTTGCTCTCAGGAGTTTAAATTAGGGCTCTCTGGTGCCTTTCTGACCCATGTTCGATGCTATTTTGTGGAAAAAGTACTTCTTTTCTTGATTAAAACGTAAAACCCATCTATTAACTTCTATTCACGCTGTGATAGGCTTCTCTTTTTGTTCAGCAGCTTCATTTATGTACTCTTGCTTATTTTCCTAACCCGTTTTCCATGTAAAGTTTTGAAAAATCTTTTATTTCGTTTTTATCACCTCTTTTTCAGGCAATCATTACACCGGTAATTACTGCCAAACATGGAGCAAGAGCGGCGAAGAGCCGCCAAGAAAAAGGTACGGATTCGCGCTTTTTATAGTTTCTAATTTTCTGCTTTTCCAGGATGAGGAGGCGCAGCGCGAGCTCGACGAGATCCTCGACGACTACGAGAAGGACCACAGCGGCCTGAACATCCCCGTCGCCAAGGCCTTCATCCGCGCCGATGTCGTGAACGCGAACAAGACGAGTGAGATTTTTTTAAAATCGTCTTTTTAAAATTTTATTAAACTTTTGTTTTACTTTTACAGCATCGTTTGGGTCTGAAAGTGCTGATTTATTTAAAACAAAAACACGATCAAAATACATTAAAATGCCATTAGACATAAAAGGGTCGAGGAAAAAGCAGTAAAGAAACTTCTTTAGTCCCCGGCGAGGCGAAGGGCACGCTCTACAAGCCGAACAGCAACATCTTCGACAAGCTCGCTTCAAGCGCCAGCTCGACCGCCAAGGCGAAAACCGGCGTGGCCGGCTTCGAGGAGGCAAAACGATTGGCTGCGGAAAGAGTGAGGAATCTACTTTATTTCTGAAAATCGACCTTTTTAGGCCAAGAAGATGATGGAGGAAGCGGCGAAGAAGAACAAGCTCAACGGACCGGTGTTGGTGATCGCGCCGAACAATCCGTTGCGCCCCCCGAAGCCCGGCAGCAAGAAGGCCGAGGTGGCCAAGTCGAAGATGAGCAACCTGGAGATGTTCAAGCTCGAGTTGAAAGCGTAGGGCGCTTTTTCTCAACGAAAATTCTTGCTTTTTGCAGTCAACAAGAAGAGCGTGACAAGCGGCGCGATTTGCGGGAGCACTTGGTGAAGAACGTCGGTGAGGAAAAGCTTCTAACGTAGAGAGTTTGAAAATTCAGGTCTCGACGCCAGTGCCGTCGACCGCATCGCGCCCAACCTCGACAACCCGTATGCTTCCGGTCGTCCGGTTGGAGAATTTGACATGAACACAGAGACGACGAACCTCTACGTTTGCGGGCTGCCCCAGGATGTCAGTTCCTTTTTATACTTAAAAATAGAGGAGGAAAATCGATCGAGCTTTCTGCGCTCCGTGAGAATTTCCCACCTACGGACTAAAAAACGATAACGGTAACTTTTTTTAGATTGAAGTCGACGAGCTGATCGAAATCTTCGGCTCGTACGGACCGCTGGCTTCCGCCAGGGTGCTCTACCCAAGGACTGAGATTGAGAAGATGAGAGGTAAATGTCTGTGTTCCAAAAAAATTCTGTTATTTAGAGTTCCTCTGCGGCTTCATCGGGTTCATGTGCCGCACGGACGCGGAACGGGCTATGGGCGGCCTGATCGGCCTGACGATCCGCGGCTGCCTCATCAAGTACAGCTTCGCCAAGCCGGTCCCCATCCCGCCGCAGGTAAATTATTGGAATAAAACGTTTTAATTTTCAAAATACACAAATTTAGTCGTCACTTTTTTGTAAAGTTTAGTTTTATTGTTTTACAAAAATGTGATGGTTAAATCTCGATAATTGGGCATATTACGTTTTAATCAAATCGAGAATTGCGACCATCATATTTACTCTTTTCAGCCGCTCTACATCCCGCCCGCCCTGCAATCCTACATGTACCCCGATCCGCCCACCGGCCTCCCCTTCAACGCCAAGCCGCGCGACATCGACTTGAAGGAGTTCATCGGCCGCTACAAGGAGCTGCCCGAATGTGGCAACCTGCCGACGGAACGCGACGCCGAGCTGCTCTTCCGAAAGGTACTTGACCGACCCCGGGCCGGCATTTTCGCCAAGCTTTCACTCGCTTTGTGAAGATGGTGAAATCTATATCTGTAAATGGGTTAATATGCGTGTCCCGATTTCTTTTTATCCCACACCACCTGATCTCAAAATCATCTAATCGTAAATAACTAAAAAAAATTTCTACGTTTTTTCTTAAAAAATGAAATTTTCGCAAATGAAACCTGATTAAAATAAAAAAATATGTTATTGCATTTAATTTCGTGTTTTTAGAATTGTTTTTGTGCTTTCCGATTACAAAAAGGTTTGATGACTGAAAAAATGTGTTTCTACGAGTTTGTTGAATTGCAAGGAGGTTTTAAAATCTTCAAAACGTAGAAAAATCAACTTATGTTATTTTCGATTAAATTTTTCGATCAGGTGGCTGTCAAGCCGATTTTCAGTCAAAAGCGCCTTTTAAAAAAAGCCTAATTTTCACGTTTTCGGCTTTAAAATGTTGCAAAATTCCACCCCGTGTTCCCCGTGACAAATAAGATACATTTCACTGCAGATGTTGAAGAACGCGGTGGTTCGCGTAGTCATCCCCACGGATAGGTGAGTCTCGGATGGCACAAAACGACCGCCACCACTCAACCCTCGACGATCCGGTGACACGGAGCCAAAAAAAACTGACTCTTTTGCAGCATTTTTCAAAATTCTGGAATGTAGCGATTTTACGTGTTTTTAGGCAGGGAATCGGTTTGTATTTTCTAATGAGTACATTTTTTAACGATTTGTGCACATTGCAATGGAGGTGGAGAAGAATTTGAAAAAGTAGAAAAAAAAGGATTTTTTCATTTTTACAACCTTTTTGAAGACTTGAAATTTTGTGCTTATTTTTTCGAATTCTCCCCTCCGCAATGTGCACAAAAATTGGCAAAATCCCGGTGTTTCAGCGCCCTGCTCGCCATCATCCACCGCACCATCGAGTTTGTCATCCGCCACGGGCCGGCCTTCGAGCGGTTGCTGCTGGATAACGAGAGCCACAATGATCTCTATCAGTAAGGAATTTGAATTAGCTTATTTTTGGAAGGTCGAAGGTCACAATGTCGGCATTTCAGATATCGCAATTCACAATGTCGGTATTTCCGAACTAAAAATTTCATACTGTCGGCATTTTGAGAATGTCGAATTTCATAATGTGATGTCTTTAGGCGTTTCCTGGATGACTTGCTCATGCTACAACCATTTTCCAGGTTCCTCTACAACTACCATCATCCGGCCCACATCTACTACAGGTGGAAGCTGTTCTCGTTGTTGCAGGGCGACGAGCTGTACAAGTGGAGGCTGCTGCGCTTTAGGTACATTTTAGTTTAATCAAACCTCTGCTTTGCATTTGCCGCTTCAACGGGCTTAATCCAGTCATTAACCGAAAAGCGCGTGTGCGTTGCGCGTAGCGCCGCTCGAAATATTCATACCCCAGCCTTGCCGTACCTTTAATGGAATTTTATCAACTCTGCATTTTAGAATGTACGAAGACGGATCGTGGTGGGAGCCGCCGCCGATCCCCGGCTCCGAATACAACTCGATGCCCAGGTCGCTCTACCACACCGCGCTCTGCCTGAAGCGGCCTGAGGTGAGACCTTTCCCGGCGAGCTTTTTAATACTACGTAATTTTAGAAACGTGAGGAGCCCGAAATCCTAAAGCTGAACGAGGACGAGATCTCGCGCAAGCGGCGACGCCTTGAGGAGGCTAGGGAGAAGGAGCGCCGGCGGAAGATGCGACTGCGCACCAAGGATCGTGATCGCCTCGAGGAGATGCTGCGCAACTTGACGCCCGAGAAGCAGAATGTCAGTGATTTTTTTAAAGGAACGGACAAAGTATTCCTACGATTTCTCTGTGGGTTTTGCCGCGAGACGCAACGCTACTACGCCTTTTCATGGTGTAATTGATTTTTACCCTTTCAAAACGGCCAAGCGTCGCGTTTCGCGGGAAAATCTTTCTATATCTACGAAATCTAGCCATACCTTGATCGTCCGTTTAATCCGATTTCATTTTTTTAGATTGCCAAAGCGATGATCTGGTGCGTGGACCACTCGATAGCCGCCAAAGAGATCGTCGACTGCATCGTGGAGTCGTTGATGATCGACGAGACGCCACTCCACAAAAAGGTATCAACCCCCTTCCGAACGAAACCGTCTCCCATTCCAGATCGCGCGTCTTTATCTGGTTTCTGACATTTTAGCCAACTCGGCCCTCCGCGGACTTGGCCACGTGTTCTATTATCGCGAGTACTTTGAAAACTCGTTTAATCGGGTCTTTTCGGTGGGTTTTTGCGTTTTAACAATTGGAATAAATACTTTTTCTGTTATTGTTTATTGTTTTTCGGACCTCTAAAAAATTCTTGGTCAGCAAGGACTTTTTAGAGCTTTTAGGCAATTTTCTGACGGGCGACGAATAAAATGACCCTTTTTAGGCAATGGGCCGCGTGTTGCAATCGATTACCGCTCGCCTAAAAGCCGAACAATACAAGCAACGGTAAGAAATTTTAGAATTTCGTAATTTCCGCTTTTTCCAGTGTGATGGCCTGTTTCCAAGCCTGGGAATCGTCGGCCGTCTATTCCACGGAGATGCTCATCAAGAACCAGAACATTTTCCTGGGCCTGATTGAGGTAAATTTTGCCGAAAATTAATTTATAGTATTATGTATTTTTAGTACAAAGAAAGCGCGTCGTCGGCGTCATCGGCCGCAAATTCTGATGCGGAGGAGGAGCGCAGCACTCAAGCCAAACGATCGAAGCGCGAACCGGAAGAGGAAGATCTCGACGGCGTTCCAATCGACCAGGGACCTTCTACGGTAGTTTTTGAAGCTCTAGTTAAAAATTCTTCTTTCTAGGTACCTGTTGATGATCTCGACGGCGCTCCTATTGACGACGAGCCATTTGTGGAAGAAGAGGCGAAGAAGCCCGTCTTCAAGAGTGGCGGCTGGGCCGAGGTGGAGCCCGTGGAAGCCCCGCCGGAAGCGCGCTCCAAATGGGACTTTGAGGACGAGGAGCGGGGTAAGAATTTATGCATCGTTCGCTCTCTCTCTCTCTCTCTCTCTCTTTCTTCCTCGCTCTTTCTCTCTCTCACTCTCTATCTCGCTCACTCCCTAAAGCTATATTTTTTCAGGCTCCAAGAACAAATGGGACGAGGAAGAGCACCAGCCCCTCTACACCCAGCAACCAGCCGAATCCTCTTTTAGTAAGATTTTGAAAGCCTGAGCTAATGATTTCTTTGTTTCTAGATCGTCCCCACAGCGGCACCGACGATGAAAACAGCCGGCCACGCCTAGACGATTCGGCTTCGAAAATGGGAAGACGACGACAATGGCGAATATTCACCGGGTGAAATTGCGAGCCCAGTTCGAAGGTATGCACATTTTTAATTTATATTATCATTTTTCTTTGCCTTTCATTCTTGAAAAAAAATCAAGAAAACTACTGAAAAATATCTTAAAAAATTCAAGCATTTTTCAAAAAATCGATATTTTGGACAAAATCGGCCATTTCTGGTTGAAAAATCGATATTCTTGATATCTTTTAATAAAAAGTTGTAAATTTTGTACGTTTAGGAATGGCAAGAAGCCGTTCAGAAACAATTCCGCTTGTTTATTTGAAATAGTCAATCCTGAGAAAAAAAGTTGCCCACTTCCCCGATAATGCGAAACAACCCACATTTCTTTTACTTCCGTTAAAACTAGCCGCTTGAACAAAACATTAATCTTTTATTTCCAGTGAGAACAAGCCCGAATCCCAAATCGTGCTCGAGAAGATGAACAGTGAGCTGAAAGGAAAAGCGGACGCGTTGCGACGTCAGCTTCTCGAAGACAGGGAACCGGATTGTGAGATGATCGTCAGGAGGTTAGCTTTCTTCTAGTGGCTTCATCGTTTTTTCAGATTTGAAGCCGAGCAGCGCGACAAGATCAACAAGGTCGTCCTGGAGCTGGAGGCCAGAGAGGCGGTAAGGGATTTTAAAACATCAGAAAAATTTGTCTTTTTAGAAAACCCGTAAAAAGGAGAAGAAGGAGAGCAAGCGGGAGAAGGAGAAAGAAAAGGAGAAGGAGGGCCGCTCCACACGCAGCTCGATAAGGAACGGGATCGGGATAGAAGGTACGTTTTCAAGTCTCGACTGCGCGGCAGGATACGCAACGCGCGGACTCCATTACGCAATGGAAAGGCGGGCTATGCGTTGCGTATCGTAGTCGCGGAAATATCGTTAGGGTTTAACCATTTTTTGGAATTTATTCACCTTTTTAGGAGATCACGCTCAAGGGACCGCAATCGCAGCCGTGAGCGCAGTGAGCGGGATCGAAGCCGAGATCGGGGCCGTGATCGCGATCGAGACAGGGAGCGTAGAAGAAGTCGCAGTGCTGATAGGCGAGCTTTCCTTAGGTTTTCCAAACTTCCGGATTCTTTGGCATTATTGGGGGGACAAATTTTCAAATACAAATAGACAAGTAGTTTCCTAAACTGGTTCATACCGCAATTTCCTGTTTTAGAATGTTTTTCTCAGTATTCTAAATAGCTTTGTGCGGAGTTTGGCTAGATTTTGCTAAAAACGCGATTAAATACGTGTACGTACGTACGGTTTTTAAGAAAAACCCTCCCCCGATAGCGTTAAATCACCTTTTTCGTTTAGAAATCGTGACCGTCACTCGGAACGGGATCGACGGAGGAGTCGAAGTGCAGACAGGTATGAATTAAAAAATTTACATAAACCCTCGTTTAGGGATCGCCGAAAAAGCCCGGACCGCCGCCGTCGTTGATTTTTGCCGTCTGCCAGAAGCCGAAGAAATTTATCGTATCCCACGCCCCCCGGTTACCCTCATTGTTGCCTGTTGCTCCCCCACTGTTTGCCCCCATCATTTCGTTGAGCCCCTTATGCGAGTATTTATAGTGGATATTCCTTTCGTGTTTTAGCATCAATAAACGTTATAAATATTTTGTGCTACGCGTCAAAGAAAACCTGTAAGAGCATTTCATAGTATTGCTAGAAGGCGTCGGCGCCGGACTTTATGGAATTTCGTTTTAGTTTATAAGATTATTCAATGAGATGGCTGAAGGAGAAGGAAGCCAGAAAAAGGAGGTACTGTATCTCTACGGTTTTTAGGAAAAGGAAACTAGCGAGATTATTGGGGCTAGCAGAATCTTTAGGAAAGGGCACGCTAGCTGAGATTCTTTAGGAAAATACAGGCTAGCGGAGATTCTTTAGGAAAGGGCAGGCTAGCAGATATCCTTTAGGAAAGGGCACGCTAGCTGAGATTCTTTAGGAAAGGGCAGGCTAGCAGATATCCTTTAGGAAAGGGCACGCTAGCTGAGATTCTTTAGGAAAATACAGGCTAGCGGAGATTCTTTAGGAATTATGTCCGTGCTAAAATGCTCTTTATTCAGAACCCGACATTGATGCGACCGATGAATCAACTCGAAAGAAGAAGCCCAAGCAAACCGGAGCGACACTTGTAGCCCCGCTGCAAGGTTTGGAAAGCTTTTTTGAAAAACAACCATAATTTTTGTAATGTGACCGGTGAAAATAACTTTTTGTCGGTTGAAAGTCGCGTAAAAGTTCCCTCCTAGTAATAGTAGTTGCTTAGCTGTGTTAAATTTACCCTTTAGAAGTCGGAAACGGAGCATCTGCTCGAAAGAAAAAGCCCAACCTCCTACGGCCAAGCTTTGTGGTTCCCCAAGAGGGTAGGCTTGAAAGCGGCTTGTGCGATTGTGACGTTTTCAGGTATCCGGAACGGCGAGGGTGCCCTCTTCCATCACACGGGTCCACGTCGGCTTTGCCAAGAAGGGCTGCAACGGCTCGAAGAAGCTGGAATCACCATCAAGACCACCCAGTTTGACAAGGTGGCTTGCAGTCGATTGCCATTGAACGCTACAATTGGTTTAGCAAGAAGACGAGATCTTACAGCGGAACTGGTACGAGTTTGCCGACCAATACGGGCTCGAGGACAAAGATGTAACGCGTTTTAAGCGATATTAATCCTTCCATTGGCAGGCTCTCTCGCTTTCTGGCGTGAATGCAAAGTCAAGAGGTGCTGGAATGGATGAGCGTTCGATTTTCATCCAGAAAACCCAGTTCTTCCCCAAAATGTGCCGCAATTTGGAGCACAGGACTGGCGAAACGGTTTTTTGAGACACGTTTTTTTATAGCATAACCTAGGTGATCACGGCAATGCGCCGTTTGTTTGATCCAAATGCGCTCGAATCTACCCGAGACGTTGCGATGAGATTTACGGAAGAAGAAGATCAAATGCTTCGGGTAATAGGCGATTCGTTCATTAAAAGCCATTCCAGGAATATTACCAAAAGGGCTGGACCCTCTTCAAAATCAGCGAAGTGCTGAAGAAAGCGCAAGGCCGTATCCAGTCTCGTATCAAGTACATAAAATCGGAATTCAAGGCAATCCTGGTTTAGATATTTTCGAAGGCTCGGCCTAACCAGGACGAGGGGCGTTTCGATAATGGATGTAAATCCAAAAACGGACTTCTTTTGGGCGACTTCGTACACGCGGGACCAACGAAAAAGCTATAAGCTGCCCGAAACTGGGATCCTTGACGAGAATGGCGATTTGTTTTATCATGGAAACCCCAAGTTCAAGCTGACCACACGCTGCCTGGAGCGCCTGCAGGTGAGTTTTGTCGCCCAGAATTTTTTCACTGGGGTTTCCTTCAGGAACATGGCGTCGTCATTCAAGCCACCCACTTCAAGGACGCCGAGAAACGAAAAGCCCTCAGAAATGCGACGGTACTAGCTTGGAATCGTGCAAAAATTTTTTAGAAGCTAATGAAGGAATACCAGATGAGCCGCCTGCTTTTTATCTGTATGCTCAACTATAAGAAATACGCGAAGGCGCTATATAACCGAAACGAGGCGATTTTGGAGGGTATTTTTGCTTCTTTAATTCCTTGATTAAACAGGGGTTCCAGCCGAAGATCATCGTTTCTTTGATTGGACCTTCCAACAGCGACAACTTTTCACGGCTCGCGAATCGATTCTGGCCGAGGCTTTGCGAAGGGTTGCCGACGCGTGTTACGCCCGCCGTATGCGCAGTTGTATGTGAGGTACGCAATGGTTTCCGAAAATATAGGAATCGTTTCATCCAAAATGTTTGAAATTGTCTGATGTTTCTAATAAGCAGCGGTGTTTCTAAATCTTTTTACTGTTTTCGGTCGTAAAGTTTAAATTCGTAATTCGTAATTACGTATTTTTGCGTAAAAAACGATTCAAAATGCAAAAATATAGATTTTCTTTTTGACAAGAGCTCAATTTCGGCGAAAAGTCCCGAAAGAACCCGATCGGGCAGTAAATAGGGCCCATTCGAAATTTTTTCAGCTCATCGACCCGGCTAACGATTTTCCTGGTGCCATGGATGCGTTGACGCAGGAGCAGTACTACGAGCTCGACCGGCTCTATCGAATTCATCGCAGCGGCTCGCTGGTAGGTTTTGGGGCAACGCGGAAAATTCCGTTTCTGTTAATAGTATTTATTTTATTTTTATAGAGTTTTTCGTGTTTATTTTATTGCTAAGAAATCAAATTTGAAGATTAAAAATTTGAGCTTTCATTTTTCGTCAATTTTTACCATTTTTTTACGAAGTTTGTACATCTTAAACTGTGAAAATACTATCAAAAGAATTTGCCCGATACAGGGGAAGAACAGGCAAAAGGATACAGCTAATAAACAGGCAGCATTTCAGGCAGCCGTCTGGCTAAAAAAGCCCTTACGCAGAACGATGGCCGCCCTTCAGCATCACCAGCTGCGGTCAATGACGCTGCGACGCTCGGAGCGCCGACGATTGTGGTCAGTGAGCATGAGCAGAAGAAAATAGATAAAAAGCTGAGCCATTTATAAGCTCCAAAAAGCGCAGTCGAAGCTCATTTTTCAGGAATATTTTGGGCCGCCAATACGCTGGTGGAGGTCCCAAATTGGTGCGAAGGGAGCTTCGAAAAGGGAAATCCAAGATTGATTTCAAAGTGGTGGCCCGATTGCTTTGTCGGCATATTCACGTAAGCCATAATTTCCGTCGTTTGATGCTTTTTTTAGATTGTCCGCGACGCCTGGCGAGAGATCATCGACGATTTCAAGGAGGCTCTCTTGGATAAGCCGTTCGATGAAGCCGTTGAGGTATGATCATTCCTAAGATGACAGTTAATTTTAGGAAGTCATCCCAAAGCCCTATCCGATTACCGGCCGAGAATTCCACGATTTTATCGAGCTTTTCATCGACTACAACCCGAACGTGATCATGCGATATATGAAGTAAGATCGATGGTTCTTTACTGTTATCGGGGGGGTCGGCATTTTTTCATATTTTCCCCGCACGTTTTTACTAAGACAGCTGTGTGAAACGAAAAATCATTTAAGAATCGTTAGAAACATTTAAAAATTGAAAATTTTTGGAAAAATCTAGCATTTTCGGTCAGAAAATCCATATTTTTATATTTTAATACTATTTGTGTAAAGTTTTTTACGTTTATGACTAGTAAAAAAATTTGTAAAGCTTCCCTAAAATTAAAATCGATAAATCGGGTCCTGATTACAAGGCAAAAATGAAGTACAATCGAGTAAAGGAATAAGATTGCCGTTTTCAGGTTCAAAGACGCTGATAGACTCCGAATGGAGCGAGGCATGATCCGCCTCGGCCTCACCGGCTTCTACACGGGCCCCCGGACGGAGTTTCAGTAAGTCTCAGCTTCTGCTTCTTGATGCATTTTTAGGTACTGTATTGTCCTGCTCCGTCGGGTCATCTACCAGGTGTGCGAGAAGCTGAAGCCGGTGGTGGATTTGACGACGGTGTCGCGGAAGGACGCGTTAAAGGTGAATTTTGTAAAATGAAATTGCTTAAATGCGAGCCAAATTTTATTGAATTCATTTCCAGGTGCTCTCCAAGTGTTTCGCCGCTCACGGCGACAAGCCCTTCCGAAACCTGGCCTGTAAGGATTTTGTTGACATGTTGCTCAGGTAAAACGGCTATTTTTCATTTATATAGTTTTAGGCACATGGCCGAGAATCATCCGGATTGGCAGCCACCGGAAGGCCTCCTGAATTGGGCCGAGAAGTTGGCCGAGTTACAGGAGAAAGACGGCCACTCGAATGTGCCTAATTAATTCGTTAACAATACATAATTCTCAAGCTTTTCCCCTTGATCTCCCCGACTTTGTGATCTCTTTGCTACGGTTATTTGTTGTTACTCGCTTATTGTTTTTTTTGCGGAACTTTTAAAGTTTAAATAAAGTTTTATACAACGTAACGAGGATGGATACGGAATCGGGATGCTTACCCTTCCACATGCCTTCAAGTTTAACCCTCCCGGCCTAAACGTGCATTGCTTCTTCAAGCTTCTATTTTCAAAATGTATCGCCGTGTAATATGTATAATATGTAATAATAATAAAATGTATCGAAAACAGTACTTTTAGCTCAACTCATGGATGCTCAAGAAAAAGCAGAGCGCAAAAGGGAGCACGAAGGTATGGATCTTTTGCTAGTTAGGTTTATGACGACTTTTAGACGATGAAAATGGCGTAGAGGAACAACCAGCTCGAAAGAGGAATAAAGCAAAGCGCACCTATTTTGTGCTTCCGCTGCAAGGTATGATCTTTCGAAACCGGCGTCGATAGCCTACGTTGAATTTCTAGGTATTCGTAACTGCGAGGGCGATTTCTTCCATCATACCGGCCGTCGTACACTTTGCGAAAAGGGTCTACAACGGCTTCAAGAGGCTGGAATCACCATCAAAACCAGGCGTTTTGAAAAGGTTAACTAGCTTCCGTGTTTTACGAGCAGGTAGTTTAGAGTGAAGACCAGATTATCCAACGGAATTGGTATGAATTTGCCGATCAATACGGGCTCGACGATAAAGACGTAAATCGCCTTTATCGTAATAATATCTCCAATTAGGTTCTGTATCTCTGTGGCGTCAACGCAAAGCCAGGACCCACCGCGATGGACGAGCGTGGAGCTTTCATCTGAAGACGCACTTCTTCCCGAGAATGTGCCGACATTTGGAGCACCGGACTGCCACAGCGGTTTGAAATTTGCACGTTATATGATAGGCCCTGAATACTCTAGGTAATTGAAGCGATTCTGCGCCTCTACGATCCCGTTGCAAAGGATCCAAACATCGACTATTCGTTGAAATTCACGAAAGAGGAAGATGACATGCTTCGGGTATCAATCAAATTCACAGTATTATAAAGAAATTTAGGAATACTATCAAAAGGGCTGGACTTTCTTTAAAATCGCTGAAGCATTGAAAAAGCCGAAGATGCGCATCAGGCGAGAATCGCGTAAGGACAGGATTGACTGACACGTAATTCTTGTTTAGGTATTTCCGAAAGCTGGGCCTTACAAGGTCACAGAACACTCGATCCCCCGGAGCTTCTATAGATGATTTCTATTGGATGACTTCGTACACACGGAGCAAAGCCGGAACAGGGTTTTCGATGCCGGAAACGGGAATTTTGGACACAAACGGAGATTTCTTCTATCATGCGCATCCCAAGTGCCATATCACGCTAGCTGTTTTGGAACGTTTGCAGGCCAGTTGTTCTAATTTTGATTGACTTTCGACAAAAGCCAAAACCCGATTCGCGGGCCTTGAACGCTGCAGGCGCGACTTTATCTTTATATATGTACTTTGTAGAAATTTTGAAAAAAAAACCCGAAAAAAGGGGGTCGATTCCCCCAACTGACAGATAATTGGAGCGATTTATAGCGGGGAAGAACCTGAGATCGGGCCTTGAAACTTACCTTGGACCCTTCTATACTTTTTATCGAAATTTGGCTTTTTTTCAGAAGAACAACGTCGTAATCCAAGCGAATCGGTTGACAGACGAGGAGAAGCGGAAAGCTCTTCGAAACGCTACTGTATATTGTTTGATCCCGAAGAATTTCTTTAGAAACTAATGAAGGAATTCGTGATGAGCCCGTTGCTTTTTATCTGTGTGCTCAACTATGCCAGATATGCGAAGGCTTTGTATAAACGACATTCGGATACTTTGGAAGGTGATGCATAAACCAAAGTTTCAACGGGTTTTATTTCAGCCCCAGACGCGCGCTTTTTTGATTGGACCTTCCGACAGCGTGATCAATTCACATCTGCGAATCGGTTCTGGCCTAGGCTGTGCGAAGGACTTCCTTCGCGGACATCACTGGCGGTGTGCCGGGCGGTTTTTCAGGTCAGTGGTGCTGCTCTACGGAACAGCTTGAATTTATCCAATGATGGTCGTTAATTGATAGATGATCGACCCTGCAAACGACTTCCCGGGTGCGATGGACTCGCTGACCCAGGAGGACTACTACGAGCTCGACCGGCTTTATCGAATTCATCGCAGAGGATCGGATGTACGTATTTCTTGCGTAGAGCCCAACGTTTGACGGCTCATCACGCTTAAGTTGTAGTTTATCCAACTCACGGACGTTTTTAGGTTGCTGTCTGGATGGGAAAACCCCTCGGAAGAGTCTATGATCTGCTTAAGTTACACAAACGTCGCTCGGTGCCTCTGCGACGCACGGAGCGTCGACGGCTTTGGTAAGCGGCTAGTTGCTCGATTCCCGAAACAGAGCTGCCACCATGGAACGCCGTTTATTCCAGGAATATCTTGGCGAAGCACTACACGGCGGTGGACCAAAGTTGGTGCGGAAAGAATTGCGGAAGGGCAGATCGAAGTTTGACTTCAAAATGATGGCTCGGTTGCTTGGGCGTCATATTCATGTTGGTGAAGATGTCCGCTACGAAACTGACTCGTTCCAGATTGTACGCGACGCTTGGCGAGAGATCATCGACGATTTCCGGGAGCAGCTTGAGGAGAAAACGTTCGATGAAGCCGTCGAGGTTGGTATGCCGGTCAAAATAAATGCTTTCTGAAAATTACCCTACCAGAAATATGGCACGGACCAGTAATTCGCGATAGTTTAAATCCTAGGCAGTCATCCCAAAGCCCTATCGAATCACTGGCCGGGAATTTCATGATTTTCTTGAGCTTTTCATCGACTACAACCCGAATGTGATCATGCGATACATGAAGTAGGTTGCTACCAACAATTCAATGAAAAGGCTTTCAGTTTCCGGGTCAAGGATCGGCTGAAAATGGAGCAAGGAATGGTTCGCCTTGGCCTCACTGGCTTCAACACCGGATCCCAGACCGAGTTCCAGTGATTTTCAAGCCCTAGAATTTTCCAACTTTCGAGTCTTAGGTATTGTATCTTCTTATTGGGACGAGTCCTTCGCTTTGTTTGTCAGAACCTGAAGCCGGTTGTGGATTTGACTACGGTGGCGAGGAAGGACGCTTTAAAGGTATCAGTTACCTTGATGACCTAATCCCGCCCTAATACAGGTGTTCTCCAAGTATTTCGCGGCTCTCGGCGACAAGCCTTTCCGTAAACTGTCCACCAAAGATTTCGTCGATACGTTGTTGAGGTGAGAAAATTTGATGTAATTTAATGGAATTTTTTAGTCACATGGCCGCGAATCATCCGGATTGGCAGCCACCGGAAGGACTGCTCGATTGGGCGGAGAGATTGGCCGAGTTGCAGGAGAAGGACAGCCACTCGAATGTAAATAACTGATGTACATATGAAATGCACAATGATTTCGAATCGATTTCCGATTACATACCCGTTTGATCTCTTCTGATTTGTGATCTCTTTCTACTTACGGGTTTCCATTTGTTACGTTCTCATTTTGTTATTTATTGTTGGCACGAGTTGCTCAAAAATTTGGTCTTGTTGTTTGCACGGTTATTTCTTGTTGCTAACTTTTTGTTGATTGCAAAATTTGTCAAGTTGCAGGAATAAAGTTTGATTCGATCGATAATGATCAAAAAAAGAAAGTGGAGGTTGTACAACCTTTTGAATATTCGTACAAGATTATCACTTCAAAGTCCTTTGATTTTTAGCTCATTCGATGGAGGGGGAGGAGGAAGAACAAGCGCGCAAAAGGGAGCACGAAGGTATGAAGCTTCTGATAGTTTGGTTTATGACGACATTTAGATGAAAACGATGAAAATGGCGCAGAGGAACAACCGGCTCGAAAGAAGAATAAATCGAAGCGCACCTATTTTGTGCTTCCGCTGCAAGGTATGTTGTTTGGGTGCCACGACATTTGCGCCCCGACCATTTGCGCCCCGTCCGTTCGGACCGCGACATTTGCGCCCCGACACTTGCGCCCCTCCATAGTAAACTGCGGGGCGCAAATGTCGGGGAGCCGTTGTTTGGATTCCGGGAGAAGTTTATGACTAAATAGTTATGATTATTTCTAGGTATTCGTAACAGCGAAGGTGATCTCTTTCATCATACCGGCCGGCGTACACTGTGCGAAAAGGGTCTGCAGCGGCTTCAAGAGGCCGGAATCACCATCAAGGCCAAGCGCTTTGAAAAGGTTTGCTAGAAGGTAGTAAATTATGACGAACCTCCTTCAGAATGAGGATGAGATCATTCAACGGAATTGGTATGAATTTTCCGATCAATACGGGCTCGACGATAAAGACGTAATTCGCCGTTATCGTAATAATATCTCCAATTAGGTTCTGTATCTCTGCGGCGTCAACGCAAAGCCAGGACCCACAGTGATGGATGAGCGTGGAGCTTTCATACTGAAGACGCACTTCTTCCCAAGAATGTGCCGAAAGCTGGAGCACCGGACTGCGACAGCGGTTTGAAAATTATGAATCACTTAATACTCCCTCGACACTCTAGGTAATTGAAGCGATTCTGCGCCTCTACGATCCCGTTGTGAATGATCCAAACATCGACTACTCCTTGAAATTCACGAAAGAGGAAGATGACATGCTTCGGGTAATGCTCTGCATGTTTTCTTGATTAACACCAATTTCAGGACTACTATCAAAAGGGCTGGACTCTCTTTAAAATCGCCGGAGCAATGAAAAAGCCGAAGATGCGCATCAGGGCGAGAATCGCGTAAATGCTGCGTTACATATTCAATTCTTTTATAGGTACTTTCGCAAGCAAGGGCTTAGTAGGTCCAGAAACATTCGCGCTGCACAGACTCCCGAAAATGATTTGTATTGGGCAACTTCGTACACGCGGGAGGAACGTCGTGGATTTCTGCTTCCAGAATCTGGGATACTCGACGAGAATGGCGATCTCTTCTACCATGGGAGTCCGCGGTTCAAGTTGACGCCGCGATGCATCGAGCGTTTGAATGTGCGTATATGCATGCTCATTAGTGAAAATTAATTTTACAAATTGCCCTCTAGTAGAAAGTTAACACATTGCTACCAAGGTGCTATTTTCCTCTTTTAGGCTCACCGCGTCGTGATCGAGACGACACGATTTACGGATGAGGAAAAGCGAAAAGCTCTTCGAAACGCTACGGTAACTTATTGTTTCCAAAAATATTTCTTTAGAAATTGATGAAAGAGTTCCAAATGGACCGACTGCTTTTGCTCTGTATGTTCCAGTATACAAAGTATGCTAAGGCATTGTATAGGCGAAATGAGGCGGCCTTGAAAGGTACCTATTTAGTAAAAATGTATGCCATATTCCAGCGCCTGATGAGCGAGTCTTTGAGTGGACCTTCCTACAGCGACAACAGTTCGCAATTTCTAACCGATTCTGGCCTAGGCTTTGCGAAGGGCTACCGACTCGAGTCACAGATGCCGTTTGCAAAATGATTTCTGAGGCACATAGGGTTTTTTTGTGGATATATAAAAAACCAATGAACCTAATTGCGGCAGATCAGCTTTCCTTTTTAGCTAATCGATCCTGCGAACGATTTCCCGGGTGCGATGGATCCGCTGACGCAAGAGGACTACTACGAACTCGACCGGCTTTATCGAATTCATCGCAGCGGTGCGGTGGTAGTTTGTTCGTGCGATCCAGAGTCAGCTTTAGACGGCTGTTTGGTTCAACAAACCTTTGCGCACCACGTTGTCAGCCCTCCAGAACCATAAGCTCCGCACACTGCCGCTGAGACGCTTGGAACGCCGAAGATTGTGGCAGGTTTTGAATCATTCGGTCCGGGGGCCCTGAATACTAAAGATCAAAACGGTTGGATCACAGACGCTATTCTTGCTTCCAGGAATCTCCTCGCCAAACAATACCCTGGCGGCGCTGAGAGATTGGTGCGAAAGGAGCTTCGAAGAGGCAAATCCAGGATTGACTTCAAGATGTTGGCTAGAATGATTAGTCGACATATTCATGCAAGAGCTGCATCAGCTCGATTCACTATTTTATAATTAGGTTGTCCGTAACGCCTGGCGAGAGATCATCGACGACTTCAGAGGAGCTCTCGTCGCTAAGACTTTCGAGGAAGCCGTTGAGGTCGGTGTCTTCTTTAGATCAAAAACGATCTTTTTTAGGAAGTCATTCCAAAGCCTTATCGAATCACCGGACGGGAATTTCACGATTTTCTCGAGCTTTTCATGGACCTCAACCCGAATGTGATCATGAGGCATATGATGTAAGTCTCGCCACAAGAAATCTCGTCTTCATAGTTGCAACAGTCCCAACTTTTTGCAGTTTTAAAGACGTGGACCGTCTCAGGATGGAAAGGAGCATGCTTCGCATTGGCTTGACCGGCTTCTACACAGGGCATAGAACTGAGTTCCGGTAGGTATATACAACGTTTTGTTAAAAAAAATACTTTCCAGGTTTTGCGCTGTACTTCTGAGGACGGTACTTCGTCTGGTTTGCCGCAACCTAAAGCCGGTGGTCGACTTGACGACGGTGGCGCGCAAGGATGCTTTGAAGGTACACTAATTGGTTCTTGTGTATTCCCGGGGAAAGAATTCGCGGGGGGAACTGAACTTTTTGGCCCAAGCCTAGATTTTTATATAAATAGTGGAAGTGTTTCTAAATTGTTTATAGCTATTCCTAAACATAAAACTTTACAAAATTTAATAAAAAAATTTAATTTTAGGTCGAAAAATTCGTTTTTCGATCAAAAACGACCAAAGTTTCGGCTTTTTCAAGCGTTTTTCTAACTTTTTAAAAAGTTTTTCCGATTCAAATAGGCTTAAATTTTGCTAAAAACAATGTAAAATCACTTTATATTTGATTACGATCCCCACCAGGCCCGACAAAAAGTTGGTTCCCCCAGCGAATTCTTCCTCCCGGGAATACACAAGTACCCACTAATTTAACGAGGCAGCTCGACTATAGAAATTCTGTTCAGCTCCCTTGAGGGTCCGGAAACAACACTAATTTTAGGTGCTCTCCAAGTGTTTCGCAGCTCGCGGCGACAAGCCTTTCCGTAACCTGGCCACTAAGGATTTTGTGGATACGCTGTTGAGGTGAGAAGGTTTTGATAAATATCAATAAAAGCTTTTTAGTCACATGGCCGATAATCACCCCGATTGGCAGCCACCGGAAGGACTGCTCGATTGGGCGGAGAGATTGGCCGAGTTGCAGGAGAAAGATGGCCCTCGAATGTAAATAACTGATGTACATATGAAATGCACAATGATTTCGAATCGATCTCCGATTACATACCCGCTTGATCTCTTCTGACTTGCGATCTCGTTCTACTTACAAGTTTTCATTTGTTACGTTCTCACTTTGTTATTTATTGTTGGCACGAGTTGCTCAAAAATTTATTCTAGTTGTTGGCCCTATTATTCGTTGTTGCTAATTTGTTGTTGGTTGCAAAATTTGTCAAGTTGCAGGAATAAAGTTTGATTCTATCTAAAATATATCTAAAAAAAGAGGCGGATGTTGCACAACGTTTTAACGATACTTTCACGATTACCGCTTTAAACTTCTTGCAATGAATTTCTTCTCTCAACACGTGATACTCCTTTCTAAACTTTTCAGGGTTTCCTCTTTATCATGAGCTTTTCCGCAAAATCTTTTTATTTTTAGCTCATACGATGGAGGCGGAGGAGGAAGAACAAGCGCGCAAAAGGGCCCATGAAGGTTGCAGCTTCTGAGAGTTAGGTAAATTACGACTTTTAGACGATGAAAATGGCGCAGAGGAACAACCGGCTCGAAAGAAGAACAAGTCTAAGCGCACCTATTTTGTGCTTCCGCTGCAAGGTACGACCTTCCGAAACCGGCCTCAATAGCCTACATTGAATTTCTAGGTATTCGAAACAGCGAAGGTGATCTCTTTCATCATACCGGCCGTCGTACACTTTGCGAAAAAGGACTGCAGCGGCTTCAAGAGGCTGGAATCACCATCAAGGACAAACGCTTTGATAAGGTTGGATATTTGCTATAACTTATGAAGAGTCTTGTTCAGAATGAGGACGAGACCATTCAACGGAATTGGTATGAATTTGCCGATCAGTATGGACTCGACGAAAAAGACGTGAATCTTATTGAGGAGAAATAATATACCCCAATTAGGTTCTGTATCTCTGTGGCGTCAATGCAAAGCGTGGACCTACCGTGATGGACGAGCGTGGAGCTTTCATCTTGAAGACACACTTCTTTCCTAGAATGTGCCGAAATCTGGAGCACCGGACTGCGATGGCGGTTTGAAAATTTCCGTTTTGATACGCTTTGGATATTCTAGGTAATTAAAGCGATTATGCGCCTCTACGATCCCGTTGTGAAAGATCCAAACATCGACTATTCTTTGAAATTCACGAAAGAGGAAGATGACATGCTTCAGGTATCAATCAAATTCACAGTATTATAAAGAACTTTAGGAATACTATCAAAAGGGCTGGACTTTCTTTAAAATCGCCGAAGCAATGAAAAAGCCGAAGATGCGCATCAGTTCGAGGATCAAGTAAATTACAATGATAATTAGAACAATAAATTTAGATACTTTCGAAAACAAGGCCTTACCAGGTCCAAGAATATCCGATCCAACGAGGCTGCTATGTGTGATTACTACTGGATGACTTCGTACACACGTGGTCGCGATCAGCCAGGTTATCCGATGCCTGAAACGGGAATTTTGGACGCGAACGGCGACTTGTTCTATCATGGGAATCCAAAGTACAATATCACTTTGCCCGTTTTGGAACGCTTGCAGGTGTTTTTTATAATTTTCTCATACGTGGGGTCGGTATTACACTGTCTCCTTGTATGCATGCCCTTATACCTGATGCAGCCTTGAAATTCGACATTCCTTATAGAAGCATAACGTCGTCATCGAAGCGACCCCGTTCACGGATGAGGAGAAGCGAAAAGCCCTTCGAAATGCTACGGTAGATTTCGGTAGATTTTACTGAAAACGTTCTTTAGAAATTGATGAAGGAACTCCAGATGTGCCCGTTGCTTTTTATCTGTGTGCTCAACTATACCAAATATGCGAAGGCTCTATATAAATGGCATTCGGACATTTTGGAAGGTGACCGGGAAATCATGACTTTAAGCGTTATATATTATAGCCCCAGACGAGCGCTTTTTTGATTGGACCTTCCAACATCGCGAACTATTCACGTCTACGAATCGATTCTGGCCCAGACTGTGCGAAGGACTCCCGTCACGCACTACAACGGCGGTCTGCACCGCGCTTTTTACGGTAGTTTTTCAAAAGACGTTAATCTTATTAAATACTGATCAATACATCGTGAATTTATAGATGCTCGATCCGGCCAACGAATTCCCGGGTGCCAAAGACCCGCCGACCCAGGAGGACTACTACGAGCTCGATCGGCTCTATCGGATTCATCGCAGCGGGTCTGAAGTACGTGGGTAAAAGGTTCACTCCCGATGACGAGGAGACGGTTGGCGTTTTGGCGTATTCTGCACTTCATTGCTCCTTTGAACCTGAAATAATTTCAGGCAGCTGTCCGGGTGGGATGGCCATTGGGTAAGGTCCGCGAATCCCTTCACCGACACAAGCTCCGCTCTCGGCCTCTGCGACGCATGGAACGCCGGAGATTATGGTACGCTGGCGTGTATTCGGTTAATTAATACCTTTCGATTTCCTTTAAATCTAGACACAACATCTAACTGGAATACCAAGCGCTTAAAAAGCTGGAAACAGCTTCATATAATGAATGTATTCTGCTTTCCAGGAATCTCCTGGCTAAACAATACACTGGCGGCGGTGCGAGATTGGTGCGAAAGGAGCTTCGAAAGGGCAAATCCAAGATTGACCTCAAGTTGTTGGCCCGATTGCTGTGTCGACATATTCGCGTAAGGGCCGGTGTTTTGTTTATGCTATTTTTGGTTCTTTGGCATTCTCGGGGGGAGACCGAATTTTTTTGTGTGTTTAGAAATGACTAGTAACTTAATAGCCAGTGTTTTAATAGCGTTTTAGGAAAAAAGTTACTCTATTCCAACCAGCATATCTAAAAGTTTGAAAAAGTCGCCATTTTGGTAAAAAAAATCGGCCATTTTTGGGGCGAAAAATCGATATTTTTCACCTTTTTTAATAAGATTTTGTATGGTTTTTGCGTTTGGTAAAGTAGTAAAAAGTGAAGTAGAATAGTAAAAAACCATTCATAAACACTTTTGAATAGTTGGGTTGTAAGAAAAAAGTCGGTCAATGCAAAAGGACCCTCTTTTTTTGTAGGTTGTCCGCAAAGCCTGGCATGAAATCGTCAACGATTTCAAGGAGACTCTCGTCGATAAGGCTTTCGAAGACGCCGTTCAGGTGGGTTTCTTCGTCAGGCTAAGCTATATCGTTTTCAGGACGTCATCCCGAAGCCCTACCGGGTCACTGGTCGGGAGTTTCACGATTTTATCGAGCTTTTCATCGACTACAATCCGGATGTGATTTTGAGGAATATGAAGTAAGTCACTAAGCGGGGCCTGGAACTTTTCTTTGAGGTTCCGAGACGCAGACCGTTTAAGGATGGAACGTGGCATGCTCCGCCTTGGTCTCACCGGCTTCTATACGGGATCCAAAACCGAATTCATGTATTTTTAAGTATGTTGTAAAAATTGTATTCTAGGTACTGCATCTTTATGCTGGGTCGAGTGCTTCGCTTCGTTTGTCAGAATCTGAAGCCGGTGGTGGATTTGACGACGGTGGCGAGGAAGGACGCCTTGAAGGTACCGGTTCCGCGCAACCCCAGGATCAGGCTTGGAAGATAAAGTTCGCGGTTACGGGAATCGAACCTACTGGTCAAAAACGAAAGGGAAGGGGCAAGGGCTGTAAAGTACGAGGAACTTGTTTCGTCGCGAACAAACGAAACCCAGAAATTCCCTGGCCGATTTTATTGATGCGAGACTTATAGCCCATTTCAAGTTCTGAAACCATCCCTACTTTCAGGTGCTCTCCAAGTGTTTCGCAGCTCTCGGCGACAAAGCTTTCCGCAGGGTGTCCACCAAAGATTTCGTCGATACGTTGTTGAGGTGAGAAGGTTTTGATAACAACTAATAAAAGTTCTATAGGCACATGGCCGAGAATCATCCGGAATGGCAGCCACCGGAAGGACTGCTCGATTGGGCGGAGAGATTGGCCGAGTTGCAGGAGAAAGATGGCCCCTCGAATGTAAATAACTGATGTACATATGAAATGCACAATGATTTCGAATCGATCTCCGATTACATACCCGCTTGATCTCTTCTGATTTGCGATCTCATTCTACCTACGGGTTTCCATTTGTTACGTTTTCATTTTGTTATTTATTGTTGGCACGAGTTGCTCAAAACATTTATTCTTGTTGTTTGCACGAATTACTTACGAAGACTACACGAAGAATAAAATTTATTGTTGATATCGATTGAGCTAGTCGAGTTTTTAATGAGGATTTTCCTATATTATTTGTCATTTTTGAAAAAGTGGGATGCGAACATTCTGTTTTAGATGAAAGCGCGTAGGAAAGCCGAGACGAATACATCGGATATTGGCCAAAATGGTTCGTTTAGTTGATTAGGGATTGTTTTAGGGTGATACAGGCGTGCTAGCAGAAGTTATGGGGAATTTCCGCTTTCGATACTTTGGTTTTTCTAGTTTCCGGACGTTTTTCTATCCAAAATCCTCGAATTTTGACAAAAAGGCTAGCAGAGATCCTTTGGGAAGAAGGCTAGCATGCTAGCAGAAATTTTTGATGAATTCGGGTTATATTTGCTTTTGTGCTTTTTCTAGTTTTCGGAGCGTTTTGCAAAATTCCCGAATTTTGATAAAGAAGGCCAGCAGAGATTCTTTAGGATGCGTAGCCTAGCAGAAAAGCTTTCCGATCTGAAACTCAGTCCTAATATCGTCCTTTAGAAGTGCTCGTCTCCCTGGCGCTAGGAGCTGTTCACTGTGCCCTCGTCACGCTGGTCAACCGCGTCGTCCCCGACCCGTACATGGACGAGCTCTTCCACATCCGGCAAACGAGAAAGTAGGTCATTTTTTAATTATAAAAGCCGCCTGGAACTGTTTTTTTTTGTACCTTGTAAAGTTCCGGAAAAATTGGTGCATTTTGGAGATAACGTGACGCTTAAAAAAATCCCATTGTTCAGCTACTGCACGGGCGTCTACGCGTGGGACCCGATGATCACCACCCCGCCGCTGCTCTACGTCTTGGCGATGCCGTTTTGTGGGTGGGGCGAGCGGTATCTGAACTCGCTGCTCTTCCCGATCACGTTTTTGGGTATGCATATCGTTTTTTTCTATATTTTTGTTTTTCAGGTTGCTGTCGGCTTCGAAGAAACTTTGCGAAACCGGGCGAGCCAGTAATTCTACCGTCCTTGGCCGTGGTGTTGTTACCGGTAAGGTTTTCAAGCGAAAAACTACGATAAATATAGTTTTTAATTAATACAATTTCATTTGTGAACCTTGCTACGTTTTTCATTCTTGAAAAACCCATTTTCAGGTGCTGCTCCACTCCTCGGCCCTCTTCTACACGGATCTCCTCTCGCTGTGCCTGATCGTGTGGGCGTTTTCGGTACGAAGCATTACTCTGTCCGCCCTGTGCTTCTTCATCTCGCTGTGGGCCCGGCAGACGAACATAATTTGGGCAGGTCCGTGAGGTTTTATCGGAATTGTAATAATATCTGTGATTTTTGCGGTTTTTTGTCGTTTTTAGACGTTTCCGAAAAAATCTCTGCTAGCTTGCCTTGGTTTTTCGGTTACCGTTCTCCGGCAAAATTGGCAAGCTAGCAACGGGTTTTGAGGAATTTACTAAATCATGGGAAAGAGTTAAAAACTGCAATTCTCTCGAGACGATTTGCATCTACGTATTTGTCATTTTTAGGCCTCTACGCTGCCGTTGTTCTGCTACGCCGAATAGATACGTCGAAGCCGTTTAGTTCAGGGTTAAAAGGTATTTAACTTTTTAAAACCCAGAATGTGTTTTTTAAGCCGTCCTCTCCCTCCTCCCATATCTCATCCTCGCCGCCCTCTTCGCCGGCTTTGTCGTTTGGAATGGTATTTTTAGCCCCTCATGCTTAAAAACGCGTATATTTAGGCGGCATCGTCCTCGGAGATCCGAAAGCCCACCAGCCGCAGCTTCACTTTGCCCAGCTGCTCTACTTTGCCGTCTTCTGCTGCTTCTCCGCGTCGTTCTCGATTCTCCCGCATTGGCGAGAGGTGAGGGCTGTTGAATTCCGGAGTTTTTGAATGCGGAAGCTACGGTGAAATCAGTAAAACCGCCTTCGTCGCTGAACCGCAGAAAAAAGTCGGCTTTCCCCAGCTTATCCGGAGACCGTGTGCCTGAAAATCCTTGACGGGGACAATGTAGTACTCGTTTACATTTTCCCAGGGCTACGGTAGGGCAAAAATTAGCGAGAGAAGCATGTCCTCCTCCGTTTCACTGTAGCATGCTACTTTTCGAAATTTTTATTGTGTAAGCTCCTGCTAAGCAGGATAAAATTTGCGGACAGCACATTCGTGAAAAACACCGCTTTTTCGGGAAGCCATAACGTTAAATTTAGTTGAAAAAGCATTACGATTGAAAAAGTGTGTTTTCTTCGTAGCGTAGCTTTCGGAATTTTAGCCTCATTTTCCACGCATCACGTTACTTTCCTACTTTTGGCCTGCTTTTACCAAACCGATTAAAATTTGTCGAAAACATTGCTGTTAAAAACGTTTTTTCGCTTCCCGGAAGTCGTAGCTTCGAAATTCGTGAGGGATAGGCTTTAGGAATCAAATCCCGTTCTTTCCCAGCTTATTTTTTGCCATTTTTCTACCCCTTAAAAATTTATTGAAAGAGTCTTCATATTGCAAAACCCTTTTCTCGGTTTCCGGAGAGGCCGTTAGCGTTAAAACTAGCAAGGTATAGGCTTTAGGAATAATTTTCCCTTCATCCCAGTCTCATTACTAATCAACCCCGCAAAAAGCAAAAAGTCTGGGCCGAACCGGGATTCGAACCCGGGACCTCTCGCACCCGAAGCGAGAATCATACCCCTAGACCATCCGGCCACTGGGGGACGGGCGTCGCGGAGGGGCTCTTATCCCAACGGGGCGCCGGCCGGGGGAAAGTTGCCCAATCCGGGGAAATTTTTCATTGTTTCCTCAATTGGTGGAATTTTTTGGAAATTACAACTTTAATTCAATTTAACGTCCTTGTAGTCAGTAGTATACCGGAAAAGAGCAGCGAAAATTCAGCGCCTTCAACAAATGTCATAAAAACGGTTTTGTTAAGTTTTTATTGATATCTATTGTGGCTGAATAAAGAACGATTGTTAACATACCTTTTCAGAGCCTTTCTATAGAACCCGTACTCTGTGGTATACTGGAAAAGTAGGCAGCGAAAATTAGCCTCGGAAAATTCGAAAGCACTTCTTTTTACAAAGTACACTGGTCCGCATAATTATGGAGCCACCCACAGTTTTGCGAAAATCTCAATTTCTCGCGGCTTTCATGAAACACTTTCTATTAGTGAAAGAAGCCGTATACCATCACAACTTTACACAACAAGTCCGTTTTTTGATTCGAGGACACAAAAAATTTTAACGAAAACTTTCGCCTAAAACGCTCTTTGAAAAAACCGCATAATTATGCCTTCACTTCTTATTTTTTCGTAATCCACACAACCACACTGTTTTCTTTTTTAACGTAATTAATGGATTATTGTTTTGCTAGATGGCACCCGGGAAAGCCCTATCTGACTTTGAAAAGGGTCAAATTGATGCGAAACTGAAAGGAAGCCAAAATTTTCCAAATCCTACTGGATATGGTAAAGGAGTACACCCAGGCCATTCCCTACTCTTTTCCGAACCTCGAAACCGACTCATAATTCGAAAGGCATTCAACCAAATCCGGCCGCTACCGAATTAAAGCCGATTTGAGGCTCATTTCTCGACAGAAACCATCCGAAGCGTGTTTTCGAAAAGCAACTTCATAAACTGCAAGAACATGAAGAAGGCTTCGATGCTCGACCAATGCCATCGCCAAGATCGTGTCGCATTTGCTCGACGAAATCAGCGGATACACTGGCGAAAAGTAAGGGGCTCTTTAAACGGCTCAAAATCTCTTCAAGTAATTTTTTGCGACGAGAAGAAGTTTACATGTGATGGCCCAGACGTGTTCCGCCACTATTCGCACGATTTGGAAAAAAACCCAGAGCGGATTGGCCCGACGCAACTTTCGAGGCGGCAGCGTCGTGATGTGGGCAGCCATTTCTTCAGAAGGACGAGTCAAATTGTGCTTCCTCCCCCATAAAATCAACCGAGTCAACAACCGACAAGTGTTGCGAAGAGAAATTTTGCCATTTTGGCGAAGAAATCGGAACCGAAGGTTCATTTTCCTGCAAGATGGGGGTCCCCATTCGAACTCAGGACTGGTGTCGAAACCGAGGAATCGATCTTTTGGCCTGACCAACCTGTTTCTCTGCTCTGAACATCATCGAAAACGTTTGGGGGTCCATGGTACGCAAGATTTACCATGGAAACAAGACTTAGCGGAACGTAGGCGAGCCCAAGAACGCCATGATCGACGCGTGGCATCAAGTCGACCAGAAGCTGCTCGCTAGCCTCTATCTGAGGAACGACAGCCATCGTTTCCAATTGGTACAAGAAAATGAAGTCGTCACCGATAGTTGAAATTGTTTTCAGAAATTTGTTATCGATTTTCCACATTTTATAAAAAATTTTCCGGAGTGGCTCCATAATTATGCGGTTTTTTCAAAGAGCGTTTTAGGCGAAAGTTTTCGTTAAAATTTTTTGTGTCCTCGAATCAAAAAACGGACTTGTTGTGTAAAGTTGTGATGGTATACGGCTTCTTTCACTAATAGAAAGTGTTTCATGAAAGCCGCGAGAAATTGAGATTTTCGCAAAACTGTGGGTGGCTCCATAATTATGCGGACCAGTGTATTTTTAAAAACATTGGTAAGATAAGGGATAGCTTTTAACGATCGATCCTTTTTATAGAGCCCGTAACTTGTAGCATCCCGGAAAAATAGGCTGCTAATATTGGCGGCTAAAGGAATAAGAAAACAGAGTTTTGTAAAGTATTTTTATCGTTATTAAGGAAAAGGTATATAGACTCCTAGTTTTATTGCACTTTTTCAGATCCTCTCCTCGACGCTGAGCCTCACCTCACTCGGCCTCGGCGCCCCGGTCTTTTTCGTGCTCCAGAAGTTCGCCCTCACCCACCCGTACCTGCTGGCCGACAACCGCCACGTGCCATTTTATCTGTGGAGGTGGGTTTTAAAATTTTTTTATAAATTTTTCCTTATGATTCTGATCGATTTTGACTTCAAAGTACCATTAAAAACGACAATAATTCGATTTTTAGATGGTTCCTCTCGAAGCCGACCGTCCGCCAGCTTCTCACCCCGATCTTCGTCGTGGCCTTGTTGGCAATGGGCCAACTGAGTCGACGGGTGCCCCCGGCTCATCGACTACTCTTCGTCCTCTGCACGGTGGCTGTGGTAAGATTTTGTGACTTTAAAGGGACTGGGAAGCCCAAAACTCTATCCCTCATTTTTTGAAAATCTTGTAAAACTTCGTCTAGACATTTTTGACCCATTTTGGACTAGATAACCGTACCCCGATGCACTTTTTGAGGTTTCTGGGTTCTTTTTGCATTATCCGGGGGGGACTTTTCTGGACGTCTAGTATTAGGTTGTTCCGAAAGTTCTTGCGGTTTTTGACGGCAACTTTTACATAAATTTTTTTATGTAAAATTATAGCGTAATGCTGGCAAGTTATATACCAATTTGAAGTGCTTTCTTTGCTCTATCTGTTCGTTGTATTCGTTGTTTGTCTAAAACGATTTCTGACTTTTTACAGGTATTTTACGCAAGATGCAAAAAAAGCAACTCCGGCCGATCTTCTTGTTCCAATTCAAGTTAGGTCGAAATGCTGTCGACACGGCTCGGGATATAAACGCGGCTTTTGGACAAGAAACGACTTGCGAACGCACGGTGCAATGGTGGTTCAAACGGTTTCGAGACGGAGATACGAGCCTTGATGATGACGCCCGTAGCGGACGCCCGAACGTGATTTCCAACAAGAAACTGAGGGTCAAAGTTGAAGCGGACCCGCGTAGCACAATACGAGAACTTGCTTCAAGTCTAGATGTTGGCGCCACAACGGTCTACAGGCATTTACGGGAAATTGGAAAGTCCAAAAAGCTCGATAAATGGGTGCCGCACGAGCTCGATGAAGCGCAGAAAAACAAGCGTTACGAGGTCGCTTCGTCCCTTTTTCTAAGGAATCAAAACGACCCGTTTCTGGCTAGAATCATAACATGTGATGAAAAATGGATCCTTTATGACAATCGTCGACGTCAGGCACAATGGTTAGACGCAGGTGAAGCTCCGCATCAATTTCCAAAGCCGGATTTGCATCCAAAGAAGATCATGATAACGGTTTGGTGGTGCGCTGCGGGTCTTATTCATCATAGTTTTCTCAACGCTGGGGAGACGATCACCGCTGAAAGCTACTGCCAGCAAATTGATGAGATGCACCAGAAACTGCAAAAAATGTGCCCGGCATTAACAAACAGAAAGGGACCAATCCTGCTCCACGACAACGCGCGCCCACATGTTGCCAATGCCACACTCCAGAAGATCCACCAATTGGGCCTGGAACTCTTGCCTCATCCACCCTACTCTCCGGACCTCTCGCCTACCGACTATCACTTTTTCAAGCATCTGGACAACTTTCTTCGCGAGAAAACCTTCAAGAAACGATGCGATGTCGAAAAGACCTTCCAGGACTTCATAGATTCCAGAACTCCCGAATTCTATGTTACAGGGATCGATAAGCTGGCAAAGCGTTGGGAAAAGTGTATTATTTCTCATGGTTCATACTTCGATTGATAAATATTTGTTTTTGTTTAAATACGTTCGTTTAAACTTTTCGGTTAAAAACCGCAAGAACTTTCGGAACAACCTAATAATTCCTAGTAACGTGATGGGAACATTTTATTGGTGTTTTTCGTTAAATAAAATTATATTTAAAATAGAAAAAGTATCTATTTTGACAAAAGTGGACGATTTTTGGTCGAAAAATCGATATTAGAAAAATTGCATAGTTAGGAAACAAGTTAGTTTCCCCGATCATGCAAAAAAAAAAAACGATTTTTGAGACGGGATACTGTATTTTGCCTTAAATCGCGCTTTAAAATCGTATTTCATCTTTTTCAGCTCGTCCCCGCCCACCTGATCGAGCCCCGCTACTTCATCGTACCGTACGCCCTGTGGAGGTTGAGTGCTGAGACTCGGTCGACGATTTGCTGCCTTTTGGAAGTGTTATCTCAGGTATGCCTTTTAAAGGGATTGGGAAGTAGGGAACCAAGCTAGCAGAGATTCTTTAGGAAAGGGCAGGCTAGCAGAGATTCTTTAGGAAAAGGGCAGGCTAGCAGAGATTCTTTAGAAAAGGGCAGGCTAGCAGAGATTTTTAGGAAAGGGCAGGCTAGCATAGATACTTTAGAAAAGGGCAGCTAGCAAGATTTTTAGGAAAGGGCAGGCTAGCATAGATACTTTAGAAAAGGGCAGCTAGCAGAGATTCTTTGGGAAACTGTGTAGCTTGAATAATGGCTTGCACGAATAATATCCCCCTCCATTCCAGTTGTGCATCTTCTCCGCTCTGTTCTGGCTCTTCCTCTACAAGCCGTTCGAGTGGGCCCACGAGCCGGGGCCCCTGCAACGATTCATGTGGTAGCATGTCAAATCCAAAAATTTTTACTCTTTTTTTGTATGAATTTCGAGTGATTCGGGTCTCCTTCAAAGCTTATTAATTTTTGTAGTTTGTTTCTCGTTTTTGATAACCTTCTAAAATTGTGCTTCCCCATTTCCATCACATGACACTGTATTTCATGTCGTAATTGGATGAAATAAATCTTATTTGTAAAAATAGGAACTGCACGATGTTTTAAAGAATCTCTGCTAGCCTGCCAATTCCTAAATAACCCCTGCTAGCCTGCCCTGTCAAAATTTGAGCCCGTTTTGTTGGGTAGATGCTAGCATCCCGGGGCGCGCGTGCTCTTGACCCAGATTTTTATCTCTACCCCCCACTACTCATTTTTCGTGACTATTTTTTCTTGGCTAACTTGCCAGCTATTAAAAAGCGGAAATGCGATGTGGTAATTGTTTTAATTCAGATCTTTTTAAAAAACAATGAATTCAGGCTTCCGGCTTGTTTTCATCGGCTTCTTCCTATTGGCCACTATTAAATTGCTGCATTTTCTGGCGACCAGGGATCTGAAAATTATGGAAATTGACACGTTGGGTGGAAAGCCGGCAGGACAAAGCTTGAAAAACGTGGCCGTTTTCCCGCAATCAGGTGCGCTTTGCCTGAAAGCTATTAAAAACGATTATAGCCACAAAATTCCGGTTTTTCTACGGGGATTTTTAGTTTTTTAAATAGAGAAATTGATTAATTATGTCTGCTTTTATGATAAAATGATTAATATTGTTAATGAGCTCATATTTTCTTGACTAAAACAACTTTCTCCTAAATAGAATTGCGAGAAATTGCAGTAAATTAGCATTAAAAACACCGTTTTAGCACCGAAATTGATGAATTCGAGCTTTTCTATAATTAAAAAGGTTTATGATTGTCTATATAGCTTTTGAAGCTTTACCATAATTATTTGAGCATTTTATAAATTTAATTTCAGGCGGCTCCACGAAATTCGACCAACCCTGGCCTCTACCCGAAAAGCCAATCATCGAGCGGATTGAGGATCTGTACAAATTGGGCGACTATCTGTTGGTCGGAAATTTTTCGTACAGCAAAGGTCAGCGGTTTTTTTTGGTATTTTAAAGGGACTAGAACGACAGAAACTTACACTTTAAAGATAGCTTTACAAACCAAACCAAAAATTCTAGCGGACTTGACGAAATTTTTTTAATTTGCGCGCTTTTTTTAGATTTTGAAATTCGACAATTGTTTGTTTTTGGCTTGTGGCTCGTTCAAAAAGGGGCGGGGCCGGATTCTTGACTTCAATAACCCTTTAAACTCTTTTAGGCCTTGGAAACCTGATGTTCCAATATGCGGCTATGGTCGGATTGGCCCAAGAAACACACGCTATTTTTCCGATCTCGAGTGACAATCTACTCCGCAGGGCCTTTGATTTGAATGCAATTGTAAGTAGGGGTCTAGCAGAGATTCTTTAGGAAAGCGCGGTCTAGCAGAGATTCTCGAGAGATCCTCATGTCCTTTTTTTCAGCTAGTAACCCCGGAGCTCCACGAAAATCTGCTCAAACTGGCCGAGGGCACCGTACTCGAGGTATTGTAGCGTTATCCTTTATTTTTTAATTTTTTGAGTCCTGCTGCTCCTACAAGGAGCTCGACCTCGGCTTCACCGTCTTCAGGAGCGTCAAGAAAGTGGAGGGCTATTTCCAGAATTTTCGGTAGGGATTAAAGGGTTTCAACAAAGTCTTTTTTTTTGGCTTTTAGCTGGTTCTACCCCGGAGAGGCGAGCAAGCTCGTCAGGGACGAGTTTCAATTCTTGCCGAAAATACAGGAATTGGTGAGTCTTGCTTTATCCCTCTCTCTCTCTCTCTCTCTCTCTCTCTCTCTCTCTCTCTCTCTCTCTCTCTCTCTCTCGTTCTATAGCCTATTTTTTCAGGCTTCCGAACACCTTGAACACGCCAAAGCTAGATGGAGGCTCGGCCGGGCCGAAGCTGCAAATCGGGACAAAGAAAATGCCGAAAACGACTACAAACTACGATTTTCGACGGGTAAGAGATTTAATATTTTGTGGATATTAATCTATCGATTTTTTTCGGGCAGATTTGCCTTCCTAGTCCCTTTAAATTCCGAATTTTCAACTTTCAGAAACGTCCGATCCGGTTACGGTAGCTGTTCACGTGCGACGGGGCCTGGATTTGACGATGCATTCGAGGTAAGTGTTTTTTGGCAATTTATCTGATGGCGAGCTAGCAGAGATTCTTTAGGAAGGGACAGGCTAGCAGAGATGATTTAGGAAAGGGCAGGCTAGCAGAGATTATTTAGGAAAGGGCAGGCTAGCAGAGATTCTTTAAGAAATGGCAGTCTAGAAGAGCTTCTTTGTTCCAGAAACCTGAAGCATGGCCACGTCGCGGCTCCGGCGGACTACTACGAACGGGCGATGTACGAGTTCCAACGTCAGTACCCAAATGTAAGAAATTTCTTGATTATTTGGAGAATTCCTAAATTTTCTCTGCTAGCCTGCCCTGTGTCACGCTCCCTTTAATTCCATATTTTCAGCCCCTATTCATCGTCTCGAGCGACGACGTCGGCTGGGCGATGAAGAATCTGAGGCTCCGGAATTCAGGTGTAATTTTTTGTGTTTTTTTTAAAGGAATAGTTAAGGCGAGATCTACTACCTGCCGAGGGGGACTGAAAGAGAAGTAGCCATGGCGACGATGTCGATTTGTGATCACCTGATCGCGTCGACCGGCACGTTCAGCTGGTGGACGGCATTTCTGGCGGATGATGATCGGAATCAGGTGCGCAAATGGTGTCTGCTAGCTGGCGCGGTGTTTTAAAGGGACAGCAAGACAAGGCTGGGTCCCCGGCTATAGATTTAATGGGGAGCTGCGACACGCGACGCGCGTCTATTTTCATGGCGTAATTGATTTTTCCGTGCCGCGCAACCATTTCTCTCTCTCTCTCTCTCTCTCTCTCTCTCTAGCTCTCTCTCTCACTCTCTCTCTTTAGCTCTCTCACTCTCTCTCTCTCACTTCGCTGTCCTGGCTTGTAAATAGACCTCGGGAGAGTGCGAGAGAAAGAGAGCTAAACAGAGCGAGAGAGAGAGGGCGAGAGAGATCGAGAGAGTGAGGGCGTCTATTTAAATATCCATCCTAGATAATCTACTACAAAGATTGGCCCCGCCCCCTCACCGACCTCGACCGCATGGTCAACAAGTCCGAATATTTCCTCCCCCGATGGCGTGGGTTGTAGAAATAAATGCAGAAACGAGACACTATAAACCACAAAATACACCTAAATCTGCAAACCAGGAAAATGCACGACTTAAAAAAGCTTAAAAGAAGACTTATTATAATTTTTGGGCGATTTGGTAGGGGAGAGAGAGGGAGAGAGAGGGAGGGAGAGAGAGAACGAGAGTGTGAGAGTCATGAGAGAACGAGAGTAAGGGGAGAGACAGACAGGGTGAGAGTGATAACTTTACAGCTTTAGATTTTATTCTAAACCTTATTTTCAGGACCTCTCCGCCTCCTCCCCTCCCCAGCCTCAAGCTCCCGGCTTTCCACAAGAATCCCTGCTAGTCTGCCCTATCTAGGCGAAGCGCAGAATTCTCAAGACGAAAAAGGTACTAAATTCGGTCTGCTTCAAAATGATTTATGAAGTTTAGGTTTTCAGTGTCTACCCCAAGAACGAAGAGAACTGCCTCAAGAATCTCTGCTAGCCTGCCCGCGTTCCGATCAAGCGATCAATCAAGAAGGATTGATGGGCTGAGCAAATTTGTGAGTTGGAATTCAGGGATTTTAACTATTTTTTTGTGCTGGGATATTTATGAAGTCTTCTTTGTAGCTGGCCCTTCAAGGTTTTAGTTTTTACCTTACCTTTCCTCCAGAACCTATGCTAGTGCCCCGTAGCAAGTCAATTCCTCAAAGTCTCACTGCTAGGTCGCGCGTTCCATTTCCTCAATAACCTTTGCTATCTTGCCTAGGATATAAGTTCTGACTGTTCGTACTATCTGCCAAAAAATCTCTGCTACTATTTTCTATTATGGAATTCCCTCAATAATCACTGCTAGCCAACGCGCCGAGTAACACGTTCCCAAAAGATACCTGCTAGCTCGCCGGCCTTCTTTCTCCTAATTCCCAAATTGTTTCTGCTAGCTGAGTGGGGGCCACTTCTTTTTCCAAATCTGCCGGTTTTCCTTCGATTTCCTCAAGAATCACTGCTAGTTCGGCCTCCCTCCTCGGTATATTTCAATGATCCTGTAACTCCCTTATTTACTAGAGAAGTCGTAAAGAATCACTGCTAGCTCGCCCGCTTGTTTAGAATTGCCGAAATGATCTTTGCTCGCCTGCGCTTTCCTAAAAAATCTCTGCTCCCACGCATTGACAATTTATTGAATCAACTCCTTGCCCAGCTCGTCCAGGCAGTGAATCCGTAGTGGGGCCGTTTCGTAATAATCCTGTAGTCGGGCTACCGTACTCCGATCCCAATCGATTTCCGCAAATTGTTCAGCAACCGATTTTGCGCTACTTGGGACGTGTCTAAAAGATGGAATTTTTGAGCCAGAGAGAGAGAGAGAGAGAAGAGAGAGAGAGAGAGAGAGAGAGAGAGAGAGAGAGAGAGAGCGAGAGAGAGAGAGACAGAGAAACACTCACTCATTCTCGAAAAACCCTTGCAAACTCGCATTCGTCACTTGACTCTGGCAAGCCGCCACCTCCATCCGTGGATAGTAGTGTATGTAGTTGATGCACATCTCCTCATGCCCGCCAAGACCGCTCTTTAAAGGACCATTTAAGGCAGATCTATAGCCCCATCCCTAGTTTGCCTTCCCAGTCCCTTTAAAACGCAGGGCAGGCTAACAGAGATGATTTCGGAAGGGTTTCAAAGCCTCACATGCGTCATATTCACTCGTTTCATCGTGTTGTGCACGCAGGTGGTCACCAGACGATCGCCCTAGAGTCAATTTCATGTCGTAATCGGATGAGCTTGCCGGTTTTAAAATGACGGGCGGCTCGAGCGCGTCCCGGTGTTGGCCCTGGGCCCCGAAATTGTCGTCCCGGTTGAGCTCGCCGATTTTTTGGCCTGAAAAATGGCTTTTTCCCTAAGGATCTCGGCTAGCCTGTCCTTTCCTGAAGGATCTCTGCTAGTCTGCCTCCATTTCCTAGAGAAACTCTGCTAGCTTGCTTTTTCTTAGGATCCCCCTTTCTTAAAGAATCCCTGCTAGCCAGTCCGTTTCCCCAAAGAATATCTGCTAGCTCACCATCCCTATATATCGATGTCCAGATGGCTTGTGTCGTCTTGTGGGCGTGTAGCATGCTGGCGAACACGCGGATACCCTCGGGAGGGAACTAAAGTGGAATTTCTGGCTGTCACTGTCCCTTTAAAACGGGTTTTCTAGCAGTTTCTATGAACTCTTCAAGAATATCTGCTAGCTACCCGAAAAACCTTGTAGATTCTTGCCTTCAGCCCCTTAAAACCCACAAAACTCGTGCATTCCGGGGCGCAATGGCCGTGTAGAGGGAAGGCTTCTTGTCTGGGAGGTACTGACATGGCATCAGACCACATTGTCCCCGTTTGAAGAACCGCAGCGTCGTAGCGGCTAGAATTCTTGGCTCGAACTTAGCTAGGCTACCTAAGCCGGAGCTTAAGCCGAAGCCGAAGCCTAAGCCGGAGCTTACCGTAGCCGCGACGTGGCCGTGACGCGCATCCCCGAGCTGTCGGGCTGGGTGGGCAGTTGGCTGGGGTTGTGGTAATGGATTTCGATCATGAGGTGCTGATGTCCGTTTTCGCCTAGCGGAAGTCCCGCTTCGTCTGGCATTAGGATGGGCTAAAGATGGGTTAGATAATTTTAAAAATGCTGTCTGTCTCTCTCTCTCTTTCTCTCTCTCTCGCACTCTCTCGCTCTCTACCTCTCTCGCTCTCTCGCTTCCGAGAGTAGTTCTGACGACATCTAGCAGAGACGATTTGTGAAACCTACCGGAGCCCCAGCCGGCCAGGCTGCAATCGAATTCCGGCACCGGTGAACCCATTCCGGAAGCGTCGAGTGGTCCTGGCACTCTCCGGAAAACGGAACGGCACCCTCAGAGAAACAGGAGAAGATCTGGATAGCAGAGATTCTTTAGGAAAGGGCAGGCTAGCAGAGGTTCTAGAGGAAAATCTTAAAACCCTACCATAAAATGGTGCACAAACTCCTCGTTCCCGGGCGTGATAATGGGATCGAGCTGGAAAATTGAGTTTTCTCAAGACCGTAAGCTACCGTACCCGAACCAGCTGATGCCGTTTCATCCTTATTGCTTCGGGCATCGGTTGCACGTGGCACCACAGGGTTGTAGTCTGACGCGGCACCGACACGTTCAAGCCGGTCAGGTTGAAGCTGACTTCTTTGGCTTCAGAATCCTAGAAAATGATTCCTGAAGAATCTCTGCTAGCCTGCCCTTTCCTAAAGAATCTCTGCTAGCCTGCCCTTTCCGAAGGGAAATCTGCTAGCCTGCCTTTTCCTAAATAATCTCTGCTAGCTTGCCATTTCCTAAAGATTCTTTGCTAGCTGCCCTCTCACCTGTGCTCCCGCCGCTGCCGCGTAGAGAATTAGCATCAGCCTCCTCATTGTCGTAAAATTTCCCAAAGAATCTCTGCTAGCCTGCCAGGAGCAATATTTTCAAGGAAAACTGTCTGAAATACCCTCTCCAGACATCGTGTTCTTATAATTATCCCCCTTGAATAGACCCCATTGAATCCCCGATCAGGGAGTATGCAAAGCGTGGGAGAATTCGCGGAAACTACGGACTTTCACCGGACGCGCTCAAAATAGAGTTTCACAGGGGGAAATGGGGGATTTAGGATGTTTCGAAATGTTCAAAAAAATGAATTTGATAGGAAAAGACGAAAGAGAAATGTCACACTGCCTTTAAAGCTGAAATCACGGTATTTCGGCTGTTAAAATGTGTTTTACTGTAGCCTGATGCTTACCGTAGGCTAATTTTAGCTGTCACCTTTTACCTTTAAGACTCCCTACCATTTTTCACTTTTTTCTCTGCTCTATTTCTCGCTCGCTGTCTGTCTCTCTCTCTCTCTCTTTCTCTCTCTCTCTCCTTCCCCCAGAATCTCTGCTAGCAGCGCCTTTTTCACGTTCTGCTTTTGTGATCGGCTAAATGGTCGAGGGTAAACGATATCCCCCTCTCCACTCATCCTGGGTCCTAACTGGGGTCTCTTCTATTTGGCCACTGGGCCCCATCTGGGCCCTCCCCCTTCCTTCCCTTCCGCTTCTCCAAATAAACTCTTCAATGGGACGGCGCGGCGGGTTAAAAGCACAAAAAGAGACGGTGGGGCGGTCAGATGAATGGATGTGGCCACACCTTGGCGCCCGGTTACAGGGCTCAGGGATGGAAATTAGGGTCTGAAAAGCTGGAATTTGCGAGTTTAAAGGGGCGGGCAAGGTTAGGTTGGGCTTAGCTAAGGCTGGCTTAGGGGTTTTGGTTGGTTGGACTTAAGCTTAAGCTTATTTAGGCTTAGGTATACGCTTGGCTTAGGCTTAGGCTTTGGATTAGGCTTCGGTCAGGCTTGGCTTAGGCCTGCCTCCACGGGGCTTGCCTGCCCGCCTTTGTCATCTGCCTCCTCTGGGCTGTCGTATAACCCGCTGAAACCAGGCTGTCACCACACCTTTAAAACCAACCTTTGTGGATTTTTCGATTTACCCCCCAATTTTCCACTTGACTCCTCTCTCCGTGTGTACATCGATGTGTGGTAGAGGCCGACGGCTGGGAACAGCCGCGAGGTGTTCCTTCTCCTCCGATTCGAGATCCGCTGATAAATTGGCCCCCAGAGGACCCGGCGGCCCTACGCAACACCACAAATCACAACACTGGGGAAGTAGCCGAAATCCTGAAGAATCTCGGCTAGCCTGCCATTTCCCAAAGGGTCTTTGCTAGCCTGCTATTTCCTAAAGAATCTCTGCTCGTCTCCCCATTTCCTAAAGAACCTCTGCTAGCCTGCCCCTCAAAAATCCCTGCTGTACCTCGAGAATTTCCTAAATTATGGGGGCGCCTCGAAAATAAACACTGGAAGTGCATTTTAGAAAATTAGGGGTTCAAAACTGGCAATTTGCAGCGAAGGCGACTGAGCGAATTTCGAGAAAACAGTACCGTAATTAGGTTTAAAGGGAATGGGAAGGAAGCGGACCTTCCCAAGTGATCTCTGCTAGCCTACCAGCTTTAGATAAACGTGTAAATCGACGATTGGTTTGCCACAAGAATCTGTGCTAACGTGCCCTGATAAATTAGTTTTCAGAGGACGGCAATGGAAACTACTTTAGACGCCATAATCTGCAAAATTTCGCAATTTGCAAATTTGGTAGCTTAAGAATTTCCTTAAAACGTAAACTTACCATAGCTTTTTGTCGCAAAAATCGGCATAGTTTTCAAGTTACAGTAGTCTGGCTCGTGCTATTTAACTTACCGTAGTATCGAAAAATACCGTACTATGGAAAAGTTGCCTAGCCTGCAAACCGTCTTGATTTGCGTATGGATGGAAATACCGTAACTTGTAGGTACTATTCTGTGTATTTTGGGCATACCGTAATCTGTGAATTACCGTACCTTGGGAAATACCGTATTCAACGTCATTTGTAAAGTATCGTAACCTTTAAGATACTTTTCACTCTATAATGTCGTATTCTGTAGCCTACCGTAATCTTCATCATCTCCTGCCTTCCCTGTCCCTTTAGAAAGTCCAAAAATGGCCTCATCGATGGAATTTTTTTTGCTTTCACGCCAGACATCACCCCCATGCGCGTTGGTGTGGAGCATCGAAATTAACGAGGAAAAACGCGGAAATCGGCAGAGGCTGCCCGGCTAGAGACCCGCGAGAATCCAGAAAATTTGGATCCCGAGGCAGTGGGCAAAAGGGGAGGCCCAGACCTGAAAAACGGGCTAAACCGGAGATTCCGGCGTCAAACACGGCTTCCAGGGTGGGCCCTAAGGGGAGGGCCCAGAGAGAGACCCAGGGTCCTAGAGAGCCTGAAAAAATGGCGAGATTTGGTGAAATTGGCTGTTTTTAGGGTCTGGGTCCTAGGAGAGACGACGAGCCAGGGCCCTAGAGAATTTGCTACCAGAAAGAAAACGACGTTTTCATGCACTGGGCCCCCGGAAGAGGGCCCAGACACACCCCCGGGCCCCAAGGGGGATTCCCCCTTGGGCTAGAGCCCCGAGGGCCCTGGGCCCTTGGCCCTCTTTGGGCCCTCTCGCCCTTTTCACTGGGCCCTCTGGCTAGGGGGCGGGGCCTCGGCTCCGACGAGCGGAGCGCCGCGTAGCCGGGCAGCACCCCCTCCCCTCTCTTGCCAAGGCCTGGGCCCTCCCCCCTGCCAGGTGAGGAGCCCCCTCCCCCTCTGACTGCTCGTGCTCCACAGGGGTCATCCTCCTCAGCCTATATTTTCCCCGCAATTCTCTATTTCCGCTTGATGGCCGGCCCGAGGGCGCCGCCGCCGCCTGCCGCTGCGCGGGCCGGCCGCGCGACCGCCCCGCATGGCCGGCCCCCCGATCAGTGGCGCTATATTCAAATTAGTGCTATTATTGTTGGTGGTGCTCGATTTTCGGCGGCGGTCACGATTACTACGACGATACAGCCGCAGCGCTCGTTGAATCAGTGTGTTTTAGCGCCGGAAAAATTACATTTTAAAGCCAAAACCTTCGAAAATATGCTAATTTTAAGGGTCTAAATTAAATTTATATACCTTTACTATTTGGGAAATTTTTTAAAATTAATTATCCTACTTAATCAAAAGCTAAAAATTATTTTCAAGGCTTTTAAAGGGGCCGGAAGGGCTGGAAAACCTGTTTTTGTTCCCAAGATTTCCCTAAGGACCTCCGCTAGCCTGCTTTTTCCTCAAGAATCTCTGCTAGCCTGCCCTGTCCTAAAGAATCCATGCTAGCCTGCTCCGTAAATAGTATCATTCCGGAATTTCTGAATTTTCGTACTCCCACCTCCCCTCTCGGCTCCCTGCTCAATTTTTATGGCCCGTTGAGGCGTGAGAATTTTTTCGGGCGCCCTCCGCCATGACGCCATCCAGTCCTAAAGAATCTCTGCTAGACTCCCGCTTCCTAAATGGTCTCTGCTAGTTTTTTCTGAACCTCTAATGCTCTAGAAAATGACGTATCGATGTAATTTTTGCGCCTGAATATTTTTTCCGCACGACACTGCAAATTCCCAGGCCCGAAAATGGCACGCGACCCGCGGAGCGCATCCATTTTTAAGTGGGTGCACGTAGAGAGGAAATTTTGGGGGCATTTTCCACAAGAGTCGCTGCTAGCCTGCCCTGACCTCAAGGACCTCTGCTAGTTGACTCTTCCTAAAGAATCTGCTAATCACTGGTTTCCGCAAAGAATCCCTGCTGGCCATTCTAATTAGCGTTTTCACAAAGAACCCCTGCTAATTCGCGAGTTCCTCAAAAATCCCTGCTCGCCTGCCCCGCCCTTCCCAATAGCAGTGTGCATTGACAAAATTCAAACACTAATCCGCCCCCTCGTCGGACAAAATCAGATTCCGATTATTTATCCAGCTTCCGCGGCTCTCTCTCTCTCTCTCTCTCTCTCTCTCTCCCATTCCAAATCGATCTAATCCGATTTTTGCGCGGCTCGCTCTCCCCGTGGGGGGAAGCTGCTGCTTCACCCTCCCTTTTTCGGGAGGCCCCTCCATGATGGCCATTGAAAATCCGGCGGATGGATGGGATGGAAAATGCCCCCCGATAGAGGGGGCAAAAACAAAAACAACCCCTCCCTTCTTTTCTCTTCCTTCCTTTTTGCCTTTTGCATCCGGGAGGTGCGTAGTTTGGCTAATTATCCAGAGGGGGGAAGGCGGGAAAAAGAGAAGCCCGGATCATCTCAAATTAGCCTACTAAAAACAAGGCCTCAGCTGCGCGTATTTTGGTGTGTTCCGTTTGTTGCCCTTTCCTGAATGGTCGCTGCTAGCCTGCCACAGGTTCTAGAATTCCTTAGGAATCTCTGCTAGCATGCCCTGGCTCTACGGCGTGAAATTTTCCTGAATTAGCTCTGCTAGCCTGCCATACCCAAGGAATTCTCCTAAAAATCTCTGCTAGCCTAGCCGCGCGATTGTTAAATAATCTCTGCTGCTACCAACCGGGTGCATTCCTAAAGAATCTCTGCTAGCTCACCCGACTCTTGAGATCCTTGCTAGTCTGCCAAATGTATAATTATCCGAAAGAATCTCTGCTAGCCTGCCCCACCCAAGCTTTTCCTCTTCTTCCGCCTAATCAAATTTCATCTCCATCCCTCCGGGTCCCATCCGGGGGCACGTTTTGAAAAATTTATGATCACGGCCGGGCGGCGGTGGCACGTAGCTGTGATTTTTTGGGGCTAGAAAAATCTAGGGGACTTTCCTAAAGAATCCCTGCTAGCCTGCCCCTTCCTAAAGAATAACTGCTAGCTTGCCCCCGTAAAAAGTACAGCCCGGAACCCTAATTTGCATATTTCTTTGTACCCTGCTGCTCCCGGAACGGGGCGCTTTTTTGAGATGCACCTCCAGCCCCCCACCTCGCTTTGCTGCCCCCCTCTTTTTCGAGTGTATTGGCGAAGCAAATTTGGAGGCGATAGAAGGGATGAGAGAGAGAGAGAGAGAGAGAGAGAGAGAAACGAGAGATCGATCGGGATTGGGAGCGAGAGAGAGGTCTCTCTCTCTTTTCGAGTGCGAGGTGGGTCTTCCTCCTCTTCTTCTTCTTCCGCTCCTTCAGCAGCGGAGAAGAGGTCCCATTTTCCATAAAGCCCCCGTGTCCATGGGATTCAGGGGCCCACAAACCGATGGGGAGGGCCCCGGGGGCCACCAACACCATTCCGGCCATTTTGCGCTCGTTGAGAAGGGTATAGAGTGGAAAAAATGGGAAAATTAGGTTCTTAACGAATCTCTGCTAGTTTGCCCTTTCCTAAAGAATTGCTGCTCGCCGGTCCATTTCATTTTTCTTGGCCATCTTTTTGCAGTGCCCTTTTCCAGACTTTTTCTCGCCCCCGGACTAGCCCAATTACCGGCGAGTAGCCCACGCAATATGCGTAATGAGCCCTCTCACCCTTTCCGACTAGCTTTTTTGGTATTTTGCTAAAGAGCACCTGTGAGTCAGGCGAACTTTCCGGATATTGCGGGAATTCGGTGTAATTTAGTGATCAGGCATGCAAATTTTTGGGCAAGCTAGCAGAGATTTTTTAGGACGGCAGGCTAGCAGATATTCTTTGGGAAATGGCAGGCTAGCAGAGATTCTTTAGAAAGGGCAGGCTAGCAGCGATTCTTTAGGAAAGGGCAGGCTAGCAGAGATTCTTTAGGAAAGGGCAGACTAGCAGAAATTTTTGCGGAATTTTACTAGCTCTTGTTTGAAATTTCTCTGTCGTCATCAATTTCTGAAAAGTGCCTAGATTTTCCCTCAAATTCCCCCATTTTTTTTCGCTCCGTTCCCAGAATAGCTTAAACGGAACACGTCACCGGGGAGGAATCGCCCTCCCCCAGCCCAGACGATGTGGGAAATTGAATACGGACGCGCCACCACCACACCACGAGCCCCCCAAAAATGACTAATAGCTCCTGACTGGAATCCTTCAAAGACATTTGAATTTTTGGGGGCTAAATGTTAAGAGTTTTCTAGTGGAATTTTACAGAAAATGTAGGCTCTAAACTTGTTAAATTCCCTAGGCTGCTTTAAAAATAGAAAAACGATAAAAATGTGGATGGCAAGCTAGCGGCGATCTCTGAGGAATATAAGGGATTTTTCGAGCTTCTAGGCCATAACTGGGGCCAAAAAGAAAAACCGTTCTCGGGCATGCTAGCAGAGACCACTGAGGAACCCAGAAAAACATTTTAGAGGCTGGCTTGCCCCGGTAAAAGTCTTAGAAATTCAAAAACGTGTGTTCTATGCAAACGTAAAGGACTGTAACTGAAAAACATGGCATGCTAGCAGAGACCCTTGCGGAATCTCAGGATTTATGAGATTCTGGGTGCTTGCTAGCCTTTTTCAAGGGTATACAAAGCTTCGGAAAATCATATAAACCGTGAAAAGAAACGTTAAAAATCGCTCCCGGCAGGCTAGCAAAGATGTGAGGAATTGGCCAGTTTTAACGGATTTGGGTCACCTAGACCTAGTTCCCTTAAAAAAATACAAAAAAAATGAAAAATAGAGTTGACCGGTTTAATTAATCATCTTTTTTTTCAGGCTCCTCTCCGTCCTCGACGAACGCGTCGCGTGCGGCGTCGCGCTGACTGATGTGGACCCGTTGATAGTCAATCCGATCAACGAAAAATTTCCCAGGTAAGCTAGCAGAGATCTTTTAGGAAAGGGCAAACTAGCAGAGATTCTTTGAGATTTTTCTTTTCCAGGCTGGTCCACCTGGCCTCGTTCTTCGCCGAACACCCGAGGCACGATTTTCACGGGCACCTCGTCGCGAACGCGACGCGGACCGCGACACGTCCATTTAATGTGAGTCTCTCTCGCTCTCACCCTCTCTCTCCCTCTCCCTCGCTCTCTCTTTTTCTCCCGTTTAATATTTCTCTTTTCCAGGCGACGTTCAGCGACAAGAAGCCCGTCTACGCCCTACAGTACCACTGCGACGCGTACGAGAATCGATGGGTGCCCACCGTTGTTTTTCAGGTTCGTATGATTCGTAGTGTAGCGTAGCGCCTCGTACCGTACCGAGTACAGTACAGCACGAACCCTACACTACGCTACGTTAAGCTCCGCTACGAATCGTAACGTAGCGTAGCGTGCGGCACATTAATGTTTCGTATAAATGCCTTTTTCTTGATATTCTCAGTAATTTGGGCATTTTGTTGCTGCGGTACAGTAGGCTGCAGTTCTACAGTACGAACCTGTGCGAAATGCTACGCTGCGTTACGATACATAAACAATTTTTCGTGGTTTGTTTCGAACAGTTGAGGGTTTTTTTGGCTTTATGATACAAGCAATATTACACTTGAGTACTCTAAACTACGCTGCGATGCAGTACGCAATGGTACGCTACAATACGCTACTTACGAGGCTGTACGTTTTATATTTTCCTTTTTTCAGTCGAAGCCCGACACGCCGACGAAAAGCGACGGTTTTCTCGTCGTGCAGCTCGATCCGTTCGACCTGAACCTCTGCAACGATCCGTCGGTGGCCGACTGTAGCACAAAGGTTGGTGGAATACGTAGTTTGTAGTCTTGCGGAATCTTTGCATTTTTTATTACCTTCCTCCTGTTCAATTTTTTGCGACTTTTGACCCTTGACCTAAATTTTTTGACGGTTTTTGGTCCAGAATCTTTCTTTTTCAATTTTTTAGTTGAGTCCATCGCTCTAGCTCCTTCTCGCTCTGTTTCTCTCTCTCTGCCTCTCTCTCTCTCTTTCTCGCTATCTCGCTTTCCCAAGTAGATTTTTGCTACAAATCGTCCAGTAGTGACGCGCGCGCGACTGAGGCCCCACGGGAAAATGATGGGCGCCGGTCCTCTCTCTCTCTCTCTCTCTCTCTCTCTCTATCGCCAATCCGAACCGAAATCCGAGCCGAAATGGGCGCTCTCCTCCTCTGGCCAAATCGTGGCCACTTATGGACCGCGGGGCCTTCGGAAATTTTTCGCGGCCCTGTTCCGATGGCCACAAGATAGGGGGATAGTGAAAAAATAGCTTTTTTTAGGGCAGCTAGCAGAGATTCTTTAAGCAATACTAGATTTTCCAAATCCCATTTGGCAACTTGCCAACCCCTTTAAGTCCGGCTCGACCATCCCGCTCCCCCCGCCGGCTTAGCGTGTAACAAAAGCGGCCCCAATTCCATAGAATATTCAGCTCCGGCGGCTTTGTTTCACTTGCTCTCACTGCCTGTCTATCCTCTCTCTCTCTCTCTCTCTCGCCTCCCTCTAATCTTTTGCCCAACCCAAGACACACCCAAAAACACGCAACCCCCGGATTTTCTGGATATTCCGGCCGGCTCCGATTTTTCACTTGAAATTAGGTTTTGAGGGACGTGCCGGGAAAGTCTCTTTCTTTGTTCGTTGATGTCCGTGTGTCTTTAAAAAGCCGGCTAGCCAGGGCAAGCTGGCAGAGGTCATTTGGGAATTTTGGAAAGAATCTGACGTCCGGGCAGGCTAGCAGAGATTATTGGGGATGATTTTCCGAATTTTCCGGGGGTTTGGTCCCGAGGCAAGCTAGCAGAGACTTTTTAGGAAGCGTAGCCTAGCAGAGCTTCTTTAGGAAAGGGCAAGCTAGCAGAGAACATTTGCGCAACATTCCACCCACCCCTATCAGCCCGCAGGGAGCACCTTTTAGTCCTGATGTGGTTTGTGTCTCTCTCTCTCTCTCTCTCTCTTTCTCTCGCCACAGGGGGTTTTAGATGTGGCCAGGAGGGGGGCCACGCAATTATCCACATCGTCGCCTCGGGTTTCCGCCATCCCTTTTGCCCCCCACCGCCCCGGCCCGGATCTATTCCACCCGTTTTTCGCTAAAAAAGGACATATACGGGAGGGGGTGCCCGGAAACGAATCCTCAACGCTCGAAGCCCAGGGCCAGGGCCCCGGGGCCTCGAAATGTTTAGGGGTTGGCTAGCAGAGATTCTTTAGGAAAGCGCAAGGTAGCAGATATTCTTTAGAAAAAATTTGATACCGCGGAGAACTAGCAGGGATTCTTTAAGAAGATTTGCACTCGGTCCAAAAATTAGGTTTTTCTGCCTTCCACAGTCCCTTTAAACCTCCAAAAACCCGCTATTTTGCTTCTGCTACCATCCCTTTAAAGTTTAAAATGTTTGTGTGGATGAGTAGCGGCAGAGATTCGTTCTCTAGACCCATCACCCCTCTCTCTCTCACTCCTCTCTCTCTCTCCTGCTCATCCCCTCATCCTCATCCTCTCGAAGAGGAAGATTCGATTTCGTCCGCCAGAAATCATCGTGTTGCCATGCCCCCCCCCCTAAGGGCTTCTGCCCCCCTCGAGAGGAGCAGCAGCACCCCGCTGAGCCCCTGAAGATTACGAAAAAATTGAGATCGCCCCGGGGGGTTGACGAGGAATTTTGTGGCCTTTTAAGGGGACGATGAAGGTCTGATTCTGTAGATTTGACTTCAATGGACCTTTAAAATAGGACAGAACCGATTAGGCCATCAAAATCGACCAAAAGCCTAAGGAATCTCTGCTAGCTTGCTCTCCTAAACTCTCAGCCTGCCTTTTCCAGGAATTTTGTAGTGCCTTAAAAACTCTGCCAGCTGACTTTTCCACAATAATCTCTGCTAACCTCCCATTTCCCAAATGATCTCTGCTAGCCTGCCCTTCCTTCCGCTTCACTCCTTCGAGCGAAATTCCGCATTTCCATCGGTGTCTATCCTCCCTAGTGGGCCATTCACAGACCCCATTTCCCCAATTTTATTCCCCGAGCTAGCGGGCTGGCTAGGGGCCCTTTTGGCCCCTGGAGGGCCACAGGGCCCTCGGGGCGCAAAGTACCCACAAATTGGTACAGGGGCCAACCGGGGCGCGAAACGGCCGCGTTTTTCTGCGATGGGGACAAGCTGGAAATATTCCGCAACAATCTCTGCTAGGATGCCCTTTCCTAAAGAATCCATGCTAGCCAATTTTATAACCCAAAAAACCTTACTCAATAAACTCGGCTAGAGTGCCCAGAAACTTTCAGGAGCTTTGCCGATCCCAAGCTGAAGTGAAGCCGATGAAGCCTACCGACGAAGCAGCCGAAAACTATTTACAGATCGAAGAAACAACCCAGAAAAATAGCCCCCCAAAACTAACACCAAACTTGGGTAACTAAACCGGCCATGACTGTCACTTTGCCAATTTCCCACTCGCCCCCCATCTGGCCCACTGTCTGGGCATAAGGGTCGACCCCTCCCACCCAAATTTGTCAGTCGGTTCACGCCTCGTTCCGTCTGACCCGGTGGCCCCGTACAGCCAACAATTTTCATGGGTTCAAGGCACCCATCCAAAAACGCCTCATCAAGCATTGCACTTGAACAGAAAAGCTTCGGCTTCCCTGAACTGCTTGAAAGCTTCGGATTCGTCCGAAAGCTTGCAAAGCTTCAGATTAATCTGAACTGCCCGAAGGGCTTTTCAGATTCGTCTGAACTGCTTGGAGAGCTTCAGTGTTGTCTGGACTGCTCGAAGAGCTTCGGATGCGTCTGAACTGCTTGGAAAGCTGGGCGTAAGGCTGCAGCCACATGCCATTAATGCGCCTACGTCTCAGCCTGGCCAAAACTCTAGCGGATTTTTCAAATTTTCGTAGTGCGGCTTCCGGGCCGAGGAAATTATGCTGTTTTTTGTAAGCTAAAATAACTTGTTGCCGTGGGTGTGCTTTGCATGCTCGCTGATCAGCACCGACTCGACACCCGTCTGGCCCACTTCGAAATTAGACCTCGGAAAAAAACGCTGGGTTGGTGGTTGGGGAGGACGGTGGACTTACTATTCAATTATTTTGAGATACTTTTAGAGTATTAGTATTTGTAATTTTATTAGACTAGTATGAAATATACTCCTCTTATCTTATTCATAGTCTTCAGAAGACTATCCTATCCAAAATTAGAATTTACTAAATTCTAAACTTCTCTTCTGAATTTAACATTCAGAGGAAAGTTAGAAAGTAGCAATTCAAAGTTTCAAAAAGGTAAAGTTCAGGCCTCACCCGAAACTTTATTTTTGAAAGCTGGTGGTCCCGTTTCTCCGAAGAGAATTGGTGACGTGACTCTGAGGATCAGAGGTTCAAACCCCCCGAGGGGTCTGCTGGGGGTCGCCAAAAATGCCATCCCCAACATCGCGCGTTTCACAGCCGAGGTATCTCCTGACAGTGGGCCAGACGGGTGGCGAGTCGGTGGTGAGCAGGGAGCATCCAAAGATCACCCGAAGTACAAACTACAAAACCATGTAAAATGCGCAAGGTTTGGGGTCTGTCATATGTTGCTATTCGCTAATTTTTGCTGTCCCCGTGTCTCGCCCAGGTACTTTTGGAGGTCAGTCAAAAAATTGAAGGTCCACTTTATTAATTTTCCAAGGTAATACCCATAAAAATTGGTTAATACAAAAATTAATAAAGTAAGCCTCGACTTTTATTTCAAAGTTGTTAGCCTTGAAACATTAAAAGTCGGAAAATGAAGAGCTCAAAAAGCTGTCTTCACATTCCATAAGCTGAGCAATAAATGCTAGCTTGAGGCTTGGTTGCGCAATTTGCATAAGCTTCCGCCCTGTAGAGATACAGAGTTTCAGCTTGGCAAAAATCAGCAAAATTGGGAGCCAGCGCGACGGCAGCAAGCCACCATCGACTGACCTCCGCTGACTGAACCGAGCGGTCTACCCTTATGCCCAGACAGTGGACCAGATGGGGGGCGAGTCGGGCGGGGCAAGGGAACAACGGGCGGCGCTTCAGTTACCCAAGTTTGGGGTTAGTTTCTGGGGGGCTATTTTGTGAGTTGTTTCTTCGCTTTGTAGCTAGTTTTCGGCTTCATCGTCGTAAACCTTTTACTATTTATTCAAATCTGCCGCTTGCAAGGTGACAGAGATTTTTGAGGAGGAAGGAAGTAATATTAGGCCACAAAAGAGACAAAAGAACGGGAAAAAAAGAGGAGAGAGCTGAGATAGATGGCTTCGAAAAACGAAGCCCAGACGAAGTCGGCTAAGCTCGTTGATGTTGAGGCTTCGAGTTTCGAGCTTCTTCGTTCGTCGACGGCTTCTTCCAGACCCCCTTCTGCTACCATGCTTTCTAAAGAACTGCTAGCTACCTTACCAAAAAATTTTTGCCGGATGCTCTGCTGCCCTGCTCCATTTCCGTCCCCCAAAGATCTTTGCTAGCCTACCCTTTCCTAAAGAACCTCTGCTAGCCTTCCCGATTTCTTGAAGAATCTCTGCTAGCCTGCCTTTTCCACAAGAACCTCTGCTAGCTTTTTCGCTTCCTAAAGAACCTCGGCTAGCCTGCCCTTTCCCAAAGTCTCTGCTAGCCTCCCCCACTCCTAGACTCTAAAAGTTGCCCCACCCCCTGATATATGGCCATGCCGTCGGGTATGGGTAGGCTATGGCTATGTCAGTGAGGGCCCAAGGGCCCAGAAATGGGCCCTCCGGGGACGTTGTGCCCGTTGCTGGGGGGCTATAGGGGGTGTCCTGTCCGGTGTGTGTCGAGAAGGGGATCGCCCTCTTCCGCCCCATCATCCACATCTGACAGCCCGCCGGGGGCCCTGGGCCCTCTGGGGGAGGAGGCTCAGATTTTTTGCGTGTGTGCAGGGCCCCAAATCGTGAGGGCGCGGAAAAAACGGCTGGGCGTGTGTCTGGCGTTGAGCTGCCGATGATCCCGAGGGGGTCGGCCTGGAAAAAAATTTCCGGGTTTTGAAAGGGACCGGGAACTGTTGAAGCTTCTTGTAGATGAACTTCATGTTGAACTTGATCGTGTCGGCGTCTTTTCCCCGATCCAGAGAACCTGAAAAATGAAGAATTATACAAAAATCCCGAATACACTGCTAGCCCCATATATTTTTAAAAATACCTTTAGTCTGCCCCATTTCCTCAAGAATCTCTGCTAGCTTCCCCTTTCCTAAAGAATCCATGCTAGCCTCCCCATTTCCTAAAAAATCTCTGCTAGCCTGCCCCAGTTCCTCAAGACTCTCTGCTAGCCCGCCCGCCTCCTAAGAAATCTGTGCTAGCCAGCCAGTTTATCTTTGCGGATCAGGAAAAAAGTATCTTTGAATTGTCAAAAACCCAAGAAAATATCTTTGATGTTGCCTTCTACGCCCCTTAAAATATCTTTATCAAAGGATCCAGATTTTCGAACGAATTTTGGTGGCACTATCCCTTTAAAAATTAGAAAATTACATTTCCGGCAACATTTTGAAATCCCCAGTGAAAATTACAAACCTCAACATGTTCTTTCAGTGCTCATGGACGGTGCAGGGCGGCGTGCGTGTGCTGGCGAAGGCGTGCTGTGACGAGGCGGGGTCGACGGCCGTTTGTCGAGAGGTACGCTGTTGAGCATCAGCTAGGTGACACGCTCCGTTTGGCCGGGTGCCTGAAAATGAAAAAAATAGAGCTTTAAAACAATTTTACAAAAACCCTAAATCGAAGAAGAGAGGGTGCTAGGGAGAAAGAGAGAGAGACAGAGAGAAAGAGAGAGAGACAGAGACAGAGAGGTACGTCGTCCCTTTAAAGGATGAACTTCAGAAGATTAGCCTAATCTCTCTCATCTCTCTCGCTCTCTCTCGCTCTCTCTCTCTCTTTCTCTCTATCTCTCTCTTTTTTCATCCCAACAATTCCAGGACTCTGAGCGCGGGCGCAGCATGCTGTTGCTGTTCAACGCCGGCTGCGCGCTCATCTGCCTCATGTTGATACCAGGTAATTTTTTGGGTTTTTTTTAACTATAGTAAGACCAAGATTACAGTATTGTTGTACAAAAATCTACACTCGAAAATGCCAATTTTTAGTGGTGATCAACGCGCGGCGATCACAGCACGAGGGACGAGGATGGGCTCTAATGGAGCTGTTCCTCATCGGCGCCTCCATTTTGTATTCTATTGTGAGTTTTCGGACAAAGGGAAACTAGCAGAGACCATTAGGGAAAGGGAGGCTAGCAAAGATTTCTTAGGAAAGAGCAGGCTAGCAGAGTTTCCTTGGGAAGGAAAAAAAATTTGTTTTAGTTGCTGCTGGACTGGATCGCGCCGGCGGCTGCGGGTTGCTGTGCGGCCGTTTGGCTGCGACAGATCGGATTCTCCATCTTCTACGGCTCAATTGTGCTCAAAATCTATAGGTGGTGACTGGTGCGGGCCTTTAAAAGGGCAGGCTAGCAGAGATTATTGAGGAAAAAGGCAAGCCAACAAAGATTTTGTAGGAAATGGTCACCTGGCAGAGATTCTGTAGGAAAAGTCAACTAGCAGAGATTCTTTAGGAAAGAAAACTAGCAGAGACCTTTCAGGAATCTTCAAGAATACCGGGTCCGCAAAGCGCAACACGTCTCCGTCCGCGAACAGGACATGCTCAAATACTTGACGGCCATGTTGGCATTGACAGTTACAGGTCAGAAACATTCAAATTTGAATTTAAATACAATTTTTTAGGCCTTATCGCGTGGACGGCAGGATCGTGGGAAGATGTGGATCTTTGGAGGACAGCATGGCCACAGTGTTCTTTTCAGGTGAGAGCGAGAGAGGAGATGGAGAGATGAGAGTGAGATTGAGAGCGAGATAGTAAGGGACCGAGAGAAAGAGAGAAAGGCAGAGAGAGAGAGAGAGAGAACACTCCAATTCCAGAGTTGGTCCTTCATCTGGCACCTCTACGAGATCCTTTTCCTCGTCTACGGTATCCGGTTGTGTATCAAGGCGCGGAATAGCGACTGGTTGGAAAGGTGAGCGAGGCCAAGGAGGACAACCGGAAATACGAAAAACGCGGAAAAAAAGGGTTTCAATGTCCCTGTAAATTCACACTATACAAAAATTTTTTAGTGTCACGCTCCCTTTAAGCCTAAAAACCTTTTCTACCGCAAATTTCCAGATGGCAATTCACGGTGGCGGTCTGCCTGGAGATGGTGTGCACAATTGGGAGTAATCTGATGAGATGGGCATTGCGAGACTCGGCCCATAGCGACACACTATTCACCATCACTTTTGTACAACTACAGCTGACTGTCTCCGTCAATATTGTCATCATCATCGCGCCAAAATTCTATCTGGTCAGTTGATTTGAAGGCTGTCTGGCCCTTTAAAGGTCGAGGCAGGCTAGCAGCGATTTTTAGGATGGGGAGGCTAGCAGGGATTCTTTAGGAAAGCGCTGACGGTTCTGGTTCATTAGCAGGGGGGGCTAAGTTGCTATATTCAGCCTATCCGAAATTGTAAAGAAAACAGAGAATTTTCTACTTTTTCGCCCACTAAAAAAATAATAAAAAGTTGATGAAAAAAGCAGGCTAGCAGAGATTATTTGGCAAATGGGTAGGCTAGCAGAGGTTCTTTCAGGAAAAGCAGGATAGCACATATTTTGGTACTGGACTGTTAACGGGGGGGGATTTAGCTCGGAAATTAATTCCCACTCGGCTAGTGGGAAAAATGTCTTCCCCCGCTAAGAGAGCATCACCGAGATTATTTGTGAAAGGGCAGGCTAGCAGAAATTCTTTAGGAAAAAGAAGGCTAGCCGAGATTCTTTAGCAAAAGCAGGATAGCAGATATTTTGGTACTGAACTGTTAACGGGGGGGGGCATTTAGCGGCTAAACTAATTCGCTCCAGATTAGTGACAAAAATTTGGTTCACCCTGCAAAGAGACCAGTACCGAGATTTTTTTGGGGAAAGGGCAAGCTAGCAGGAATTATTTAGGAAAAATCCGGCTTAACACGTATAAGAAGGGGCTAATTAGCCGAGATTAATGCGAAAACGGGATGTTAATAGAGATCTTTAGGAAAGGGCATGCCAGCAGAGATCATTTAGGAAAGGGGGAGGCTAGTCGAAATTCTTTGGGAAAGGTCAGGCTAGCAAAGGTTATTTAGGCAAGCTCTCGCTAGCAGAGAATCCTAAGGAAACTTTCAAAAAAAATTTCTTTTAAGGTCTCCGGCGAGTCAACGCGACGCTCGCTAGCCGTCGGCCAAAGTAATCGTGCCCATCCCTCACTGGCCAAACTGCGCGACAATATCCTCAACGGTACCATCGACTTTGCCGAGGTGCCGATCGTCGACATGAATCCGGAGGACATTCGGGCAGAGTTGAAGCGCGTCTACACGCAGTTGAGGATGTACAAGCTGAAGAGTCTCTACCAGGACAATCCGCACATCAGCAAGAAGCGCGGCGGGAAGAAGTGGAGGTAGGCGGGCGGCAGGATTTTTGGGGAAATCGGATTCTTTAGAAATGAATTCAGGAGGCAAAATAGCAGAGATTTTTTAGAAAAAAGAAAACTGAAAAAAATGGGCAGTTTAGCAGCGATTCTTTAGGAAAAGGCAGGCGAAAAATTCTTAAAAATGCTGAATTTGGACCCGGCAAGCTAGCAATGACCATTTGAAAAACAACAAAATCTTCGGAAATTCAGGGTAAGCTAGCAGATTCTTTAGGAAATCGCAGCATAGCAGAGATTCTTAGGGAAATGGACGAATTTTAGGCAATCTAGCAAACACACTTTATCTAAGCCTAATAAAACCACAATTTTTAGCGACAAATCGACAGCAAAAACGGCCGTGAGAAGAATGTCAGTGGGCGGCGCGGGAGGGACGGGCGGCTCCGGGACGTCTCCGGCCCGATCCCGAATCGAAGAGGACGAGAAAAGCGACCTGACAGTGGAGTCGGCCCCTCACAACGTCTACCTCTGCACGAACAAGCTCAACCTGGAGGCCAATTTCTCGGTGCGCGTGTAGAAGGCGTCCGCGCTAATACGTTCTGGGTATTTAAAGGGGGTCGGACAGGTTGTGGGCAGGCTAGCAGAGAAAATTTAGGAAATTTAGAAAAAAGCACAAAACTGTAAGGTCTGGCAAGCTAGCAGAGATCATTTGAGAATAAAACCTGCTGCAAAGCTAAGATAGGCTAGGCAAGCTAGCAAAGTTTTTGAGGAACGGCGCCTAGCGAGATTTTTGGGAAAACGAAATAGCAGAGAAGGCGGCTAGCAGAAATTCCTAGGGAGTAGGTGAACTAGCAAAGATTCTGTAGGAATCACGCTCCTCAGAAAAGCAATCAAGCAAAGGTTCTTTAGGAAAAGGCAAACTAGCTGAGAATTTCAGGACATTTAGGCCTGCTAGCAAAGATTCTTGAGCAAAGGGCAGGCTAGCAGAGATTCTTTCGCACATTCCCTACCCAAGCTGTCCGAACCCCTTTAAAACCCACTCCTACTACCGTAATCCGGTGTGTAGTCTGTAGTCTACGAATTTCTGCCATTTTGCGAGGAATAGGGGTATTTTTGTAATTTTTTGGATACTTTTTCTATGTGCATTTTCTCTCTATATATCATTGTTTCCGGTGTAAATCCTTTTTTGGCAGCCGGGGCCGCCCCGGGTTACGGTAATTTCCTAAAAAGCGGATTTCCGGCAAATACCGTAACCCGGTTCGGCTCCTTCTCAGAAAAGCTGCTGCTCCCTTCTCCTCAACGGGTCCCCCAGCCACATTCCCACTCACTTCCCCGCACGTGCCAACCAGTTGTCATTTTTTCGATGTTTTGCACTCATAAAAATGTGAAATTTAATTTACAAAAATTGTTAAATTAAACATGATAATTTAGCCCTAAAACTGTTAAATTTAAATTTTCTGGACTACGTAAAATTAAAATTAAATTTTTTTAAAAGTTGGTATCATTTGCGTCGCGGTTGGCGCAGCTACGGTAAATTCTCCAAGGGGTGGTCCCAAATGGAAATTTTTGTAGAAAATTTTTCTAATTTTTTTAACTAAAAAAAAATTTAAAGCCAATTTTTTAATTTTCGTACCGTTTTTAAACCGAAAAAGCCATTTTTTAATCTCTAAAAATTGCAAAAAGCAGTTTAAATTTTAAGCAAATTTCATAAGAATTTTTAGATACTTTTTAAGCCAGAAAATATAATTCCTCTTTATATGCCTCTTAAAATCAGCTAAAAACCCCGATATGCAAAAATTCCATCCGAGACCACCCTAAAATCTCATTAAAAATTTTCCTATCTCCCACTACGCCCAATTCTCCTTGCATAGCTCATTTTTGTAATTTTTTGTGTATTCTTATTTTTGCCGTTGATTTTGTGGTCCCACCACAAAAATCACACACAAATGATGTCTTTCCGGCTCGTGGAATAAATGTTTTAAAATTTACGAAAAACACACATACAAAATCGACAGGGTCAGCTAGCAGAGAATCTTTAGGATACGACAAGCTAGGAAAAATTCCTTAGGAAAGGCAGGCTAGCAGTGATTCTTTGCCGAAAATCCTTGTTCTAATTCGCGCCTTCGCGCTCTGGGGGCGCAAAATAAAAGGCAGCCGTCCGTCACCATGGTAACCCTAGGCCCAGCTGGCTAGTGGCCACCTGGGGCTGTCATATTTGCATATTCCTAAACATCGAAAATTTGTGCAAATGCTGGACACAATTTCCTCCTATTTTTTGAGCCTCGTCGCGCATGGGACGCTGGTTTTTGCGATACTGTTTAATCAGGTAATTCAAACTAGCTTAAAAATATGCGCGGAAAATTCACCGCTATTTTAAGATATGCCTACTTCAATTAGATAGCTTCATAAAGCCAGAGCATCTACTTTAATTTTACCGTTTAATAAAGCCTTCGAGTTAGACATAAAAACGCAACATACGAAATAAAATTAAATCTAAAGCAAAAGTCCGTGAAAAATGCAAAAAGGACTAGGCAAAAAATAAATTCAGAAACCTTTCATCTTGGCCGGACAACCCCTTTGGAATGATCGAGTGGACGAGGCCGATTCTGTACAGTTTACGATGCTACTATGCACGGTTATCGTCATCGACATTGTCGAATTTGGGTTTTTGATCTACAGGTAGGCAGCAGAGACTATTTAGGAAAGGGCAAGCTAGCAGATTTTTTAGGAAAGGGTCTAGCAGAGATTTTAGCAGACTAGCAGAGATTCTTTTAGGAGTGCCAGCCAGCCAAAAAAAATGTCGAAAAATGGGGCAAACCAGCAGTGATCCCTTGAGAAAAACCAAAAAAACTGTAAGTTGCAGGCTAGCAAAGATTCTTTGGGAAAGTACGAGACGCGTGGCGTAAGGCACGCTGGCAAATACTTTGTAGGTAATGGCAAGCTAGCAGAGATCCCTCAGGAAAATTGTAAAGTGAATTTCAGATACCCGCCCCCTGGCCTAAGCCTATTCGCCGTCACCCTCCGATGCCTCTCGTGTCTATTTCTACTGAAATTCATTGTCGACATCCACCCCGGTCTTCCATTTCTGGATTCTACTCGCCCTAACCGTCCTACCCACATTTACCGCTAATTTTATACGAGTCGCGCTCACGTTTCGATGAATAAAAGGTTTAGACAAATCGCTGGCAACGATTCTTTCAGGGCGCGAAAAATGTTTGAGAACTCCCAAAAGGACCGCCGCCAGGCGATTTCTGACTAGGGTTTAGACCAGCGCCGCGATAGCGGCCCAATTTTTTTGTAATTGGAACGATAATTGTTGCGAAAATAATGAAAAAATCGTGATTTTTTTGTAATTTACCTGTGTTGTAAATTTGTTTTTGTTTAAAAATGTTTGTAATAAATATTGGTTACTTGTTACCAACCGTGAAGCAGTCAAGGCACGAAGAAAAAATGGCAACTGAAGAGAGGAAGATGAAGAAATTTTCAAATTTATTCCTCAAAGTTACCCAAACTACAGACTACATCTGCGTTATATTCTTATTCTGAAAAATCCTGATGAAACACGAACCGATGCGTTGATGTGGTCAGCGACGCGAGCCGTTTCCACTACATTATCGGACGGAGCGGATGGAACACCGAAAAACCTGATTTAAAATTCTCAACTCTCCTTAACCAAATTATTGAAAACTCTGAGATTAGCTTAAGGGTAGCCAAATTATATACGCGCTGTGTCTACTACATACGCATACGAGAAAATTTTTTTAAGCCGTTTAGGTATCGGCTCGAGTTGACCCTGAACCTAACGAAAATCCGTATAAAATCATATTTCGGTGCCCTTGTCGAATCACTTCGAAACTTTGGTAAGTCGGATTGGTGTCTGGGATTGGGTAAAAATTTGAAATTGATCCGAGCCATTAAAGATAAGTTGGGGACCACGACTGCGAAACCAAATTTTCATCGACTTTGGACATAAGGCCCTTATTTTGGCCCTTTTGGCCCCCTTAACCTGGCCCGATCGCAATGAAACTTCGACGCAAGATAGCTCCAGGTATCTACTACCTGATGCAAAAATAAAATTGGAGAAAGCTTTTATTTCCAGGGAGCCTGGGACCGGGGAAAATCCAATAATTTGGACACAGAATCGAACCTTTTTCCGTTTTTTCCTCTTAACTCCGCAGCCATCCATTATTTTTTCGAGGCTTACGCGGGTGGTAGTCCTTTTCTGGCGATCATTTGATATATAAAACAAAAAATTGGCCGGAGCCCGGATGTTTATGGGGCAAAAGGCCAAAATAGGGCCTTATGTCCAAAGTCGATGAGAAATTTGGTTTCGCAGTCGCTGGTCCCAAGCTATATCTTAAATGGCTCGGATCAATTTCAAATTTTTACCCAATGCAGACGGTACCCAATCCGACTTACCAAAGAAGTTTCGAAGTGATTCGACAAAGGAGCACCGAAATATGATTTTTATACGGATTTTCGTTAGGTTCAGGGTCAGCAACTCCGAGCCGATACCGCAAACGGCCTTAAAAAAATTTTCTCGTATGCGTATGTAGTAGACACAGCGCGTATATAATTTGGCTACCCTTAAGCTAATCTCAGAGTTTTCAATAATTTGGTTAAGGAGAGTTGAGAATTTTAAATCAGGTTTTTCGGTGTTCCATCCGCCGTCCGATAATGGGAAACGGTCCGTCGCTGACCACATCAACGCATCGGTTCGTGTTTCATCAGATTTTTCAGAATAAGAATATAACGCAGATGTAGTCTGTAGTTTAGGTAGCTTTTAGAAAAATTTAGAAAATTTCCTTCATCTTCCTCTGCTTCAGTTGCCATTTTTCTTCAGCTATGACGCTTCAGTTGTAAGTACGCAATATTTATTACAAACATTGTAAACAAGCAAAACCAAATTTATCAAACAGGTAAATTACAAAAATCACATGTCAAAGGGCCAGCTAGCAGTGCCCCCAGTTTCTGTCCAAAAGGATCGCGCCCTGGATTCTTTAGGAAACGGCAGCTAGCAGCGATTTTTTAGGAAGGGCCAACTAGCAGAATCTTTGGCAAAGGGCCAGCTAGCAGATTCTTGAGAAAGTCGAAGCTAGCAAAATTCGTTGAGAAATGGGGGCAGGCTAGCAAAATTTTCGGCAAAGGGCCAGCTAGCAGGAGTTCTTTAGGAAAGGTAAACTAGCAGGGAGCATTAAGGAACTGGCAGACTGGCAGCGATTCTTTAACCTACTTTTTAAAATCCAAAGCCCGGAATCAAAAATTATCGCAAAAAAACGCACCATACGACCCGTGGCTCCTGGAGAACGAGCAGAGATCCTTGAGGAATGGCTGGTTGTTGGCCGGTCTCTTCTTTCTTCCGTCGAAATTCTACCTAAATCTGGAATGAATAACTAAACTTTAAATTGCTTGCCTTATTGATCGTCGAATTCGAGCGGCTCCTCGCAGTAGGACAGGCTAGCAGAGATCCTTGAGGAAGTGCTGCGCAAGGGCGATGCTGAGGAGTTGAGTACCTGAAAAAAAAGGGATAAAGTCTGTATTTTTGTGAAAAGCGGAAAGAAATGAAAACAAATTCAGAAAACGAGAGCGAGAGAGACAGAGAGAGCGAGAGGAGAGAGAGAGACAACGAGAGAAAAAGCGCGAGAGAAAGCGAGAGAGCGAGAGAGATCAGCGATTGTTTAGGAAAGCGCAGGCTAGCAGAGAATCTTTAGGAAATGGCAAGCGAGCAGAGATTCCATAGGAAACCCTTCTGGCAAGCTGTCAAATTTCCTCCCGTACAGTACGCGACGATCCTGTTGCCGTGCACCCAGCTTATCATTTCCAAAGCACGAGAACACGCAGAGGGGGGGCTCTCCCGCATATCCGCGATTCGATAATTCCTATCGTAGATCGGGGCAGAGAGAGAGAGAGAGAGAGAGAGAGAGAGAGAGAGAGAGAGAGTGAAAGGAGGAGATCCCCCCTCCATTGCGCAGACCCCCCATCCTCAGCACCGCCAAATTATAGCCACACGCCATATTTCGAATAGTATGTTCCACCCCGCAATCACTTTCCTTTTTCAAAATGTCATCTACAAATAATCCATCGCTGTTCTTCACTGGTCCTTAAAAAACGCTAATTATTTCTAAGTTGTCCATTTTCTGAGACATATACTGTTAAAATCGGCCTCCCGATTTCCTTTAAAAACCCAGGGCAAGCTAGCAAAGATCCTGGAATTTTCGAAAGCGAAACTATAAGGCTTTAAAGGCCGAGATTTTTTTTTATTTGGGATCTACAATTGCCTTATGGGTCCTTTAAATGCTAGCAGCCAGGCCGCTAGCAGGGATTTTTGAGGAAATTTCGCGCGTTAAAATCCATATAATTCAATTCCACAAGACCCTTTAAACGCTGGGAATCCATGGCAGGCTAGCCAAGATCCCTTAGGAATTTGCTAAAAAATTAACCTAAACCTTCAAGTATCTCTGCTAGCTTGCCCTTTCCAAAGATCCCTGCGAGCTTTCCATTACCTCAATTATTCCTGCTAGCTGCCCCTTTCTAAAATCTCAGTAGCTTCCTTCTAAGGAATTCTCACTCCCTGTTCCCCTCGGGTCAATCCAGTAGTTAGTTTCCCTAATCGCCTCCATAAATCTCAATAAAGCCATTCCGACTGCCCGATTGCCCCTTTTCCCCGCACCCCCAAAATGCCGCGCACATTTTTCCCATTCCGCAAATTTTTGGCGAGCCATTTGGGGGTAGCCGGGGGAATTTGTGGAATTTTGGAGGCTAATCGGGGATAGAAAATTAGTTTCTATGAATTTTCAGAATAGTTAGGTCGGCTAAAGGGATGGTGACAGGTGAAAAGCCGGAAATAATCTCTGCTGCCTGGCCTGGTTTCGAGGATTTTAAGGGGTTTGCGAAGGCATGCCTCCAAAACGTGAAAATCCCCGGATTTTGACTCAGTTTAAAGAAATTTTAAAGGCTTTGGGCGGCTAGCAGAGATTCCTTAGGAATGGGGGAGCCTAGCAGAGATTCTTTAGGAAATTCCCTTATCGTTTTTATCACATAACCAGCTTTTCGTTGTGCCCCGGGGGCATGAAATCGAAAGCGCGCAAGACAATTGGATCTCGTTTCTCAGTAATAGTTATTGACAAAGGATGCGGTCTCTCTCTGTCTCCTCTCTCTCTCTCTTCTTCTCTCTCTCTCTCTCTCTTCTCTCTTCCCCGATACGTCCTTGAGAGTATCTATCAGTCGGGGGAGAAGAAGCCCTCTTTCAATCAGCCCACTACCATCATCATCATCCATACTAATTGACCGTTTCGGCGATTTCTCATTTTTTTGGTTTTTGCGTTTAAAGGAATTGGTAAGCCTAATTTAATTATACAAAATTGTAAAATTAAAAACACCTAGAAAGCTAAAATGCGCCGCCCATAAAATAATCTTTTTTTAAATTCATTAAAAAGCTATTTTTCCGTTTCTTATTTTCTCCAAATCCAGAAAAACTTTTCCAAATTTCTGATTTTTGTTTTTCATTTGCTTTTTGTCTTTTTCAAAAATGCCAAAATTTCTATTTTGTTTTTCATGTGTTTGTTGATCTTGAAATGCCAATTTCTTTATTTTTGCTAAATTCATTTTTCACATCAGAAAATCTGTTAAAGTGCGAAAATTCACTTTATATGCTAATAGTTTGCTTGATTTTTCTCGCTCCCGGAATTTGTCGAATTTCTCTCTGTCTCTCTCTCTTTACTCTCTCCTCACTCTTCTTCTCTCTTTTCTCTCTCGCTCTCTCTCTCCTCTCTTCTGCTCTCTCTCGCTCTCTCTCCTCTTTCTCTCTGCTTACTCTGCTCGCTCTCTTCTTCTCACCAACTCACTCTCCCTCTCCCTCAAAAATTTTCCCTTTTTCCGAAACGGGCGCGATGGGTGCGCCTGCGCCGCGCGCGAACCCATCGCATCAATTCCAGCGCGCTGATCCATCACCTCACCCCTAATTTCCCCCGGGGTTGGTGCTTGGCTCTCTTTCTCTCTCTTTCTCTATCGCTTTCTCTGTCTCTCTACTCCCTCGCTCAGAAACTCCTGGAGGCGATACCATGGTCAACCGAGACCACACCTATCTTTAGGCTTCCAGGAATTTCAGGGTCGAGTTGGGGGTTTTCCCGTTTTCCGGGTTGATTTTCCTAAAGGATCTCTGCTAGCCTGCCCTTTCCTAAAGAATCTCTGCTAACTAGCTCTTCCAAAGATACGCTCAAAATTCCAGGTCCATACAATGGACGTGTCCCGGCAACGGGCTCGGATTGAGTCCCAGCTGGCTGCGCTGCCAGGTCAGTAATTAAAATATTTGTTTTATATTGAAATTACAAAATATTTAAATTCCCAAATATCTCTGCTAGCCTGCCTTTTCCTAAAGAATCTTTGCTAGCTGTCGCTCTCAAAAATAATTAATTCCATATGCCAGGATAACTAACTGATGTCAGTTTTTGGGTTGTAATTCGGGGCGTAAATTGGAGCGCAACGTAACATAGCGTAGCGGGTGATAGTCGGAATCTCGAAATTTCGGAATCTCGAAATTTCGGAATCTCGAAATTTCGGAATCTACGCAAATTTCGGAATTGAATTTCGGAATCTCGAATTGTGAATCTCAAATTTAATTGAAATTTCGCAAATATTACAGATTCCTTGAAGCAAAACTATTATTTATCCATATTTTTTAATTCAAATATAAAATTCCGATAAACGAAAGTAGACTCTGGAAAGGTGTTTATCAACTGTCGTTTCAAGGGCTTTCGAATGGTATGACTATCATCCCGATCCGACGCTTCTCCGTCGAGTTAGAAGGGGTCTATGCAAAGCAAAACTATTCTGTATCTGAAAAATTTGGATACATAATAGGTTTGCTTCCAGGAATCTGCTAACATTTCCGGAATTTCGAGATTCCGAAATTTCGAGATTCCGAAATTTCGAGATTCAGAAATTTCGAGATTCCGAAATTTCGAGATTCCGAAATTTCGAGATTCCGAAATTTCGAGATTCCGACCTACCCAGCGTAGCGTACCACTACGTAGCACTACTCCTTACGTACTACCATTTCAGGTTGCACCGATCGACTCGGCTCGCCATTAATTCTAATTTCTCCGCATGCCCACGCCTCGACGGCGGTGACGGCTAATAAAGGTAAGGAATTTTTTCGAAATACCGTAACTTAAGTTAATTCGTAAATATTAATTAATTTTATTTTTTGATTTTCATTTTTACTTCATTCATTTTTTCCTATTTATTTTATTAATTTCCCAAACTATTAATTTAACCCAATTTCAGCCGCCTCCACATCGTGTCTGGTGGCGTCAAGCGGACTTTACGACGACTTGGTGGCGGTTTTGGGGTGAGTTTTGTAGCATTCAATCTTTTTTACAAATTTTAACTGACTTAAATAATTTCCGATTTAACCCTAGCATTCAAAGGTTTTTGTAAAATTTTGACTGCTCTCAATAATTTCCGATTTAAACCTAACCACAAACTAAATTAACCGCTACTTCAATCTTGCTACAAACTACAGTAGCCATCTGGATAAAATTTCCCCAAAAACCCACAATTCGCTTCATCCCATCAGAATTCCCTCGATTTGTCGCCAATTGCTCGAATTTGGGGGCGGAATCGTCGAGAAACGTCAAAGCCTAGAAAAAAAATTTCGTGAAAAATGAGGAGAACTACCTATTAGAAAAACTTGACAGGCTAGCAGAGATCCTTTTGGAATTGTTCGAAACCGTACAGAACCTAAAAAAACTCAAATTATTTTTTTTAGGTAAGGGAAGCTTACCTCTTTTGAATATTCGGCAGGCTAGCAGAGATCCTTGAGGCGTGGCCGAAAGCGGTGTCGTAGATTCCTTAAAGTAAATAAGTTAATAAAGCAACTAGCTCTTTAAAACCAGAAAACCTTTTTATTTATTTTTGTAGAAAATAAATTAAATTTTAATTTCAGATATTTCTCCCAAATCCCGCCCCCGGATGCTCTATCCGAGAAGGGAGGGCTTTGCGTGCTAATTGACGGGCGGAAGACGCCGTCCCGAGCGGTGCGTACCGTACTCCGGGCTTGTCAGGTTGGTTTTCCCAAGTGTTCTCTGCTAGACTACCTATACACAAACTTGCATCCATTTGCCGCACAGTTTTTAGATACAAAAAGCCTAACAAATATATGTCTTGGTTTTTTAGCCAAAAATATATGAAAAATGGCCAAAAAGCGTCAAATTTTTCGAATTTTCGAAATTTTTAAAAATTTTTATGACCGTCTCGCTATGAAAAACTACTAAAAACTCTATGAAAATACATTAGATATTTTTAACCGGTAGATGAAGGCGGAAAAAAATTAGTTCCCACCCCGCTAACAGTCCAGTACCGTCGATTTTTAGCAAGCCCTCTACCGAAAGGTTCGACTGGCTATAATCCTGCAACCCGAGCGCTTTCTGGACCAACAGAAGATCAACCTCGATCTACTTGTAGAAACCCATCAATTTAAGGTACGTGCGCTAAGCTATCGTCAAAAGCACGCTACGCTCCTTTAGACAATCCTCACTTCCGTTCACAAGCTATCAAGATGGGTGGACGTCACGCAATTGCCAGCCTCGTTTGGAGGGCCATTTCCGTATGAACCGCTACGGTGGTGCGATATGAGGGAACACTTCGAATTTGCTGAGGCTGCACTGCGGGCGAGACTCGCCGAACTTGAGGCCGGGGGGAAACCGCTGGAAGATGATGAATTGGCGGTTAGGAGAGGTGAGGGAGAGAGAGAGAGCGCGACAGAGTGGGAGATAGATCGTTAGAGAGAGCGAGACAAAGCGAGAGAGTGAGAGCGAGAGATAGAGCTTAAAAGCCAACGAGAGAAAGAGAGAGAGCGAGAGAAATTGCGAAAGAGCTAGGGAGATATCAAAATTCTAGCGAACGCCTTCCTCCACGAAACCCGCGCCTCCACAAATCCCCTCGAAAAACAGTATGCCGTCACAATTCGGGAGCTGCTAGATAAATTAAAGGTAAGTTAATTTCCGGCATACAAACTACAAACTACAAACTACCAAAAAACCGTCTTCAGGTTGTCGCCCGTCGCCCAGAAGTGGAGGCCGAGGCCCAGAAAAAGGAGGAGGAGGAGCAGGAGAAAAAACGGTTGCTCGAGGAGCACGCGCAGGGCGTTAACAGGTACGTCACGGAATGCGGTTCTTGTGTATTTACGGGGGGGGGGGGCGATAATTTTCCTATGGCCTAGTAAGCAATCCAGTATCTTTACATGCTTTTTAGGAAAATTTCAAACTAGATGAAGGAGAGAAACCTTCAAAAAAAAAACGCAGAAAAATCTTCGAGAAGTAGGGATCTCAGTGACCTTGGTCGAACATAATAGATTTTTCTACTTAAAATTAGATTTTTTTTGAATCAATATATAAAAATATGTAATCATAATAAAAGTTAAAGCATCGGATAAAGCATTAATTTTTAAAAAATGAGAATGTTTAAATGGTTCGACATCAATGCCGTATTTTGCAGCCTATTGGACTGGCTGGAGGGCCCCGGCGAAAAGTGGGTACAATCGCTGCATGAAATCGGCGAGAGCCGAGATGAGGCTCGGCAGCTGGTGCGGGAGCACGAGCAATTGAGCACGAAGAGTCAGGTACGTAAAAAACACGCTTCTCCTAGATCTATAGAAATCAATAGTCTTGCCTTCCAAGTCCCTTTAAACGGCTGTTTATACGCAAAAATCGCCACCTTTTAGGAAGTGTGCCAACAAGCCGAAGAACTCGGCGAATTGGCGCAAAGATTAACGGCTACCGCCCCAGAACACGCCATCACGTTGCAAAAGGTACGTTGATTTGCCATAATTTTCCGCGGTAAACCTACCGTCGCCATCCTTTTAAAGGGCCAGGCAAGTCGGTTTGACAATTGACAATTTTGACAAAAGTCGGTCGACAATTCTGGCGTGTTTTGGCGCCAGGCGACACGCAAACCAACTTGCCCGCTCTTCCGTTGCGTAATAAATAATGCCAAAAATTTAGAATCGCTAAATTAATAATACCGACATTTTTCGCATATTTTCGCATTTTTGCAAATTTTTCGTTATTTCATACGATAGAAATTCATCCTGCTGATATTTCGACATGTAGCGAGCGACATGATAGATTTCGCCCTTATGAATTTCGACATTATGAAAGTCGCGCATTACGCAATGCAAGAGAGAACCCGTGCGGTGTCGCGGAAGCGTCAATATGATGCCTTCACCCGTTTCCTTCAGAAATTCTCCCATAACAATTCTCCTAAAAAACTCACATTTCCAGATCCGCGATATCCTGCTCGCCACCTCGCAAATATTTGCCGGTCGTGTGAAGCGGCAGGCCGAGATGGCTGGGCGCAGCGAGAAGTTCCACGAGCAGATGAGCGAGGTCGGCTTTTTCGGTTTTACACCTGAAAATTAGTTTTTCTAATATAAATAAAGGAAGCCTTTAATACAGGTTTTGTTTAGTTTTAATAAACGAAGCACTTCCTAATTTTTAAAAAATATCGAAACCTCGAGTTTTCGACGCAAAACACCCCATTAAAATCCTTTATTTTTGTTACCAGAAATTTCTGGACAGGACCCCCCCATAACGCAAAAGTACCTACTTTTTTAGTTTTCGCGAAAAACCGACAGCCTGCTCGAGTCGTTGTGCACGGATCCGCATTGCACGGATTTGGCGGGCGCGGAGGCCGAGCGGAAACAGCTTGAGGAGAAGGTCGAGCAGATGGGTGGGCCTAAAAAGAGAATTTTCCGCGTAAAATACCTTTGATTTTGTCCAATTTTCGAAACTTTGTTTCAGAGGGCATCTACGAGTCGGTGATGGACATGGGCGCCGTTTTCGCCGAGGATTTGGCCACGCCGGATAAGAATACTAAAATTGTGGGTTAAAATGAAATCCAGACATTTATTATACCTTTAAAAGACGCAGAGACGTCGGCGCTAAACGAAAAATGCCTAAAATGTCTAATTTATGACCTACAAAGCTTTCATAGCTAATTCTATCCAATCAGGAATAGGTAAAAATACCTATTTATACGTAGAAAAAAGTCGCGCGTATCGTCGAAAAGCTTCAAAAACTAATTACGTTTTTCAAAAACCTTCAAAAGCCTAAATTAACGGCTACAAAGTCTAGTCATTAATTCTAGCCAGTTATTAAATTGTCAGGATCGCTTAAAATACCTTTTTATACCCAAAAAACTTCTTAAGTTACACGAAACGCTCGAAAAAGTAACGCAATATTAACAGGGCTGAGTAGCCACTTCTATTCATCAAAAATTATAGGAAAAATCCTAAATCTCCCTTTTAGGACCCCAGATCTCCTTTAATCTACGCAAAGATACCTCAACATCATTAACCAAGCCTTAATAAACAATCCCAATCGCAAAAATTCTAGGAAAAAACCTAAATCCGCCTTCTAGGGCCCCAGAAACTACGCTGCCGGCGTGCACCACGTCCGGGAAAGCATGGCAGCGCCCGACATCGAAGAAAACGGTAAAAACCTATGGTTTCATCTATAAAAGAAAACTACTTTAGTTGCCTCGATCTAGTAGACGTGCGCCGCCTAAAACTCGAGCAAATCATCCGGTTGAGCACGTGCGAACGGGACGCCAATCAGGTAAAGCTAAAAAGGATCTCCAAAAACTTAAAATTTAGGCCATCGCCTGGGTGGAGGAGCTGCACGACACGCTCAGGAGGGACTACAACCAGGTCAGCAACGAAATTCAAGTGTTTTTCTGCTCTTTTTTCGCTAAACAATCCCCACCATAGGTCGGCTGCGACGAGGAAGAGCTGCGCGTCTTGAAGAAGGACAGAGAACAGCTAGAAGACACCGCCAGGGTTTGTAAACACCACCATTATATTCAAGTAACTTTAGAGTACTTATAACTATGGCAAGGAGCTGTGCCAAGTAGCGCTGGTGTTGCGAAGATCGTTGAGGATGGACGCCATCCCACAGGTAAAACGTCCAAAAAACTAAACCTGTATATCAAGCCCAAAAATTTTAGGCAAAAACCAAAATTTTGGAAATTTTAGTAAATTTAGATAATTAAAGAAGTGGAAAAACCCAATCCACGATGTGCATTTTATTCTTGACACCAAAGTACGCTAATCCCCCCTCCCCCGCTAACAGCCCAGAACCCTAAATTTTCTAAACATATAAAAAACGTACCCAACTCTTCCAGAAACAACTCGCCGACAAGCTCGAGCACACTTGGGGCCGCCTCTGCCGCGCGCTCACCGAACACGACTCAAGAACGCACATTTGCGGCGCTTTTAATTCTGCTTGCATCCAGGTGAGTCCGACCGCACAAAACTAAACAGCTTTACCCGAGCAACCGGAAACTGTGCATCACAGCGAAAGACGAACAAGAAGGGATAAGAATTAGAAGCACAAGGAATGAAATGTGTAACGACAAACGGGGGTTGACAATAGGAAATGGGTAAGCTGGAGGGCGTCAAAAGGGGTGAGGCATTTCTTAAATGTGATAGAATACAACAAAAACCGTTACGGCTAGATGGAGGAGGGCAATGATTCGGATCCGTCGGTCGATTGGTCACTGTCCGCTTCCGCTTTCGCATCCACTTCCACTTCAACTTGGTCGGGCTTCTGGCCGCCGCCGAGGACGAGGTGCAGTCGCGTTGTATCCGGGATGATCAGCGACAGGATGGCCGTCTTCACGTCACCGTTGAAGTCGCGCAGCTGCCGGGTGGCGATATTCTGGAAACACGAAATGTTTGCGCGGCCTTTGGCATTTCCAGAGGGTGCCGTCTTTTCCCTGTGCCCAACAGTGTACTAACAAATTTTGGTGCTTTTCGATTATCGGGGGGACCCATTTTTTCTAATTTAAATCGAGAAAAGGTCTCTAAACCGCTTTTTTTACCAATCCTAACGTAAACATTTTAAAAGCTTTGAAGAAAAAAAATGAAAAACTAGTTAGATTTTCCGCTCAAGGACTTAGTGACCAAAATTTTACTCAATTTTTTGTTGTTTAGATACTTTTCTATTGAAATGTAGTTAAACCTACTAAAAACAACAATTCAAAAAACCCAAAATTTTCAAAACAATGCATCCATTGGAACGTTTGTTGCCGTTCAGAAATGGCAAAACCTGCAACAAAAAGTTTCACGCACTCTTATTGTGACAAAACTTGCATCCTAAGAGGCAAAATGCAAAAATTTGGTGGCACATCAGTTCCAAAAGGGAAAATTTGATACCTCGTGGCACATCAGCTCGTCGCACATCAGCTTCACGTCGGCCGGGTTGATCTTGACGGGCCCGGGGCGCGGCCTGACGAACATTTTGTCGAGGTCCTTCACCGAGACTACCTTCCAGTTGCCGCCGGCCTCTTCGACCATCTGAAAAACGAAATGAAGGCCCACAAAAGTCAAATACATACCTTGAGTAAAGCATCGTATTTCTTCGCGTCCGGCGTTTCCTCAGTCTCGGCTGCACCTCCGTTGAGCCCCTAAATCATTTATAATCCAGAAAATTGACTAAAACAATGTACCATTTGTTTTTCGGGCTCTCCACGATCACCAGGGAGCAGTTGTTCTTGCTGTAGAGTCACCATCTAAATATAAAATGTAGAAATTCAAACGAAAAACAAAAGGAATGTTGCTTGAAAACAGAAAGCGCAGGAAAAATGACATTTTCAGATTCTACGCCGAATAGAAGAGCTGGACCGGCAAGCGAAAGAGCATTTGCTGGCGAAAGGGAGGAGAAGCAGTGAGTTGTAACAATTTCTGACTCATCCAATTCAAGGCACCACCCCGACGCTGTTATTTTCGACGGAAAGGCGCCGGCTGGAGGCCGATGTCGCGGAATTGAGGCATATCGGGGAGATGCTGGTCGCGCAAACGAATGCCAATCATGTGTAAGTCGAAAAAGACAATAAAAATCGGATAATTTTTCAATACAATTAAACTAAACAATTTAAAAAGTTTAAAATTGAATTGCGGCACCAGTTTTGGGCCAAAAATGCGAAAAGCCGAGCGATGCTACGTTTTGCACCGGTTGACGTACAAAATGTTTCACGTATTGTTGCGTACTACTTTTGCAGAGATAAAAAGACCTGATTTTTACAAGGTAGGTTCAATATAATTTAAGCCGGATTAAAGTTAATACTTGAACACAAATTGATTAATTTTAGCAAAACTTAATTAAAAATAATGAAACATTGACTTACGCTACAAATTTTGGGCCAAAAATGCGAAAGCCGAGCGCTGCTACGTTTTGCACCTTATTCCGTACGTACGGTTTTGCGTATGGTTGCGTACTACTTTTACAGAAAAAAAGCAATTTTTCATTTTTAAAAAATGTAACCAAATAAAGCCCAATTAAAACTCATAATTTCACACAAACTAAAATAACTCAATTTAGCGCGAGTCGAGAAGCCAGAAGTGCAGCCGTAGCCCTTGTACGCCAAAAGGTTGACGAGGTAAAGTTCCTAAACTCAAAAATTACACTTTAAACCAGGTGGAAGACCGGAGGGCACAACTGGAAACATTAATAGAGGGCCGGAAGGCGCCCAGCGAGGTAAGATACCTGGAAAAACCTATAAAACCAAACTATAGGAACCAATCCTGATCCGCGAGGGCGCCGCGCCGAGCAGCATCCGCATCGGCGATAATGAGAGCTACTTGTAAAAATTAATAAAGCGCGTGCTTTTGAGGCCAAAATTACTTAACAATTGCCAAAGGTTTTGTGATTTCGATGAGAGATTTTGCTCACGCTGGAAAGTTGCCAAATTTGCACCGGTTTTGCGAGGAGTGTTTTTTGCACGTTTTCGTGTGGCGCATGACTTTGGAATATTTCAATTCTGTGTACTTTCTGATTCGATAAACTTTGGTTTTCGAGGACAGGATAAAAGACGCACGAAGCTACTTTGGCACTTATGCATTATCGGGGGGGGGTGAATCAAATTTTCCAAAGGAAACAATCAACTATAATAAAAAGGTAGGGGTGTCTGTGTGTGTGTGTGTGTGTGTGTGTGTGTGTGTGTGTCCGGTCCCGGATTCAACTCGAAGGGGAAAGGAGCTAGAGCTTAGCTCTCTTTTTTTTTTTTGGGGGGGGGGGGAAAAATTTTAGTTTAAATTATTAAAATTAACTTTGAAAGTTTTTTCCTTAGTAAAAGGGGTGGGGGAGGAGGTTGGGGTGATTTTGGACATAGTGAGCCAGGTCGCGCGCGTTTCGTGGATGAAAATTTTCACCGGATCATTTCATTTCTTTTTTTCTCCAACGTATCCGGTCGGTCGTTATTTCAGTTTTTTAAGGGGATTTCGGCTATGGGGGGTATCTAAAGCCATCGGAAAGGTATTTAGGTAGTTTTTAAGGGGATTTCGGCTATGGGGGGTATCTAAAGCCATCGGAAAGGTATTTAGGTAGTTTTTTAAGGGGATTTCGGCTATGGGGGGTATCTAAAGCCATCGGAAAGGTATTTAGGTAGTTTTTTAAGGATTTCGGCTATGGGGGTATCTAAAGCCATCGGAAAGGTATTTAGGTAGTTTTTAAGGGATTTCGGCTATGGGGGTATCTAAAGCCATCGGAAAGGTATTTAGGTAGTTTTTTAAGGGGATTTCGGCTATGGGGGGTATCTAAAGCCATCGGAAAGGTATTTAGGTAGTTTTTTAAGGGGATTTCGGCTATGGGGGTATCTAAAGCCATCGGAAAGGTATTTAGGTAGTTTTTTAAGGGGATTTCGGCTATGGGGGGTATCTAAAGCCATCGGAAAGGTATTTAGGTAGTTTTTAACGGCATCTCGCCTATGGGGGCTATCTAAAGCCATCGGAAAGGTATTTAGGTAGTTTTAAGGATTTCGGCTATGGGGGGTATCTAAAGCCATCGGAAAGGTATTTAGATAATTTTTAAGGGGATTTCGGCTATGGGGGGTATCTAAAGCCATCGGAAAGGTATTTAGGTAATTTTTGAGGGGGATTTCGGCTATGAGGGGTTTCTGAAAACATCAGCATATGTATTGATGAAAGTAGCGAGGGATGTGGTGGTGTAGAATATGGAGGGTAGCCCGAAGGCCAGTCGATTACAGTCGCGAAGCGGCTGTAATCGGCTGGTTTTCCTAATATAAATCGAGCAGCCGTTTCTAAAGAGTTTTTTACTATTTTTAAACGCAAAACCTTAAACATTTTCGCTAAAAATACAAAAAATATCGGTATTTCGACCACAAATGGCCGATTTTGGACCAAAATTTAACCAAAATACGATAGTTTTTCGAGTTTTTTATTGTTTTTCCACTTTAAATATCGTTAAATTTTACTCAACATACTATTAATAACTTACTGCTAGTTTCCAGGTATTACGGGACTTGTAGAAAAATTCGGCTCTCCCCCCCGATAATGCCAAAGCACCACAGGTTTACCAATACCACCAATTCATAGGACTAGTTAAAGTTTCATTTTTAAAGCAAGAAAATCAGAATATTGAAGGAAAAAACAAACGGCAACATTCAAAAGTTCAGTTCACAAGTCTTAGACTCCGGAAATGTAAATGATTTCAGATTCTCGTAAACAGTTTTCATTTCCTTTTTTTAGGCGCGCGATCGGATTCCGGCGGATGTTGTAAAACGCGGAAAAACGTTGCGAACGAAGTGCCAGATTGTCTGGCGAGCGACAGAGCGCGAGCGAGCGTTCAAGAGCGAGAGAAACAGAGTAAAAATCTGGTCTAGTTCTCGGTATCGCGCCCTACAATAACAAATTTTCATTCCCGGTGCGGTTCAGGAGGTTCTGGGTGTCCCCGAGGGATGAAAAAAGCGGAATCGCGGAACTAGGTAATTTGCCGCCGAGGAAATCTAATCGGCTGCGTGACCAGACAACCCTCAAAAAGGGCCGCCACCCGTTTGTACGGGTCATTTTTCAGGTTGCCGTTAGAAAACGGATTTTACACCTTATTTGATAATTTTAGCTTTTTTAGAGAAAAAAATAGTATAAAATCCGCTAATTTAAGCTGCAGACTGCGCCCCGTTCGTTTTTTAAAGTTTATAATGTTACAAACGCGTCTAGGAGAACTGATTTTTGCTTTTTCCTCAAAACTACAAGCTAAAAACTTCAAAATCTAGCGATTGGCGCTACGAACTACAAACTACGAGCTTGTTTTGCGAAGAAGATACGTTCTAAACATTGAAACGAGCCGATGACGAGTTGCTTGAGGGTTTCTTTTTAAACTACAAGCTACAAACTACAAAGTACAACAACTGGCGCTATAAACTACGACGCAAACGCTTTTTACTACTCGTAGATACTTTATAAACTTTTTAACGTCGTGTAAGCAGATTTTTCGATCTGCTTTTCGAGATTTTCCTCCTCGTCACAAGATACAAACTACAAATTCAATAATTTAAGCCACAAACTGCAAAAACTAACAATTCTAGCTACAGACTACAATTTCAGACGCTTTTAAGGAACGTGTAAATACTTTTTAAACGTTATATAGGCTGGTAAGAGGATCTAATTTTGCCTTTTCCTGAATTTTCAAGCTACAAACTACAAGAACTAACAATCCAACTATAAGCTACAATTCAGATGCTTTTCCTTGAAGTGGCCTTCATCGTTCACAGCTACATCACCGCTTCCGTGGCCCTCCTCGTCAACGGGGTGTTGATGTACGCCGTCTGCACGCGCACGCCACCCGAATTAAAAGCTTACGGCGCCCTGATTTTTAATATAGGTATCATTTTCTTGTTTCTTAAAAGGTTAAAATTTATTTTTAGTGCTCACCGACTTTCTGGTGGCCCTTTTCAACCTTTGGCTACAGCCGCTGCCGGCCAGCTCGGCGAATGAGGTGGGTTTTACGAGGGTTTTTTGTGGTTTATAGTTTTAAAAACGCTTTTTAAAACGTTAAAAGAAAATTATGAATTCGATATACTTTAGATCTACCGCCCGGAGGGTGATTCCGGGATATCTTACGTTATAATGGGGCCTGTTGTCTATTTTATCCACCCACACACGAATCACGGCTTGACTTGTATTTTTATTGGGTAGGTTTTGAACCATTTTTCTTATGTTCTGTAGGATTTGAATCATCCTTATATCGTAGGTAATATCCAGCACACTTTAAATAGCCTGAATAATCATATTTTATAACTTTAGACTTATCCTCTACTCCGTCCTTACCGTCCCGATCTCGTTCGTCGCGCGGTACCTACTCATTTGCCACCCGGAGCTGTGCAGTAAATTTCAAAAAGGGCCGGTGGGTCTATAAAAGTATATTAAAGTATATAATAGTGTATCTACGATTTAATATAGCTTATTTAATGAAACGATACCTTTAGAGCCATCTAATCAAGCCAATTATCGGACTAATCCTCATAATTGATTCAGCGGTTGTCACTGTTATTATGTATCTGGGGGATATGCCACATGAAGAGACGGCTTATCAGGTGAGAGCGATTCCTAAAGTATCTCTGCTAGTCTGCCTTCCCTCAGAATGGCTACTAGTCTGCTTTTCCTAAAGAATCTCGGCTATGTTTCTTTTTCAGCAAGTTGCCCCCATCGTCGATTGGTCAGAATATTAGACGCATTACGAGGATGATCCCGAGCAACCTCTATTCGGAAATTTAATCCATTTGGATTATCACGCAATAATTGCTTCAGCTATTTTTCTATCAAACGTTTTTATCTCCTACGTGGTGCTGGTGATCTGTGCTACTTGTATAATACGGTAAGGTATCCGCTATAACGGGCAGGCTAGCAGGGTTTCTTTAGGAAAGGGCAGGCTAGCAGAGATTCTTTAGAACATTCAAAATTTCAGAAAATTCCGTGAAATGCAGCACTCGAGCACGATGTCTCCAAAAACCTTGAATATTCAGAAGCGGCTGACCTATTGTCTAATCAGCCAGGTAGATAGGGTCGAAATTAGCCTTCACCGTCCCTTTAATTCAGTCCTTTCTGCCGATATTATGTGGTGGACTTCCGTTGACGCTGATTTCGGTGACGATCGGGTTCCAGATGTATTCACAGGTCTGTCTCGCTGTCTCTCTCTCTCTCTCGCTCTCTCTCTCGCGCGCTATCTCTCTGCCTGTCTCTAACTCTCGCTCTCTCTCGCTCTCTATGTTTCTCCCGCTCAAATGAGTGCTTTTTCAGCTTATCTCCAGCCTCGCAATGGGTGTCCATTCTTACCTCCAAATCGGCACGCCCTTGTTGACCATGTTCTTCATGCCCAGCTACCGATTTGGCGCACGGTGGTTTTTTTAGTGAATTTATATACCTTTTTAAAGCCTTATTTAATATTTTTTAAAGTATATAAACATCGTATTAAAATTCTACACCCCATAAAACCTATAAGCAACACGATACCCATTCCAGAAAAAACGCTCCACAGACCCCGCTAAAAAACTGGATGACCGCCCAGGCGAGGCGATTTACTTGGAAGAGCCCTTTGGCAGTGAGACTGAGCAAGGTACTGTAGCTTTAAGGTACTGTAAATTGGGTAATTTTTAGAAAACACAACCAGCTCAGTCGCAAGAATCGGCCAGCTGCACCGAGCAACCAAAAATTGTCCCCAAGATCCGGGCAAAATCGGCCGCCCTCAGCTCGAGGACTCTATAAATAATTCATTTCCTAAAAAATCTCTGTTAACCTGCCTTTTCCTAAAGAATCTCCGCTAGCCTGCTTTTCCCCAAAGAATCTCGGCTATTCGCCCTAAAAAGTCGATTTTCCCCCAATTTCTCACATTTCAATCAGGCTCAATCATTCTCGTTTCTGTCTTTCTCTCTCTCTCTCTCTCTCTCTCTCTCTCTCTCTCTCTCTCTCTCTCTCTCTCTCTTCGGAAGAATCGAGATGTGTGGGCGACCGATCAAAATTAGCTGATCCGCCATCAATCACACCTTTTTCTCCACCCCAGTCTACCGGGCAAAGCGAAACAAAAATGTTTTCCGCCCAATTCCGCGCGTGAACGGGCGGACACCTCCCACGCCCCATGAGTGTCAATAGGCGCTTAGCGGAACGCGACAGAGATAGCGCGTTTATTTAGCGAGTATGTTTGGCGGCTTTATCTCATCTTCCGGCAGGATTTCTGATGTTTTAAGTATCAGTTTTAGCCATTTGGCATTTTAAAGGGATTTGGACGGCACGTGAGAGGGATAGGGCACCGTAAATAGGCGCGTAGCGGAACGAGAGTGGTCCCTCTCTCTCTCTCTCTCTCTCTCTCTCTCTCTGTCTATCTCACTCACTCTCTCTCTCTCTCGCTCTCTCTCTTTCTTTCTCGCTCTCTCTATCTATCTCTCGAACTCTCTCCATCTCTCTTTTTCTGTTCCTCTCTCACTTCCGCCTATCGTACCCCGCCCGGAATTTGGTCGCACTTCGGAGCCAGAGGTGTCTAGCAAAGGAAAACTGTTTGCCGCTCCGATATCCCCCAAGATGATGGATACCTGGTAGCCCGGGTTGGCGTGTCGGGGATGAGCCTGCAAAAAGCGGGATTTTCATCGCATTTTGAACCTCGAGAGGTGGGGGAGGAAGCTGAACTTTGAGATCAGGACGTCAAGAGGCTAAGAAATTGAGTTACTGAGTCTCTCTCTCGCTCTCGCGCTTTCCCTCTTTCTTTCTCTCTCTCTCCTGCTGTTCCTCTCTGTAGTTTGTAGTCGTTCTGCCCCTTGAAACGCCCGCCAATCACGTACTCCTCCGATCGTTCCATCTTCCAGAGATCTTGCAAAGCCGCGGGGAGACCGAAAAATGGCTGATGCTCCCCGGTCCTGCTGACCGGGTGGAGCCATTTTGAACGATCATCCCCCAGATGGGCGATATCTTGTCCGTTTTTGGGGATGTCATGGACATTTTGGCTGCAGTTTTTGGTGATTGGTTGGGGAAGGCTAGCAGAGATTCTTTAGGAAAGGCAGGCTAGCAGAGATTCTTTAGGAAAAGGCAGGCTAGCAGAGATTCTTTAGGAAAGGACAGGCTAGCAGAGATTCTTGAGGAAATGACCGTTTTCGGCTACAAACTACAACCCCTGTCCTCATGGAGGTCCCACAGCTGGTCATGCTATCTTTTATAGACATCTCAAGATTTGGCTTAGCGATACCTCCCTGCTTTTTTTGTGTTTTGTCCAGCTAGAGAGCGAGGGAGAGAGAGAGAGAGAGAGTGAGCGAGAGAGAGACAGCGACAGACACACCGTCACGCGACCATTCACCCCGACCAAAAAGTCGCGACGCTGATGATGATTTTTCCCTGACCTGACCTCCCTCCACAACACACCCCGCACCCACTACGCCACCGTCCTCCAAACGTAGTTAGCGAAATGCGCGCGTTGTTGCTTTTGTTTCGCTTATCTTTAGCCCTTTTTGGGGTATAAAGGGCGGGGGAATCCCTGGAGAAATCTGAACTTGTCGAACATGTCGATACTCGCGCTTTGAAAGGTCAGAATTTAGCGAGTGAGGTCGTTTTCTCTCTCTCTCTCTCTCTAGCATTTCCGGCCTAAAATTCCGCCCCACTCCACCTTACGCCCTACCGTATCACCCGCCTCATCAATCATTTCGTTGTTTTTGGCCGGCGAATTGGCATTGTGAAGTTTTCAATAACTGGATTATTGTTTTAGCTGCCTGTTTTCCTAAAGAATCTCTTCTAGCCTGCTCTTTCCTAAAGAATCTCTGCTAGCTACTCTTTGCTGTATTTTGATTCGTCACTCCGCTTTGCTACGTCTACAGTCCGCCAAAAATCGTGAAATGTCGAAATCGTACCCGCACCCCCGGCAGCCCAGCAGTTTTTCCTGGTCAATGCTGTGCTTTTGACGTTGAAGCTGAGAGGACAAAGACGGGAGAGAGAGAGAGAGAGAGAGAGAGAGAGAGAGAGCACAAGACGAACTGTCCGCCCACCTCCTCCAGCTAGCATTTAGCAGCGGCTAGCTGGTGGTTGAGCACCCAAATTCCGCTTCCTCTAGTTGAGTCACGCCGATCTTTGCTGGTGCTATCCCTTTAAAACCCGTATAAGAGGTTGAAAAACAGAATAAGCGGGTTTCTCTCTCTCTCTCTCGCACTCTCTCGCTCTCTCTCCGCCCCTAATTTGCATACGGGTTCCAAAAGCTCTCGGCTAGCCGTATAAGAAAAGCCGGCTTATCAGCCCCGCCAATCTCGAGCGTCTGACATCATTTTGGCGAGCCGACCGATTGTCTAAACTACAGTATCCACTCGTCCACTTTTTAAAATTCCTGATTCCGCTTGAATACAAGATTCCGATTTCTTGGTCAGCATTTCAGGCTTTTCCGGCCTTTCCGGCGCCCACCTTTCGGTTTCGTGACGTCAAGAGGGTTGGTGGGGACCGGAATAAATTTCTGCGGGCTTGGCTATAAAAGAAAAATCTGCGGATTTTGGATATTTCTAGACTTTAAAAAGATTTTTTAGTATAGTTTTTGAGATACCTAATCGATGGTTACTGAAAAATTAACTTAGTCCGCTAAAAAAACTGTTTAAAGCCAATTTTTTACGGCAAAAATTAGTTTTAATCAAATTCAACACAAAATAAATGTGAGAAAACTTATTTAAAATGAGTTTATACTTATTCATTTAGGTTTTATGATGTTTTACAAATGATTTAGAGCGTTTTTTTAGTTATTTTCAAGTTATTTCTATCGTAAAAAAGACATAACAATGCATTGTCGTACTTCCTGAATCATTCTATAACTAATTTATATTATTTCCGATGCAATACTGCTTTATTATAGGCGTATATTTGTGCAACTGATTGACCATAAGTGCATAAGTACCTTTTTGTGCCCTTAGGCCATTTGTTTTGATTGCCTGGGGCGTGCGGATCTGATTTCTGATCTGATCTCACCCGCGCTACGACCACCAACTATCCACCAAAATTCCATAAAACTTTTTGGGGGGAGGTCAAGGTCCGAGAGAGCGACGTCTAGAGGGTCTAGACGTGTCTAGAAGACGCTGTTAGCTTATAAATACCTGTGTTTTCGTCATTTGACCATATTCCAAGCCTAAGCCTAAGCCAAGCCTAAGCCAAGCCTAAGCCAAGCCTAAGCCAAGCCTAAGCCAAGCCTAAGCCTAAGCCTAAGCCTAGCCAAGTGCCTGGCCAAGCCTGTCCAAGCCAAGCCTGCCAAGCTAGCCAAGGCCTGCAAGCCAAGCCAAGCCTAAGCCTAAGCCAAGCCAAGCTGCCAAGCCTGCCAAGCCTAAGCCAAGCCTGCCTGCTATGCAGCCTAAGCCTAAGCCTGCCAAGCCTAGCGTTCCTGCAGCCTGCCAAGCCTGCAGTAGCCAGCCTAAGCTGCCAAGCTAAGCCTGAAGCTAAGGCCTGGAAGCCGCTGCTACAAGCCTAAGCCAAGCTCCTGCCAAGCCTAAGCCAAGCCTAGCCAAGCCTGCAAGGCCAAGCCAGGCCTAGGCCAAGCCTAAGCCAAGCCTGCAAGCCAAGCCTGGCCAGAGCCTAAGCCAAGCCTAGAGCTAAGCCAAGCCTAAGCCAAGCCTAGCCAAGCCAAGCCTAGCCAAGCCTAAGCAGCCTAAGCCAAGCCTAAGCCAAGCCTAAGCCTAACCTAAGCCTATACAAACACCCAAAAAAACCCTATCACCAAAGCCCTCGCACTTAACACCGGAAACCAGCTTTCTTCTAGAGTGGATTGGCCAACTCATCAGCCTCCTTGTATTGCCTGTCCATAGCCCCCCCCCCCCTGTATTTGCACAAGTTCCACGGTTCCGGTTCTTTCCAAGTGCCATTCGAGCTGTTTGACAGTGATTTTGGGGTCCACGATCGCTTGGGGTTCCTGAGGAATCTCTGCTAGCCTGCCTTCCCTCAGAATGGCTACTAGCCGCCCTTTCCTAAAGAATCTCTGCTATTTCCTAAGGAATCTCTGCTAGCCTGCCCCTAATCAAAGATCTCTGGGGTCACGATTCCTCGTTCCCATACCGCAGGCGATTATTCCAAGGGCCGGTTTATTGACCCGGCAAATAATGGGAAGATGCGGGTCCCCACCACCGAATTATCGGAATCTGATTCGGAACAACCGGAATTTCGGTGCCGATCGGAAATAGCTGGTTGACAAGGGGCTGGAAATCAGACGCCCGATTTTTCTAGGAAATTACCTCCGCTATTGGGTGCCAGGCGTTTAACGAAGTTTCTGGATTTTTTAGGAAAGAGCGGGCTAGCAGAGATTCTTTAGGAAAGGGCAGGCTAGCAGAGATTCTTTAGGAAACGGCAGGCTAGTAACCATTCTGGGGGAAGGCATGCTAGCAGAGATTCTTGAGGAAAGGCTAGCAGAGATTTTTTACCATCATCATTTCCGGCGCGCAGCCTAAATTGTGACTCGCTGGGAAACACCCCTCCCCGCCCCTCCGAAAAGAACCAAAAAACGCCCACCGTACCCCCGAAAATCTCTCTAATTCTTGAGACACTAATCATATCACCTGGTTTTCCGGTCTAGGGTCTATTTTTGGTCTAGCCACGTGATTTCTGGGTTTTTTCTGGCCTTTCTTGGGTTCAAATTGTCATAGAAAGGTTTTGTTTGCTTAGTTTTTGTGGATTTTCATCATTTTTTAGTAGATTTTTACCTTCTACCTTATTTCAGCGTTATTATACTCTTTCATACTCTCTTAATAGTTCTCAAAAATGTTTTACAAGAAAAAACAACGAATTTTTTTGATGCTTATTCACCATTTTTGAGCGCTCTTTGCTCGGCGACACTATAAAAATATTTAGATATTGTCATTTTAAAGGAATTTTTCGTTTTTTTCGTTCTGTATATCGTTGTCCTTTTCATTTTTACAGTTTTCAGCCCTTTAAAAACGATTTTTCCAGAAACTACCACATCCACAATGGCCTTCCAATTCATCCGCAAGCTATCCATGCGCAAAAAGTCGCACGTCGTGCACGAGGTAAGCTTTTTAACGTTGTAATTCTATATTTTATACTTTCTATATAATTCTAAGAGTTTTATATAACTGTAAAAGTACTGTAAAAAGCTAAAAACCCTTAAATTTCAGCACAAAAAATGCTCCGCCGCCAGTTCCACTTCATCACTCGCCTCGCAAAGCTCCGAAAAACTCACCGCCGAACTCGCGAATCTGGTCGTTGATCAGCTGTCCGTTTTTGCAAAGTTGCGGTTGAAACGAATTAGCCGTGATGTTCATCATTTGGTTGATCAGGTGAGCGAGAGAGAGAGAGAGAGAGAGAGAGAGAGAGGGTGAGAGATTAGAAAAATTAAATAGTCTCGAGAATAACTTAAAATAACCTTTTTCAAGCCATTTTCATCGTTTTCTAAGCCATAAACTCTTATTAACAAGATAGATTTGATATATTTGTAACTTTTCAAAAAAAAAACACCTAAAAACAACGAATTACACCGTCTGTGGACAGTTGAGCGTAGTTAGGAGCGCCGCGTAGCAGCAGTTTCAACCCGATTCAAGGGTTTTCAAGACAACTTTAATGGATTTTTCGATAAATTTGGTGGATTTAGTGAGATTTAAAATTCCAGGTCTCTCGCCTGGTCGTCTCCAAGGCTTCCCTCACCGACTGCTGCCCCTCGCAGGGCTGGGAGCGCAAGAAGGACGCTCAGATCGCCATCCGCCTAATCGGCGACACGGTCGAGATTGTCGTTGACGAAAAGTTGGTATTTTGTTCCCTTAAGATCTGAAAATAACTATAAAACATGTAGAACTAGTCCTTTTCCAGGTGGACAAGTCGCGACGTCGAATGCGTCGTCTCGTTGATGGCGCTGTTCCGCGAAAATGTCGTCACCGCCCAGATTGACGCGCCGATCGCTGAATTGGTTGGTTTTGCAGCTATTTTTAACGTAGTTAGGTAAACCTACGTACTTATTTTCAATTTTATTGATTTCGTTAAATTCAACGAGATTTTAATGAAATTACACGCTTTATAACCGGCCCTTTCAGCTGATCGTCTCGCTGTCCGATCTGGACCTGCAGCAGTGGTACGCCTTCCAGTGCTTCATGAAGGCGCACAACGTTTTTGAGTGAGTTTTTCGGACACAATTCTATTTTTTCACGTATTCTAAACTATTTAAAACGATAAAAATGTACAAAAACACTTTTCAAACAAGCGAAAAACTTCTAAAACTAGTTTCCTGTGTTTAAACGAATATAACTTGAGGAAATGAAATTAAATTCGGTCATTTTAGTGCGGTAGAAGATGATAGCCAGCATCTAATGGTGGCCAGCGGCTCGCAGAGCGGGGACGTCTACTGGCCGAACCTCGAAGAGCTGACGGTCCGGACGAGCCGTGAACAGAGCCCGCATTTGGCGAGGTAGGCAGAAAAGCTGAAAAGTCGAAATATACCAAATCTATAAGAAAATATTTAAACTTTATAAATATAATAAAAATCATTAAATACTAAAAAACATAAAATGAACCATTTTTCCGCAGTGTATTAATTTCAAACGGATACTATAACAACAGTAATGCCGTTAAAAACGTATATAAATCGTAATATACGTAAAAAATATACTTCAAAATAATAAAATTACTTTTTTACCCATTTTCTGCAGGGTAATCGACTACGGCGTCCTCGCCAACAACGTCCTAAACCGGAAAAAGCTCTCCAACATCCGTATCGTCTACACGGACGTTGAAGAAAACGTCAAAGGTAAGTTATCTAAACTTATTAAGTATTTTTCCACAATTTAAATTAATCAAACACAAACCTATAACCCTTTTTCAGCCCTCGCCCGCCACATCTTCCACTTTCGGTGCTGGGCCGGCTCGGCGGGCTTCGACCACCGATTCGAGCAGCAATTCACCTCGAAACCTGTCATTTATTAAATTTATGTAATCGTTTTTAATTTTATATAAACTTTAAACCCGAAACAATCTAGTTTTTTTTTCGAATTCCGCTATATCCCGGTGCCAAAGATAGCCATAATTCCCCCAGAAAATTACCAAAGATCCATCGACAATTCATCGCAATTTTCTCCTTCCCCCGCTCTGATGCTTTATCAAATAAATATTTGCATTTTAGGGTATTTTTGTGTACCCTGTACTTTTTATTAAACTTTTTTCTTGCTTTGACCTGTGCGTGCCTTTCGCGTGGTGTTTGTATAAAGAATGGAAATTTGATGGTTTAGCGCCAAATACACTGCAAAATCCTTTTTACTTACAGAATACCATGATTTTAAATGTTCTATAATTCATTTTACGCTAAAAACCTAAACAAAATACTACCGACCCGATTTTTGCCTTGTCGGCCCCTTTAAACAAGTTATTCATGCTGCTTTTGAACCTTTTCGACCTTTCGTAAACTTTGAAAAGTCTCGTAAACTTTATTTTCTGACAAATCTATAGTTTGAATTTTTTTTCTATACAGATTTATCAATTTCGAGGTCTCCTTTTTTGCCTTGCCGGACCCTTAAAAATACGATAACCATCCTGATTTTGCCGTTTGAACATCAAATAACGTTCCTAAATTTCTTAAGCTTCTTTTTATTTCAAATCAATGATCTTACTTTTTTATAAATATTTGTCCATTTCGCGGTTTGAGTCGTTTATTTCTCCTTATCACACTTTTCTTTTACTTTTTCCCGGGTCCCGCCGCGAATCCCCTGCCCCCAAGCTCCTCCCGCCGTTAGCCGGCCTTTCTCGCAAGAACTTTGGAGTCCCTTGTAAACTTACAAAAACCATGCGAAAACCGTTCTAAACTTTATTATAATGAATTATAACCTACTTTTATGTTTATAATATTATTTCCAGGCCGATGGGGACGTTGTACTTCCCGGGAGACGTCATCCTCCCCTCCACCTCGACGCAGGGCGGCCCGAAAATAGTGGGGTGAGTTTAAACTTTCTGGATTCGGCCTTTTGTTCTACCTACCTTGAAACGTTTAATATAATAATTTAGATGTGGCATCGACAAGACGGAGACCGGGCTGGTCGCGATGCAAACCGGCGTGCTGAAGGAGTGCGACAACAAGATTTGGCTGAATGTGCAATCGAGAAGGTATTAATGGAGTTGAAAAACGAAAATATTGATTCAGATACATCCCCGAAACGGGCGACCGAGTGCTAGGCGTGATTTCGGGGAAGATTGGCGAATTCTGGAAGGTTGGTCAATTTGAAATAGGCTTTACCATCAATTTTTCCAGGTCGACATCTCTTCCGCGCATTACGGGCTCGTCCACTTCACCTCCTTTGAGGGAGCGACAAAGCGGAATCGGCCTCAACTCGCCACCGGAGATCTGATTTTTGCTAAGGTATCTTTTTGGGTTTACATACCTCTAACTACCGTTTTAGATAACTCGCGCATCTCGCCATATGGAAGCTATGTTGACCTGCGTGGATGAAGATCATAGGTAAGTGAGAAAAATGGTTGCTTCCGCGTTTCCCAGTAAAAATATAATTTATATTTTTTAGATCCAATGGCATGGGCAAAATTGGTGACAAAGACACGCCGGCTCTCGTCTTCAAGCTGCCTCTACATGTCGTACGACGGATACGATCCACCGAATCCGGCCTGTTGGAGCTTCTAGGTAAACAAAAACTACTTTTTTAATTCACCTTTTCTTAGGTAAACACGTCAAATTCGAAGCCACCATCGGCGCCAACGGCCGGATGTGCGTGATGGCGGCCGACCTGAAGAACGCCATCCTCGTCAAGAACGTGGTTTTACGCTCGGAGCATGTAGGAAATTAATTTTTATCAAAATATCTTTGTTTAGATTGAATCCCAGAAGCTTGCCGACTTCATCACGTTGGAGCTCGGAAGGATCAATGGAGCTGCGGGCCCGTTGCTGCCCGCTGAGCCGATGGATGTTACTGCCTAGACTTGAGTTATTCCGTTTTTTCGATCCCGCTGACATTCGTTGTTATTTCTACCTTGTTTCGTTATTTTGGGCATGGTTTGCGTGAATAAAGTTTTTGATTGCAATTGCGTTTTTGTGTGAGAATAAGTAGTTTTAAACTACTTTCGTATTGATCGAGCGTTTTTTAAATAGTGATGGTGTATTGCTCTCGAATCAGATCAAATAGTAAAAAAATCTTTGACATTTTTTGCCTTTTTTAATCTCGTTACATCGCTCTAGCGAAAAAACTGGCTTGCTCTCTCCAAAACTTCAAACAGATCTTCAAATTCCGAAAGAATGATATGAAAAAGAATTTCCATCTTTTTGGCATCGCTAGTTGTAAGCTACTTTTGTAGTTCCCGAGCTCCAATTTAATAATTTGTGCTTTTTCTCCCCATTCGGCAATTCCAAGCTCTAAGATCATCATTAAAATCTCAATTTCCAGGGCAATGAGCGAACCACCGAAAGCAAAAATGACGGACGCGGAGCGCGCGGCGCTTGCGCAGAAGTTGGACGACGACCTGGACCGATTCATGGAGGACCTGGCGGCCAAGAAGCGCGCGGAGGGCGGCGGCGAGCGCAAGCCGTTCGACTTTGACGAGTGGTGCAAGGACATCGACAGCCACCCGGCGTTTATGAAGGAGCTGAAAGGGGATGGCGGCGAATACTCGGAGACCATCCAAGCACTACAGGTATGTTTTTGGCAGAATTTCCATCTAGGAAACATGTTTAGGCGATGAAATACGACGGCGAGGGCGAGGAGGATCAAATCGAAGGCGCGCAACACGATAAAGATGAGGGCAACAAGCACTTCAAGCTCAAGAAATATCGATGGGCGACGGAGTGCTACACGCGGGGCCTGAAGCGGATGTGCGCCGACCGCAAGGTCAACTCGTTGCTCTATCAAAATCGCGGGGCCGCGCAACGACACATCGGAAATTTCGGTCGGCCGTGCGGGATTGCGTGTTTTCGCGGCGATTCGACCCAACAAATTTGAAGGCCGTCGTACGAGGAGCGGAATGCTTGCTAGGTATAAAATTTTGTTAATCGGAAAATAAATAACTTTTTGGGCTGTTAGCGGGGGAAGAAAGGTTTCTTCCGGCGGAAAAGCTGTCTAGCCTAACTAGAAAGATTTTTGGCGTTTGCATTTCAAGCTTTTCAGTATTTTTGATACAAAACATAAAAATTTTCAAATTTTGTCCATTTTCATACTTTCTGACGAAAAATAAAATTTTTCGCATTTTAATCTAGATCTTTTGAGAATTAGAAACTTTTCCTGGAATGATGCGTAAAAAGGCTAAAAATTAATAAATTCGACTTTTTTTAGATCTCGGCTACGGCCAACAGTGCCTCGACTGGATCGAGTCAAGCCGAAAAAACAAGCTCGAGGGCGACCAAATTTCACGCCCTCGACGAAGCCGAAAAGAAGGCGAAGGAGCGCGCGGTGGTCGAGGAGCGGAATGCGCGCAAAGAGCGCGCGCAGCGCAACAAGGAACTCGCCGAGAAGAAGAAGATGCTGGACGCGCTCAAGTCTCGGGCCATACGCTTCAAGCCGCCGATCGATCTCGCGAGCCCCGAGCTCTTCGAGTGGAATTACTTGGAAGCTCAACTTCCGCAGCTACGAGAACATCAACGGGTCGCGTTCAACGAAGAGGGCAAGCTGACGTGGCCCTTGTTATTGCAGGTATCCGATTTATGTTTCTTCGAATTAGGCGCGTTCGTTCCTTGTAAAATTTTATAAAATACGAAAATAATTTTTCACCAAAAACGGGGTTTTGGACCAAAATGAGGTTTTAGACTATTTTTGCACTTTAATATATCAAATTTATTAAAAAGGAAAATCTGTAAAATTACGAATAATTAACGATTTGCAAATTTTCTATTTTTTTTAAGATCTATTTTAATAAGATCCCTTTTAAGAAAGTTGCTTTTACGTTTCGAGGTCAATATGGCAATATAACAAAAAAACGACCCCGATAATGCGAAAGAACAAAAAGAATTTAATTTTAGGTTTTTCCCGTTTTATTTCCCCTTTTTCAGTATCCCGAGACTGGTCAAATCGACGTGCTGACAGAGTGCGCTGAAGATGTGGTCATCGGCGAGCTGATGGCCCGTGTGCTCGAAGAGCCGGCCGAATGGGACACCGAGCACGCCTACAAAATGGCCGACGTCTCGTTCTTCGTTTCCGACGAATACGACGAATACGTGATGGAGGTCTACCCGTGGATGGAGTTTGGCAAGATCCTCACCATCCCCGGCGTCTCCATCAAGCGCGGGCTCCCGTCATGATGGTCTACACGAATCGCAAGGTCGAGAAGTCGTTCAAGCGCGAGGGCGAGGAGAACAAGTTTACCATTGCCTAATTTTTGTTTTTCTGCTTTTTGCTCGTTGATTTGTGATGTTTGTGCTGTAATTTGTCCTTATGATACATTCAATTTTTTGGGGATCACGACAGTCCGCCAAACGATTTTTGAAAAGATTAAAGTTGACGCTCAATCGTCGTTCTTATTTAGTGCTTCAAAAATGATTCGCTCAATTGTCGTGGTTTCATTCTTTTGCTTGTTTTGTTGATTTTGATCCGTTGTTGGTTTGCCGCCGATTCTATTGACTTTCCCGATTTCCCCTTCCCAACCTGTTCTCTCGATTCAACGTGTTCTCTTGTCATTTTGTGAATTTTATGGGTACAAAATACGTTAAAACTTTGTTGTTTTATAGATGGGTGAGGACCTCGTGCAGGCCCGACGCGCCGCCGACCGCGAGGAGTGGGAAGCTTACTGGAAGGTTGGTATCTGATTTGTTATATATTTTGATACTCCTTTTATCTTTTATAGTGATCGATTTATTTTATTTAGCCCTTTTATAGGAATTCTTAATTTTTCATTACATTGCGACTATTTTCACCTTTTTGATTCGAGACGCGAGAGGAATTCGTGGTGGCAGTTAATATCTTGTATTCAAGAAAAATGCGTTAAAGTAGTTGTATAAAGTTTAATAAAATTTTAAATTATGACGATAACTACAATTTTAGCTTCGCGACCTCAACTCGCGCGGGACAATCTACCCCCGGATTCAATACTACGTGCAGCGGACCTTCGACCGCCCGGCCAGCTGGTTCAGAGGTTACTTTTGGCTCTACTAGTGGAAATTTTCCGGTTTACAGAAAAGATTGTCGAGCCCAACAATGACGGCGGGCGTCTACCGTACTACCACCGCAAGCTGACCCGCGTGCCCGAGATTGACGAGTGCGGCGTGAATGACAAGGTATAAATTAAGGCTGATTAAATATAACATTTTCACTAGAATTTCTATTACTTGCCTAAAAGGAAAAACGTGCTAACCTTTATTTAAAACACAAAATATCTAGATTCTTCGACAAAATGCTCAAATTTTAAGCCTTTTCGGCGTTCTGAAACGTTTTCCGCTTCAAATAGAGATAAATTGATCAATAAAGCTATTCATATTAGCTCTATTACATATCAATCTTTTTTCCAGGGTTGCTTCTTCGAGGCCAACGAACAATACCGATTGGACAAGCTCGTCGACGGCTACATTCTTCAGGTATACAATTTATGCGGATTTTAATACTTATTTTAGACCCTCCGAAATCGGGTGGACCGATGCATGGTGTACAACAACCCCGACTTCAAGAAGTGCGCGCCGGTATGGAAATCAGCCAATTATTTGACGTGTGCTTTAGGCAATCGAGGAGATGGAGGAAAACGAGCTCAACTTCTTCATCAAGTACGGCGAGCTGGGGTCCGAGGCTGATGTGCGGGACGTCTACATGAAGCAGAAGCACCGCCTCGTCTGGGAACGGCGCCACCCCGAGATCATGGACGCGCGAAAGCAGGCCTTGGAAGATCATAAGGTATGCTTTTATTAGAATTTAAAGCTAGAACAAATGTTTTTGGCATGCTTTAGGCGCTTTCGTGTTAGCGGGGGGGGGGGGCAAGACTTTGTTTTTATTTAGCCTGGCTATTCATAAAATATAAAATTTTCAGAATGTTTCCGATGTAAGAAAGAAAGTCTTGTAAGAAAATACTTAAATTTTAGAATTTATGTAATAACGTTCGAAATTCGCAGTTGTACCCTAGCTCTTCTCCTTTTGCAGAGGTTTTTGATGAAAAATTCAAACTTTTGAGGGCTTTTTTATCGCTTCCGGAATATTTTGAGATTGGAAAAAGCGCTAGATGCTAGAAAAATTGTTATTATTTGATTATTACGCATTTGTAGAACGGAGCGAAAAAGATTGGCCCTTTTCCCGGCTAACCCGGAAGCATGTCGGCGTTTTTTTCGCGATTGAAGCGCAATTGTTGCGATTTTTGACGATTTAGATATTTTAGCCTTGAAAAATTTTGTTTTTCGGTCGAAGCACTATTTTTTGTCTAAATACCCTAAAAACAAAAAAAAACCCACTAATTGAGCGTTTTCCAGGCCCGCCTCGCCTCCGGCGAATTCGACTACTCCTTCTGGAAGAAGGGCATGTTCTACCAAGACAAGAAGAACTACGAGTTCCCCTACGAGTTCTACATGCAAAAGTCGGCGGTGGAGGGGACAAGCCGCTATCGAAGGATTGGGACTACTACAAGAAGGTCGCCCAGGACCCCGAGTTCGACAAGCAGCAGGGCAAAACCTCCAACGTGCACATCATCTAGGCCCCCTATCGACGACCCCCCGATTTTCCTCATTACATTTGTCGTCGAGCGTAGAGCACAGTTTATCGTTGTACTACTAGTTGGTCAAGGTCCTAAGCGCGGTTTCTTTTCTTATTATATATTTTTATGTCTCTCTCTTTACGTTTGTCTCTTTCTTGGTTAACGCACAAAGAAATGTAAGTACTTGTGAAGTCTATGAATAAATTTCGAGCTCTTTGGCGTGGAGACGAGGAAGATGCAGATCATTATACATGGCAATTATTTTACGAACTTTGGAAATTGAGACGTGATTTTTAGGTTTAGATTTTCAGGTTTTTAGATGTTGTTACGAAGATTTGCGGCCACGGTTCCGATCAAGTACGTGCAGGGACAACTTAATGGTAGGAATTTATCTTTTTTTCAGCTTCCGGTCCTGGCTTCTTAGCCTTAGCTTGGCTTAGCCTTTTCTAAAGCTGAATTTGACTTAAAAGGAGCGGTCGGGAAAGCCAGACTTCGATGTTTAGTCTAGGCTTCAGCAGCCGAGCCGAAAACCAAAACTGAGCTTCCGAAAAAGGACAAGAAAACCAAGTCGAAAACTTTTGGCTTGCAAGAATGAGGGTAGGCCAAGACATGAAAAATATCGGCAAAAGCAAAGCCTGCAGCTTCACTGCTCTTATCGTCGGAATCAGTGTAAAATCAAGTGTATGACAAACAAAGAACACAGAAACCAGCAGCTTTATCCAAAACGGCACACAGAACAGCATCTTCTAGGGGTTGTACTCGATGGGGAGGTTCTTGCGGCGGACCATGCCGTCTCCCTGGAACCACTCGCGGCGGAACTGCTTGGCGGCACCGTCGGGGGTGTTCGTCCACTCAATCGTCACGCGGTCGTTGTTCGTGTCCTCGGCTCCGAACTGGAACGAGTCGCACGAGACGGCCACCTGGAACAGATCGATTAGAGACGCTAAAACGTCAAGTTCGAGCAGTTCAAGCAGTTTTGAGAGGCGAAAATGATAAATTCGCAGATTTCCATAAAAATCGAGCAGTTCAAAGCGTTCGAAAGAGCTACAACATGCTCAAGCAGTTCAAAGCACCCACCAGAACCTGCTCCTTGGGGTCGAGAACACCGCAGGCCGGGTCAACACCAAGACGCTTCATGTTGGTGGTCTTGAAGGCCCATCCGATGCGACGTCCTCCAGAGTTGATCACCTTGATGTGGTAGGTGTGCTTGTCATCGTACGGGGCGTTGAACACGATCTTCGTGCCGGGCTGCGTGATGATGTCACCGGGAGCGACGGATTGGGCCATCTTCTTCTTGTTGTTGTTGAAGTTTGTTGGGTACTTGTGCCTTCCAGGGGGCTCTTTATATACGAGGGAACGTGTGTTAATCGAGTGATGTTGAGTGCCAAAATCCCCGGCTTCAAAGTGGTTGTCTGGTAATTGATGTTTTATGCGAAGTCGTGTTTTTTTATTTTTTTTTCTGGAGACTTTGAATTGGAGATGTTACATTAAAGCGATAACTATGAAGAGAAAAATATATTAAAATATGAATTAGAAATAAAAGAAGCCGTTTTATGATTTTTAGGAATTTTTCGGTTCTTTCGCATTATCGGGGGGACCAAATTTTTCCTATAAGTCCAGAAATGTCTAGTAGCGTAATAGTAAGTTTAACGTTTTTAGCAAAATGTAGCTATATTTTAAGTGCAAAACCATAGAAACAATTAAAAATATTTAATTTAAATTTTGGTCGAAATCGGCGATTTTTGATCGAAAAACTATATTTTTTGTATTTAGTATTTTTTTACTATAATTTAGCATATTTTTAAACATCCTTTTTCAGGAAATGTCCGCGAGTACTTCTACTATATCAACCACGAGGGCATGCTATTCCTCGACGACGCCAGGATGAAGAACTTCACTTCCGCGTATAAAGGTAATTATTACATTTAACTTCAGCAATTTTTTACTTTTTTTAGACGTAGACTTCTTGAACTTCTTCTACAAGCACCTGCGCGAGAACGAGACGGGCCGATTTGAGGAGCACTTCCCCTACCTGAGCCGATGTGGACGCGAGAGGAATTTGTTGAGGTAGCAGAATAGCTGGATCCTTGGCATTATCGGGGGGGCAATTTTGGACGTTTCTACATTTTTTACGATTTCTTGACGCAAAACTGTACAAATTTTTATCAGAATTTATTAGATCGACAAAATAGTAAATTACTACGCAAAAATTACCTCCCCCGATAATGCAAAAGAACCGAAACGTGCGTAGAGGTGACAAATCTTGCTTTTTTCAGATGTGACGATCGGCCAATCGTCTTCACGAAAATCCTCGACGACGGCAAATTCTGGAGGCTGGGCGAATCGACGATACAAGTGGAAATTGAGGTAGCGCGCTTTATACCAATTTATGTAAGCGTTTTTGGTACTAGGTCGTTTGCGGGGGAGGAATGAACTTAGCGGGGGGGGGGTTAAGGTTGAAAAATTCACTTTTCGAATAACTTTCGGCCATTTTATACTATTTTTGGCCATTAGCCCGACTTTTTACAGATTTTCTTTTCGTACGTAACGATCCGAAAACGCTCTTTTTTAGCCCTCGCGCTTCTTCATGCTGCCGAATGGCCGTCTCTACCACCCAGCGCCGTTCGGCCGATACGGCTTGGTGAAGTCGGCCGTCGCCGATCTGATCTTCCCGAATTTTGAGTTCAATTCTGATGGTTTTCCGGTATCTGTAAGGTGGAATGGGCGGAAAATTGAGTTAGAAGACTCGAAACATCTTCTGGGTTGATTTTACGCCTTGAAATCGCTGTATTTTTCCTCTGAAATGAGATTTTGCAAATTCCGAGTCTGGAAGAATTTCTACCTTGATTTTTATGCGTTTTTAAAGCTTTTTCTAATTCTTGGCTAGTAGATCCATATTTTTCTCATCGCTCAATTTATTGTTTTGTGTTTGAACTTGTACATAATTGTAGCTATTAAACGTTCTTTTTTTTGTATAATACGTGCATTTATGGGTACGTTAATAAAGGTATTTGCAAAATTACGACTTGTCGAATTCTTAATGCGTTGGATTAAAGCCAAGAATACCCAAATAAAGCTGGCTTTACTATGACTATTTTTTAGTGCGCTTCGCGTTGCCCTACTCTTCCGCGCGGCGTCTCCTCTTCTCTCTGCTAATCGTTATTTGTATTTGTAGATTTTTAGGTGCTTTTCCATTATCGGGGGTGGGGGGCTGTCGCCTTTTTTACCTTTTCTCAACGTAAAAACTTTTTAAATTTTTAGAAAAATGTACAAAAATGTAGATTTTCGACAAAAATAGCCGATTTCGACCAAAATTTCGAATGTTTGCAAACGTTTTTGACGTTTTGATGGTTTTTCCAATGAAAATATAACGATATTTTGCGAAAAACACTATTGAAATAAAATTATTAAACTAAATTAAAAGTCCCCCCATTTATTTATTTCAACCTTTTTTCTGTTATTACGTGTATTGCTATATTTTTTAATTTAGGAAAAAATTATTCTTGTTTTTGCGCTGTTTTTACATTAAAATAACTTCTATTCTAAACGTATTTTTGTAGATTTTTTTTTGTTTTTATTCGTGTCTTACTTTTCCTTTATTCATTTCGTGAATCGGGATAAATTATCGCGGGTTTTACACAAGTTTTCTCGGGGCGTAAAAAGCGGAACTGTGCGGCGGGTCGCTGAGATTTTCGCGGCGGGGTTGCGGAAGCGGAAATGATAAGTAGGAGCGTATAATAGAATTCTTACGGATTGGGGGGTACTGTAGGCGTACAGGGGTGTACGCTACGATACGCTCCCCTGTACGTCGTCAAGTTTTGTCTAAATAAATTTAAACAAGTTTAAAAATAGGCATAAAATCCCCTATATTCACATCGGATCACAATGGTCTTGCCGAGGGCAAAATGAGAGAGTTAGGAAAAAAGCGAAGAGACGGGCCTTTTTAATTTAGCGGAAAGCGGCGCGCGTGCGTTCGTTTTGCGGGATTTTTAGCAAGAAAAATGTACGATTTTTTAAGATTTTCCGGGCCCAAATTTAATTGCGTAATCGATTCTGCCATTATTTAGCGGAAAAGCGGCACGTATGCGTTTCGTATCGCGCGATTTTTAGCAAGTAAAATGCACGATTTTTGCTGTGGAATTCTAGGTTTTTCGCGCAGCGACACGCAACGCGCGTACGAATTTCGTGGCGTAATCGATTACGCCATTTTTTTAGCCGCCTGCGTCGCGGGGTGCGTAAATTCCTAGCCTTAAAAAAATCCATAAATCCCAGACTTGCTCGTCCCTTTAAAAAGACAAAAATGACAACTACAAAATGGGCACTTTTTGAGCACACGATTTGGAAACAAAAAAGACAACGGTCACAACGGGGATTTCAGGTTTTTCCAAAGGTCAAGAAAGATCATCTGAAGTGGGGCAGTTTGGGATACGGTAGCCATTTGGGGCAAATTTTAGGGGACTAGAAATAGGTATCTTTTAAGGTACTGTAAATTGGTCTAATCGTCGTACGGCGACTCGTACAGCTCCTTATATAACGGACAGCAGTAGCAGCACCAGCACGACAGGCCGATTAGCACTGCAAAAAAAGATGTTATAGAGAATTATTATTAAGGATAGCATAATAAAATGCTTTAAATAGTTAACAAAATTATGAAAAACCAGCGCCCAAAACCCGCTTCGCGGGCCGGAGCCTGGAATCGACCTTCTGCCATGAAAATTTGACTTCCCGATCGCTCGGTCCTTCGGACCCCTACCCCCCACCGGCCACACGCGCGAGTGCAACTGGCAAGAATGAAAAAATTTGTATTTTTCCGCATTATGCAAATTAGCCTTCAGGGACCCCCAAAAATGAATAAAACCGGCTTTAACTTTGTAAACTTGTATTTTATCAAAATTCTGACAACGCCATCGGAAACAGCAGGGTCGATTCCCCCGGGTGACGGAGAATTAGGGCATTTTATGCATGGGAAGGCTCTCAAATCGGGCCTCGAAAGTGACATCCACACACACACACACAGTTACACGCCAAAATTATATAAGGTAGGATTAATAAGGGGCTATGTGAACGAAAATACGTCAATTTATTTTTTTTAATGGTTAAGTACTTTTAAGCCTTTTATCTGAGAATTTTAATAGCTCAAAATTTGGTGAAAATAGTCTATAAATGAATAAAATTTATTATGGTAATTTGGTTTTTATCTTTTTTACATTTTTTAATTTTCCTCTCGCTTTGGTGATATTGTTAAAAAAGTATTTAACGTTTTTCAGGTACGGTAACTCTCCGCCCTACCTGCAACAAGGATGATGGCTGCAATGATAATGGCCACCACTGCTCCGGTTGGAATTGCGAATGGGCAACATGACGGCTTCCATCTGGAATATAAGGTGGGATTTGATTTTTAAATTTTTGGATTCTTGGGGGCTAGCAGAGATCATTTCGGAACTGCGTTCTTGTTTAAAAATTAGGGCCGTAGAATTCGCAAAAAGGCACTTTTTATTCTTTTTTTAGGATCTGGGCGCATTAGCAGAGATCATTTGGGAACTCCGTTTTTTGTTTGAAAATCAGGGCACTCTTGCAGCGAAAATTTGAGGAAAACATATTTTCGACAATATTGGGGCAAGCTAGCAGAGGAAATTTGCTAATTTTTTAAGTATTTTCATCAATTCAACTAGGTTTTTGGCATAAAAACTATGTAAAATTGCAAATATTCTTTGAAACAGAAGCTAAAAAATTCGATTTTTGTGCGTTTTTGGTGAAGAATGTGATTTTCGATATCTAAAAATTAGAATGAAGTGAAGAAAAATGGCGTAACGCATCCCAAATGATCTCTGCTGGCAAAAACTAAAAATCTCGAAAAACGTACGATCCCATGTAGGGCCATGTGCAGCACCAGTTGTAGTTGTCCCAGTCGGTGGGTTGTGGGCAGAATGCCAAGTAGCCTGAAAATATGGCATTTTTGTAGCTTGAAGCCTTAAGGAATGGCTACAGCAAGATTTAGGTTCTGGTGCATTATCGGGGGAGGCGAAATTGTTTGTATAAGCCTAGAAATTCCTGGCAACTTAATAGTAAATATTTTAATAGTGGTTTTAGCAAAATATAGCTATTTTTCAACTAGCAAATTTATCTAAAACTTTAGAAATTATCTGGAAAATTCGAAATTCGGATCGAAAATCGGCTTTTTTGTCGAAAAATCGATATTTTTTGTGTAAATTATTTTACTTATTTAATCCCAATTTTCAGGCTACCTACCGTAGCCGGAGGGACACCAGAAGATGCGTCGATTGCCGAGCCGTCCCTCGATGTACTGCGTGATCGGGTCGTTCAACGCCTGCGAGTCGACGAGGTGCACTGCAAAATGTTGGTTTACTTGGGGTGTTTTTTGGGATTTTGGGGTTTTTTCGATTTTTAGCGTTAAAATGCTGCTTTTTTCTGGGTTATTTTGCGGCATTGTTTGCTTAATTTATGCGTTAAAATGAAAGGGTTTTTCGGGTGGTTTTTGGGCGTTTTTTCAAGATTTCCTGGCGTTAAAAATTTAGTTTTTTGGATTATTTTTGGGGCGTTTTTTACGATTTTTGTGCGTTAAAATCCTACATTCTGGTTTTTGGGCTTTGGCTGATCTTTGCCCTAAAATTATTAGGTTTTCTCGGTTTTGTTTCGGGCGTTTTTCCCGTTTTTGGGGCGTGAAAATGCTAACGCTTTCTGGGTCATTTTAGGGCGCTTTTTCCGCTTTTTTTCGGCGTGACTTGCGAGATTTCTGATTTTTTATACGATTCTTGGCGTTAATTCTGACTATAACTCACCAAATGCGGCCAGAAACACCACGCCGAACACGTGGACTGGTCGTATCAGCATCGTGGCTTTTTTCTGATTTTTTGAGGGTGTGCTGCTACTCGCTGGGCGGCCGGCTGAAATTTTTGGCGTTAAATTAAGCGTAAGAGGTATAGAACGGAATGTAAAAGAAAGGGTATAGCGTGGGAAAGTATAATAATAAACCGGACATATCTGGTCGTCTTTTTGACTATTTTTTTGCTTTGACTCGAAGCGCGTTATTTTCCACTTAACCCTGTAAATTCCGCGGCACTACGCTGCGATACGCTCGAAAAGGGCTAGAATTTAGCTTTTTCAAATGCACTGCGCTACTACTTAACGGAACTTCCTACTAAGTACTACGACGCTTTTCGAGCGCCGAACTGCTTCAAGATATCGGTAGGGGGGTAGAAATGCGTTTTTCGACTGTATATACCTGCCTTGTTGTGAATTCCAAGGAATTACGCAATATTACGCGACACCACGCTACGATACGAACGAAAAAGGCTTGAATTTGGCTTTTTTACGTACTGCGCTACTACGAAGTACTCCGCTTTTCCTAGCTGAACTGCTTCAAGATGTGGGAGGGGATGCGCGTTTTATGGGCTGTAGAGACTTTTCCTTCCTTTTTCTCATTTCCGTGGCACTACGCGCACTACGCTACGCTTCAACAAACGCTGCTGTTGACGATTTATTTACGTTGACTCGGGGGTTTTTCACGTTAGTTTTCTGCATTCCATCATGCTACGCGACACTACGCCGCGCTGCGTGACGCCAAAAAGCGCGCAACTAGTCCATTCCGGACTGCGCAGCGACGTGCTGGAAAGTTTTTCTGAGGCTGAACTTCTTCAAATTGTCGGGAAGGGTGACATTCGACTTTTGGACGCGCCAGAATCAGTTTTTTGTCGCTACCGTACTGGCTTACGCGAGAGTACGTTACGTTACGCTCAAAAACGCTTTGCTTGAATATGGCTTTACCTTGACGTAATTACTAGTTTTACTCAATACAACTGTGCAGGTGAAATGCTAATTCCTAGGGTTCAGTGCAATTTACTCGCGTCAATAGGTTCACTACGTAGTTGTCGAGACCTAGTCGACATAAGGCATCGATTCTGTAGGTTTCTAGCCCCTTTAAAGGCCCATTGAAGCAAGGAAATCTGTATAACATTCCTAGAATTCCAATAATCAGACGCTGAGAAATCAGTAGATGTTCAAAAAACAAAATGGTGAAGTTTAATTTGGCATTGACAACCAGATGACTAAGTGAGTCGTACAAGCCGTAGAAATCCGTTGGGGGTGGCCAAGGGGGAGAAGGTGGCGGTAGGCTTCACTGATAAGCCACACAGGGGAACAGATCGATGCCCGAAAAGGGGCCAACTTAAATGAGTCACAGTGGCATGAATCCTATGCAAATATTTGGAAATATTTTGGGTGAGTCATGGCTTTGCAGAGATTCTTTAGGAAAGGGCAGGCTAGCAGAGATTCTTTAGGAGAGGGCAGGCTAGCAGAGATTCTTTAGGAAAGGGCAGGCTAGCAGAGATTCTTTAGGAGAGGGCAGGCTAGCAGAGATTCTTTAGGAAAGGGCAGGCTAGCAGAGATTCTTTAGAGAGGGCAGGCTAGCAGAGATTCTTTAGGAAAGGGCAGGCTAGCAGAGATTCTTTAGGAAAGGGCAGGCTAGCAGAGATTCTTTGGGAGAGGGCAGGCTAGCAGAGATTCTTTTAGGAAAGGGCAGGCTAGCAGAGATTCTTTAGGAAAGGGCAGGCTAGCAGAGATTCTTTGGGAAAGGGCAGGCTAGCAGAGATTCTTAGGAGAGGGCAGGCTAGCAGAGATTCTTAGGAAAGGGCAGGCTAGCAGAGATTCTTTAGGAGATGGCAGGCTAGCAGAGATTCTTAGGAAAGGGCAGGCTAGCAGAGATTCTTTAGGAGAGGGCAGGCTAGCAGAGATTCTTTAGGAAAGGGCAGGCTAGCAGAGATTCTTTAGGAAAAATCGGGCTAGCAGAGATTATTATGGAAACAAGGCTGATTGCCAAGAATTGGGGCCCAAAATCGATGATCGTACAGGGGATGGGGATGGAATTTGCCGGGGCAGCAGGGGTGTGAGGTGTAGCGTGTGGCGGAATATCGAATCAGAACCATCTGATTCATCACACCCCCGGCAAGAGGAGAGAAGAAGAAACGGAAGAAGAAGCCAAAGAGGGCCCCGATCTGGGCATCGGCCGGGGGAGAAACGGCTGGGAATATCGGGAATATCGGGAACACCCGAACGTCCCTGCGACGCCGAAAATTTCGCCGAAAATTCAGAACGAATTTCGGGAAACGGATGGCATTAGTTTGGGGTTGTTGCCGCCAAGAGGAGCAAAGCGGAATAACTGGTAAAGGATTTATAGAATTTATAATACGTATATATCACTTATAAATAATTAAATGTAATAAATTAAATTCTATAAATTGTTATTTATTGATTTTTGAGGTTTTGTATGGCTTCTCACGCCTGAAACGGAGCCTTAGCGTAAGAGTTTTAAAGGAATGTTGAAGCCAAAGAAAATCTAGCGTCTATCAGAATTCAGTTTCTAAGGGGGGCAAACCGGCAGAGATTCTTTGGGAAGTGATTTGTAGGGATTTTTTTCCCATTAATGTGACATTCTGACGGTTAAGAGATAAAAGTCCGATTCTAAACAACAACACTTCCAAGTCGATATTTCGACGGTCACGTCCGGGGGCCTGACGGCTAATCTCGGAAGCGGCCATAAAAATCGGGGAGTGATAAGGCCAAGGTGGGGGAAGGAGCATGAGTCAAGGGATTCTGTGAAGTCAGTTGGCAAAGGGCAGACTAGCAGAGATTCTTTAGGAACGAGATTTCCGGACTGCGCCACTAGCATAAATCTGACTTCCCAGTCTCTTTAAAGCGACTGGAAAGCGCATAATCGACCCCTTTGGCGACCTGGGGGTTGACAACTACGCAACAAGCCAAATGACTTGCCTAATTGAACCAGGAATTTTATTTTCATGAGCGGAAAAAAGTGGATCTCAAGGTGTCATTTGGAGTATCGTGTAACTGTCGACACCCAGTAGATTCAATGGGTCGTTTTTCGAACTTTCTAGCTCCTTTAAAGGACTACTGAAGCTAGAGGAAAATCTTAGGATTCGTAAGTCTACCAGAATCAGGATCGGAATCCATCCGGAATCGATCTACATCTCAGACGACAGGCGGGAAGTGAGAGTGACAGAGCGAGAGAGAGAGAGAGAGAGAGCGGCAGAGATAGAGAGCAAGAGTCAGGAAGGGGGATCGGCGGGCCCATGGGCAAACAAAACATGAGTCATGGCCCAAGGGGGGACACACACCTCGGGCAGGTACTATGCATGTCGGTTGGCAATATGTAGTGACCGCAGGGGGGTGTTTCGATTACGAGTGGTTTTAAAGGGGTATTGAAGGGAGGTCTAGGGATCTCTGCTAGCCTGCTTTTTCCTAAAGAATCGCTGCTAGCATGCCCTTTTCTAAAGAATCGCTGCAGCAGGCTTTTTAGTTTTCTGGATTTTTCGGGGGTTTCGCTACCCAAAAATAAACAATAGAAAAACCTAAATTTCGGAAGTCAGCCGGTTGCTGAAATGGCATGACAAATATCACCCATGTTTCGGCTTCCGGAATTGAAATCTGAATCCTTGGTGGCGTCGAAGGCGAATCTGGCCCGGAAATAGCTTTTGAGGAAGGTAGACTGGCGAGAGAATTGAGGATTTGAGGGTTTGCAAATGTTCCGCGAGGATCTCTGCTAGCTTTCCTGGGGTCGGTAGGGGGCTAGGGGCGAGAGAGAGTGAGAGAGAGGGGGGAGAAAGCGCGAGACATGCTAATTGGTGCACAAAATTAGAATGTAGTCCTAAAGATCTTCTAGCCTGCTGGGGGCGAAGGTGGCGAGAAAGAGGAAAGAAAGACGTATAAGCAGCAGAGAATCCTGAAGATCTTGTAGCTGCTTAGGAGAGGAGAGATGGACAGAGAAAGAGAACGAGAGAGGGAGGGAGAGAGAGAGCGAGAGAGAGGGCAAGCGAGAAGCAGATAGATTTACAGAAGACCTTCTCATATCCTCAAAGATCTCTGTTAGCCTGCCTCAAGCTCTAGAGACACAGTAAAGTATGGTAATTTCGGTAGGGATGTTATGTTTGGGTGGTGATGTTCCGTGGTAGCCGGTGAGAGAGAGAGAGAGAGAGAGAGAGAGGAGCGAGATAGAGAGAGAGGGCGTGGCGGGTCTTTATCAGTGTTCAGAGTCTCAGAGTGTCCCCTCCTCTGGCTTGGCGGTGGTGGTTGTGGTGGTGGTGGGGGCTCTGTTTGGGGCACCACTGGTCGAAGCTGTGGGCAAACATTCCCGACTTGGGCCAAGCAGAGACAAACACAGATGGAAATGGCGGTGGAAGGGGAAGGAAGGGGAGAGAGAGGAGGAGGGGGGCGCGACACCTCTGATGGGAACCAGAACGTGCCCGCCGGGTAGGAAGATCTCAGGATAATCGGGCGGCATGATGGGACTTTAAAGGGGGAGTGACAGGGATCGCTGCTAGCCGGCCCTTTCCTAAAAATCTCTGCTAGCCTGCCCTTTCCTAAAGAAGTCGTCTTGGACTTTTCCCTTTTTCTACTTTAGGCGACGGGGTCTGCTAGCAGAGACAATTGAGAAGAATAGTATGATAAGGCAAACTTGCAGAGAAACTTCAGGAATTAAAACGTGATAGGCTAGCAGAGATTCTTTGAGAATTGCCTGTTCCCTGGATTTAACCAAGCTAGCACAGATGCTTTGCGGAAAATGGCATCTCTCTATCTTTATCTCTCTCTCTCTTTCCCTCTTACTCTTTCTCTCTCTCTCTCTCTCTCTCTCTCCCCCTATCTGACTCCCAAAATGGCCATTTTCCCCAAAATTCCTTTTAGGGGCTTGAAATATGGCCGCTTGCAGGGGCCTTGGAATCCAGTGTTGAGGGAAATGGGAGTTCTTGGAAAAGGGCCGGGGTTTCTTCAAGATTTAAAGGGGGAGTGATTCTTTAGGAAAAAACGAGCAGTTTTTGATACCTTTAAGAATTAGTTAATTCCCCAATTTGGGGAAACAGTTTGAAAGGTCGTACGTCCAGTCTAGGAGGGGGGTGGGGCCCGGGGTGAACCGAAAGAAGTCTAAATTGCATACCGGGGGAACACCCGCCCCAACAAATACTAAACCCTCAGAGCCCCACCCCGGGGTCCGCAAACCCAGAATTCAACCCAACCAGAAATTGGCCTCATCGATCGGGGGTTAGGCAATGAAGCAGAGGGCAGGCTAGCAGGGATTCTTTGGGAAAGGGCAGGCTAGCAGCGATTCTTTAGGAAAGGGCAGGCTAGCAAAAAAACTTTAGGAAAGGGCAGGCTAGCAGAGATTCTTTAGGAAAGCGGGGAAGAAATTCTTTTGGAAAGGGCAGGCTAGCAAATTCTTTAGGGAAGGAGGTTGAGAGATTCTTGGGAAAACAGGCTAAAGTTATTTTAGCGTTGAAGTAATTTCAAAATTTTTTAAAATTTTATTCACCGCTTTTTTTTTCTGATAATCTCTCCACATTGGAAAATACACACACCGTAATTGGATATGCAAAAAATACACAAAAAATTGCATAATTCTCGAAATTTCCGCATCACTCCGTCTCGACGAAAATCGTTGGTCTCCATAACTCGGTAAAATGTCCTGGGTTTTTATCAGTTGTGTGGGTTCCCTATAAAAATTGGGGGCTTAGAATCAAAAAAAATCTTCGTGTGCCTTTCCGGTTCTATCGCATTATCGGGGGAGCAATTAAAAATTCTTTTTGAACGGTTAAAATTGAGGAAACTCAATTTTGGGAAAAGGTCATTTAAAGTATTTTTAATTTTCTGAATAAAATTTTGTAAAGTTTTTATTGAAAGTTAGTTAATAAACTAGTTCAAAGCAGTTTTGAAAGACTTCCGCTATTTATATTGTAAAAGTTTTAAGAAAAAAATTTGAATTTGGTTCCTAAGAAAAGAATAAATATCTTCCCCATAATGAAAGAACCCCCGAAACCTTGGCCTCCCCGTTTCCTAAAGATTCTCTGCTTTTCCCTTTTCCAAAATTTCCCCTCATTTTACCAAAGCGATGACATCAGCATTTTGCACAGTTGATAGTCGATGAGCAATGACGAGACACGTCCTGCCCTGTCTCGCCGTTTCCAGCGCCTCTTGCACCACCTTAAAAAGCCCAGTAAAGGACCAGTGAAGTCATTTCCATACCTTTTCGGATTGTGTGTCAAGTGCTGAGGTGGCTTCATCAAGTAGTAGAATTATTGGGCGGCGGACAAGGGCTCGGGCGATGGCTATCCGCTGCTTTTGGCCGCCGGAAAGTTGAGTGCCACGCTCACCGACTCGGGTATCGTAGCCCTAAAAATTCGGGGGTTACTGTAGATGGCCTCAAATGATTTCTGCTAACTTGCCCTCAAAAAAAGCGTCGACTTACGTTCGGAAGTCCCAGGATAAACGTGTGGATGTTGGCCAGCTTCGCGGCTTCGACAATGTCATCGTAGGGGACTTGTCTAAAGCGAGAGATTGGAGAGAGAGAGATAGAGTGATCGAGAGAGTGCGAGACAGCGAGAGAGAGAGAGAGAGAGAGAGAGAGGAGGAGAGTGAGACCAGTTTGCCTCAAAAAATCACCGCTAGCTTGTTCAAATCCAGAAAAAAACGGAATTATCAAATATCCTCTGCTAGCCAGTATTTAATGTTTTATTCCTCAAGTTCCTCTGCAAGTTTGCTTATTGTATATCAGATATTCTCAAATTTTCTCTGCTAGGTAGAGAGGAACACATAGATCATGCTGAAATCTTTAAAGAACTGTGCTAGCTGGCTTACGTCGCGAGGGAGAGAGAGAGAGAGAGAGAGAGAGAGAGAGAGATTTCCTGACCTGTCCAATCCATAAGTGATATTTTCCGCAATTGAACAGTCGAAAAGCGTCGGTTCCTGCGATACGATGCACACCTGCTCACGAAGCGACTTTATATGCACGTTTCGGATGTTTTCACCGTCCAGCATCTAAATTGCGGTTCGCAAAGAATCTCTGCCAGACTCCCCATTTCCTAAAGAATCTCAGCTAGATGCCTACCACAAATCCCTTCGAAGAGTTGTAGAATCGCTCGAGAATCGCCATCACCGTACTCTTTCCGCATCCAGAATGCCCCACCAAAGCAACAGTTTGTCCCTAAAGGGTATAGGAAATTCATGGGGATTCTGGTAGATGTTCATACCCTCTTGATGTCGAGGCTCAGCCCGTTGAGGACCCGGATATTACGGCGGGTCGGGTAGCTGAAGTGGAGGTTCCGGAGTGAGATGTTGCCTTCCAGGGCCTGGAATAGGTAGATTTATCCTCTTCTCTCTCTCTCTCTCTCTCTCTCTCTTACCTTCTTGATGCCAGCTTCCGATAGATTATCGATTTCGGTGGGGTGTTCAATGAGGTAGAAAAGTAGGGAAGCTGCCAGTCTGGCCTTGACGATGTCGGGGATGAACGACGAGACGTTGCCCACCATCTGGCCGCAGAAGGCGAACGCGAAGAATACGCTAAAAAGGGCAGGCTAGCAGAGATTCTTTAGGAAAGGGCAGGCTAGCAGCGACAATTTGGGGATTTTCGTACCGATACACATCAGCTGGGGCCATCGATCCGTCATCCACAAATTTTGCCCCAAGCCAGAAGGCCAGGGCGTACATGAAGAAGATGATGGACTGGGAGAAGGCGAACACCGCCCCGTAGGTGTGTGCTTGGCACATGTTTTCCCTGAAAATTACGGATTTGCCTTGCCGATTCCTTTAAAACGACGTCGCTCCCCTCTTCTATTGTCTTCACTCTCACTCTCTCTCTCTCTCGCTTTCTCTATCTCTCTAAATCTCTCACTTGTACGGCTCCCTCAAGTATTCGCAGAAAGTGGAACTTCTCCTGCCTGTTCAGTGCCTGTACGGTCCGGATGTGCTCGACGGCCTGAATTTTCTCGATTCTGGAGACTAATTGGCTTCCTCCTACCTCCCCGGCCACCTTCCCGGCCTCCTCGAGCAGTTCAGTGTCGCGCATCTTTTTGCCGAACTGAAAATTGGGATTTTTGAGGAGTTAGAGGCTAGCAAAGATTCTTTAGGAAAAGGCAGGCTAGCAGAGATTATGGTGGAATCTATTTTACCTGCATCTTCATCTCGAAATAGCCGGAGAGGATGATTAAAGGGACGATGAAGACGAGAATCAGCGCCAACTTCCACCCAAAAATTAGCCCGACCACGATGGCACCGCCGATCGTGACGACGGAGGAGACGACGATTGGGAGACGGGTGAACACCTAGAAGTCGTGTCTCACTGTTGCTCTCCCTCTCTCTCTCTGTTTCTCTCTCGCTCCTCTCTACTCTTTGTCTCTCTCTATCTATCTCGCTTTTTATGTGTCTCTCTCGCTTTCTCGATGTCGCCCTGCTCCCTTTTTCTTCTTCTCTTTTCTCTTCTTCTCTCTCTCTCTCTGACTTACATATCGAACATTTGGCGCGTCAGTCGCAAATCGGGTGCATAATTTTCCGGTACCATGCCGGAGATCGTCGTAGAATCTGGAAATCATGGCTAGAAAGAGAGAGAGAGAGAGAGAGAGAGAGAGAGAGAGCGAACTCACCCAACATCCTGCCTCATCAAATTTGTAAACGCCATCATCCGCAACTTTTTCGTCAGCCCCTCCCCGCAACGGCCGAGCGTGTTCGCCTAGAAATGGGGCAGGCTAGCAGGGTTATTTGGGGAATTTTTAAGGCTTTCTTTATAGTTTGGACTCTACAATACGCTCGAAACTACCGTAAACCTACCGATAGGAAAAATCCAAGCGCGTGCACGACACCCATAATCAGGAACATGGCACACCAAAACAAGGCCTCGCTGCCGATTTGGTCGGTGGAAGGGTGAACACCTAAAAGGTTGGTTTTAAATTGACCGGAACCTTTCGGAATATCTCGAATTCCGCATTTTTAACGGTTTTGAAGCTTTCTAAGCTAGCTTAGACTTTCTAACTTGCGTTAGAGGTAATTTGGGCTTCGGAATGAAAACCCAAGCCAGCGCTTTGTCTGGACTGCTCCAACTTGACGTACCGCAAAAATCTGTGCGTAGACGAGGGCAAAGACGGGCGTCACCAGGCCGGAAAGCGTGCTGCCGAGTAGCCCAAGGGCGAAGAAGCCCCAGTTCTCGCGGTTCGTGGCAAAGATCTTGGAGATAGGTGTCGGCTTCACGCGGGCTTCCTGAAATTCTAGTAGATCGCTGCTAGCCTGTCCTTTACTAAATAGTCTCTGCCAGCTTGCCCCCACTTGAAATCTGGCTTACATCCGCATCATCCTGCATCTCCTTGATGGTGCTGATCGATCGGCTGACCACACTGGTGCCGGCTACTGTAGATTTCTTGCGCGCTGCTTGAGCCTAAAAGGAGCATTAATAGACATTTGTAGAAGAAACCAACCGTCGATGATTTTCTGGATCTAACAGACCCAGCGTGGGACATGACGTCGCACGTCTCGCGGTCGTCGAGGTCTAAACTGCTCGTAAGCTGGCGATCATTAATGCTCCCTGGCATTTTCAAGATTTTGGAGGGATTGCAGAGATTCCTGGGGAATCGAAATCGACTTTTTGGAGGTTTGAAAGAGACTATATAGCAGGGATTCTTTAGGAAATTCACGGTTCAGCTTCTTGAGCGGGAGCTAGCAGAGATTCTTTAGGATTCAGTAGCAAGTAGACAGATTTTAGGCGTTTTCGCGATTTTTCTAGATTCAAGAGTCACCGGGCATGCTAGCAGAGATTTTTTGGTGATTTTTTTTGGACAACCTAGCAGAAATCCTTCATTTTATCGGTTTTCCATTAATGCGCGCGCTTTTATCACGTGCTTTAGTAAAATATGAGCTAGCGTAACCCACCAGCCGCAAATTTGGCGACCTCCTGGGCCTTGAGCTTTTGCTGTTGCGTCATTTCGTGGAACATGCCGTGGGCATCCATTAATTCTTCATGGGTACCGTGCTCGACGATGCGGCCGTCCTAGAAAACTTTTGGTTCTCTCTATCACTGTCTCTCTCGCTCTCTCTCTCTCTCGCTGTTTCTGTCTAGCGCTCTCACTCGCACTCGTTCTCACGCTCTCACTCGATCTCACTCTCTCTCCCCTTCTCTCTCTTTCACTCTTTCTCTGCCTCTCTCTCCCCTCTCTCTCTCTCTCTCTCTCTCTCTCACCTTAAACACAAAAATTCGAGCGCAATTCCGAATCGTCGATAGCCGATGAGCCACAATAATTGTCGTACGACCATGCATTGCCTAGATTTTTCTAATTTGAAGGGATTATGACAGGACCCTGACCTTGTCAAGCGCATGTTGAACCTCTTGCTCACTCTCCGTATCCAAAGCGGACGTGGCCTCATCGAGGAGCAGGAGCTTGGGGTTTTTCACCAAGGCGCGCGCGATGGCGATGCGTTGTTTTTGGCCTGTACGTACTGGATTGGGGCTACCGCGAGCAGGTTACCTCCACTGAGCTGTACTCCTCGCTCTCCTACTCGGGTCGCAAGCCCGTCGGGGAGTCGCTTGATAAACTCGAGGGCGTTTGCCTAGAATTCACGCTTTTTAAAGGGCCGCGCAAGGCAAGACTGGCTTTTTTTCAACGGACTTTCGTATAGATTTTGCCGCGCCACAACACGCAGCGCACGCTCTGGCTATTCCATAGCGTAATCGATTAGACCCTTTTAAGGTGGCCAAGAATCCCGTGCTGTAGCTTTTAAAGGGACTGGAAAGGCAAAAAATACCGATTTTTTTTTTCGTTATGAATTTTGCTATAGATTTTGCCGTGCAGCGACGCTTAAAATTTCGAGCCAAGCCAGGACTTAAATAGCCATAAGCATGCCTTTACCACCCCTTTAAACCCTCCTAAAGGGGGCGTGTCACCAATTCCACAAGAGCCTCCGCTACGCACCTGTTTACACGCATTCATGACATCTTCTTGCCCGGCATTCTCATTTCCCATCCGAATGTTCTCGTACAGGGTTCCATCGAACAAAATTGGCTCCTAAGAAATAGACATAGATCACGAGAAGAGGGAGACAGAGAGAGAGAGAGAAAGAGAGAAACTCACCTGGGAAACAACTCCAATCTGGTCTCGCAGCGCTTTCACGTTCAGGTCACGCAAGTCGACCCCGTCCAGGGTTATCTAAAGGGCAAACCGTCTCTGCTAGCTACCCACAGTTCCAAAAGAATCGCCGCTACCCTGCCTTCCTTTTTACCTTTCCCTTGTTGGGGTCGTAATATCGGAGCAGCAGGTTGATAATTGTCGATTTTCCGCATCCGGAAGCGCCGACAAGGGCGATTTGTTGGCCGGGTTGGACGGAATTGAGACACCGCGAAGAATCTAGATTTATGTGATTTTAAAGGGACTTGGAAGTCAGTTCGGACAACATTCCCTAAAGAATCTCTGCTAGCCTGCCCTTTCCTAAAGAATCTCTGCTAGCCTACCCTTTCCTAAAGAATCTCTGCTAGCCTACCCTTTCCAAAGAATCTCTGCTAGCCTACCCCGTTCCTAAAAAATATCTGCTAGCCTGTCCCTTCTTAAAAAATCTCTGCTAGTTGCCCACCGGAATATCCCTCCGACTCGGGTATCTGAAGTGCACATTCTCGACCTCAATCGATCCCTTCATTTCCGTCAATACCGTACCCTCCGTCGAGTACGGATCGATATATGGGGTCTAGAATTTATCGTAATTTGTTGTAGTGCGTAGCCTACCGTATTCAAAACCTTGAGTACACTACGCGCCGCTCCCATGGCCATGGCGATTGAGCCAAGGTGGGGTAGAGCTCCGCCAAGGGCTGTCGAGCCGGACATCACGGAGAAGAACACCTGGGATTGGGCTTGTAAGGCTCAGGTTAGGCTTGGCTTGAGCTTGGCTGGGCTTGGCTTGGGCTTGGCTTGGGCTTGGCCTTGGCTTGACTTTGGCTTAGGCTTAGGCTGAGGTTTAGCTTAATAGACTTACCGTAAATATTGTCCCTCGATCGTACGTCGGATCCCCGATGATGATCCGGCTACCGTACCAAAATGCCAGCGCATACGAGCCGTACATGCAGATATTCGAAAATCCCACGCACAGTCCCATGTAGAAGTACTTGACGAGCCCGGTTTTTCGGCCGATTTCGAGTGCCGCTTCGAATCTGAAAGTTTTCAAGGGATTGTGAAGTCGGGGGGTCGTCAAGAATCTCTGCTAGCTTGCCCTAGCAGAATTCTCAAAGAAAATAGACGGGATATTCAAAACAAACCACGGCTAGGGTGCCGTCAAAAATTTTGCGGATTTTCAAAGAACCTCTTCGAGCCTCCTTTTTTCCTCGAGAAACTTCTTTTTCTTCCCGCTTTCCTCAAGAACCTCTGCTAGTCTGCCCTTTCCTCAAAATCTCTGCTCGCTACCCCACCTTGTCATCTGCCTCTTGTGCCCATTAAGCGAATGTACAGTACGAATCGATCCGAATGTCTCCTCCGCAATCCCTCCAGCCACTGCGTACGTTTCTTGCTCGACGTGGGTCCTGAAGGGGATACTTCAAAGTTACTGTAGCTTACTTACCGGCTGGCCGCCATTTTACTCATCCACGCGCCGGAAATTACGATGAAAGGGGCGAAAGCCATCATGACTAAAGTCATCTGCCACGAGTACATGAAGCCTGAAAAGGGGCTTAGACTTGGCTTGGCTTGGGCTTAGGATTAGGCTAAGACTTAGGCTTAGGATTCGGCTTAGATTTCGGCTTACTGTAACCGTTTTTTGTTGACCGTGGGATTTTGATACGTGAGATAGCACATTTTGTGCAGAATTTTTCGCTAATTCCGAATCCGTTTTCAAAGTTGCGGAACCCCTCTAGATAAAAAGTTACAGCCGGTTTTCTACCCCAAATGACCGAAAATTACAAACTTTAAATCCTTATAAAAAACTCGTGGAACATTTTGTGGGATAAAATACAGCACTTCGAGGGGTAAAACGTGCTCTTTCGAATGGGCTACCTCACGAACCCGTAGCTCAAAATTCACAAAATTTCAAAAATTGGCCATCCAGGGCATTGGTCCACCGAAAAACTTTTTTTCATGAATTTTGAGCTACGGATTCGTGAGGTGGCCCATTCGAAAGAGCACGTTTTTACCCCTAGGTGCTGTATTTTATCCCACAAAATGTTCCACGAGTTTTTATAAGGATTTAAAGTTTGTAATTTTCGGTCATTTGGGGCAGAAAACCGGCTGTAACTTTTTATCTAGAGGGTTCCGCAACTTTTGAAAACGGATTCGGAATCAGCGAAAAATTCTGCACAAAATGTGCTATCTCACGTATCGAAATCCCACGGTCAACAAAAAACGGTTACAGTTAGGGCGTATTAGCTTATTGCCAAATTCTAAAAATTTAGAAAATCCGGAAAAGGCGTATGCCTAGAGTATTGTAGCGGAGTTCATAGCATTTGAAATACCCACCGACGATAAAGCCGGACGCGAACGCGGCTGACATTTGGACGAAAAGGGACAACTTGTCCCCCAGGCCCTCGCGTACTCGCTCGAGATCGCTAAAAAATGGATGGGATACCGTAATCTTGAGGCGTCATTAGGTCTATTTTGTACAGAATTTTGCGGGGATCCTGAATAAGGCTTTAGAATTTTCGAAATGACGAGATTTCAGAAGTTACATGAGATTTTAGGGCAAAAAAAAATTGGAATTTTCGAGATTTTTTATTTGGAAACTGATTGTAACTTTTAAAATATAAATATTTAGCCATAGCTGAAGCCAGATTCGAAATCAGCGTAAAATTCTGTACAAGATAGGTTGGATGGATTCTTGAATTCCAAGTAGAATAAGCCGACAAAGCCAACTTACTCTGTAAGCCGGGCCGTCAGCTGGCCGGTGGACTGCTCGTCAAACCAGGCGACTTGTTGTCTAAATAATGCTGCTAAAAGTATGGTGAAGTCTAGATTACCTAAGGATTGCTTTCAAGTAGTTTTGACGCAACTGGTGCACCATCCGCTCGGCGAACGACTCCATGCAGGCGATCTAGAAAAGGCGGGAATGAAGCTGAACGCGTTGACTTTGCTACTTTATTTTAAAGCTTTTTTTAAAGTTGGCTTATCTTAACGTTTACTTGAGTTTTGAAGTTCTGGAGCTAGTTTTGAGCCACTTTAAGCTCATGTGGATATGCTTATAAGTTTGGCTTCAGCTGCCAAGCGTATTCTTGACCTACAAAAAGCTAAATTCGAAAGGCTTGGCTCTTACGCTTACTTTTTAAGCCCAAGTCTAAGCTTATTTTGGTTTATTCTCGGCTTACTAGCTAGCTTACTTTTGAAGCCCGAACTTTCAAGTCAACTGATTACCTGAATGTAAGACGTGACGAACATCAACGCACCGAGCGCCAGATAGTAGATGCAGAACGTGACCACTTGCGCGTCAAATGCCTCTCTAAAACAATATTGTACTTTTCGACTCATCTAGGCTTATGGCCTCGGTAAAATTAAAGTTACTTAAAATTACCCACCTCGTAATCCCGGGCATGCCCTGCGGATCCACATTTCCGGGCCCGACGACGAATTCCGAGTTTTGTGCTTGTAAAAATACGGTCGTCATGCCGCCTACAAAATGATGGGCTTGATTTTGGGGTTTCTAACCTTTTAACCTTTAAATTATCTCTTTAATTTAACTTTTAATTGGCAGCCCGACGCTCTTAATCTGTTAAATTTTCTCTTTTTATTTAATTTAACGCTGAAATCACTTCTTCTCATTAATTTCCTTTTACTCTTACCCAGAACGATAGCCAAAAGCGGAAACCCGGCGCCATGAATGAACGAGGACAAGGCGCCGATCCCGAATAGTAGATAATCATAGCCGGTTGCGAAGTGCCACTAGAAAAATAGTACCATTATCGAGTCAAGAAGTCACTTACCAGTTTATAACTAGTATGCTTTGATGTTTGGTGCTCCCGAAAAGATCCGAGACTAAATAGATGAGGAGATGATCAAGAAAGGATTTGAAAAGTAGCCCGGTTTCCTTAAAAAAAATCTCCTTCCTTACCTGGCCTCACTCCCATATTGACTCAACTTGCGCGCCGCATCGAGCAAGGGGGCCGATTCCTCGGCCGCTTGCCGACCCATTTGACTTTCTTTAAAAGAATAAACCTAATACGATTACGACAAATCATACTAGCAAAAAAAACAGGAAACAGCGCGTTATAATGGCTTTATGAAGGCTGGAAAACCAGGCGGAAACAGCAAAAAAGTGCAGAAAAGCACCGAAGAACAAAGAGGAATGAATAACGGTCAGTAGCGACCGACTAGCTACAACCACAATGCACAAAGCAGACTCGCTACATCCGAATGATGTGGTTGTCGATTCGTTCCCGATCTGATAAACCAACAAAAATCAAACCCAGAGGCATCGCGGATGCCCGCCGGCAGCCATCCCTGTAATATCTAATCGGCTGATAGGGGCCTCTTCGCACAAACTAGATGCCCAACGACCCGGCGCGATCAATTGAACGACCCTTTCAGGAAATGCTGACGGTCTGGCTGGCGCTTGTAAAAACAACTTGTGGGTGTACTTCGGTAACCGCGAGGCTTTTGACTAAACTGTTGCTTTCCGAAACCGCAAGCCCATCTTCAAGGATGCTTTCCAGCCGCACGCGCGCAAAACAATGTCTCTGTACCAAGCGCTTCAAGATACAACTCTCACTAAAAAATTCGGCAAGCGCACTTCGATCACTAGCAGATCTTTACAAAGCTTCTTCGCTATACCGCCATCGCTGCAAAACGCCCAAACGACAACCCATGCAAACCCCGTGTCTCTGTATCAACCGCAATCGCGCTTCAATATGTACTTGAATTATGTCTTCACACAAGTAATACTAAAAAATTTATGACAAGTGCAATTAGCCAAAAAGACATTTCAACAATTTATATAACAAGAACAAACATTTATTTCTTGGAGATGGACGACCTGCTGCCCGACTTCCTGCGCTCCTTCTGCTCGGCGCGGTACTTGGCGAGGACGACTTCGTAGGCCTTGCGCGCGTCCTTCTCCTTCTGTTGTTGCTTCAGTCGGTGGGAGCGGATCTGGCGGCGGTGCTGGAGGACACGGGGGGTGATGAGGCGTTGAATCTTCGGGGCGACGGAGCGAGTCTTGCCTAAAAAAATGGGCATAGGGACGGGAGCACGGGCAAAAAAACTAGCTAGATTACACACCGGTTGTCAGAGCCAATAGCGAACAGGATGAATAAACAAACGTACCGTTCTTGAGGACCTTGTCGTGGCGGATGACGTACTTGCGGACATCATCATCCTTCTCGAGGTTGAAAAGTTTGCGGATCTTGCTGGCGCGCTTGGGTCCCTTCACGCGGGGGATGACGGTGTCGGTGAGGCCCTCGATATCAGCGTCACCTAAAAGGGAATTGATGAAAAAACAAGAGAACCAAACCTTTCTTGACGACGACAAGGTTGAGGATGGACAGGTTCTGGTCAACGATGCATCCACGGACGGACTTCCTCTTGCGCTCGCCAGTTCGCCGCTGGCGGTAGCACTTCTGGCCCTTCTTCAGGAGTAGTCGGACACGTCCGTTGGTGAGCACTCCCTGCATCATGGGGAAGCCTTGTTTGTCGTTTCCTCCGGTGATTCGGACAACGTATCCCTAAACAGAACGTAAATACCGCCGGAAACAAATGAATTTACCTTCCACTCGTCTCCGAGGGAATCGGCCTCAACTTCCTGGGCCATGCGCTTCTCGTAGAACGGGCGCACTCGCTTCTCATCTTCGATCTCGAAAACCTTGTTCTGGCCCGTCGCCGGGTACGACACAAGCAGCTTCATCCTTGCAGATGTAGCGGATAACCCTGAAAAGGTGGAATAGTTGGCGAATCGTGAAAAACGAAGAAACGGAAAACAGAAACCTAAATAACACTAAAAGTTTCGGTTTTTCACTTGAAAAGGGAGAGAGACGGCTGCGCAGAGGAAATGCTGAAAGGTGTTCACCGCCGGGCTTACGATCCCCGCCGCGGGACCAGGGGAAACACGCGAGCTGGCAAGTAGCCAAACGTAGCGCCACCGGCCGGTTATATGCTTTATTGGGTCCGTTTTACACAAAGAATAAGTAATAAAATGTGAATATTTTTGTTAAATCCATCGGAAAACTTATTTATGTATCCGGCAGGGCCTGAAAAGTTACCCGGTCGCCTTCCGCGCTCTCCCTCGCTTCACCATACTTTGATCACACGTGTTTTTCAAGCCCTCGCGTTTAGCTATATGGCATGTGGGCATCTGAGCAATGTTTGCATCGCTCAAGTCAACCTTGAGCAGCTGAAGGTGAAGCTAGGGGACGCGAGAAGTCGGCCACGGCGAAGCCTGCAACGCCCTCGCGACGACGAGAACAGGCAAGTTAGCCAACCCCGCCCCCGGGCCCCCCGATCGATAGCCATCCACAATATTGGTGGGAGTGCTCGAAAAAGTGGATGGGATTGATTGGAGGGTTGAAAATGGGGAAATTGTGATGTTGGCGGTAGAATTTTGGTCAAATTTGACCCAGAGCGTGGTTTAGTAGTTTGTGCACTGACGTCACGAAAAGTCTAAACTTCGAGCGTTCGTTCAAAAATTCTTCGAAAATCGAGAGGTTAACTAGAAATTCGTTCTCTGAATAGTTTTACATGGTTTTTGGCCAAATTTGAGCCATATCGTCGTTTAGTAGTTGGTGCGCTGACGTCATCAAAAGTTTAACTCCGAGCGTTCGATCGTAAATTTTGTAAAAATCTGAAGATATTAACTTTTAATGCGTTTGGCGAAGGGTTTTGGATAGTTTTGAGTCGAATTTGACTCAGCTAGTGATTTGGTAGTCTGTGCCCTGACGTCATCAAAAGTTTAAACTGCGAGAGTTCTTTCTAAAATTCTTCAAAGATGGGCATACAGGAACTTTTAATGCGTGGATGTTGTAGCTTTGCCGAGTTTTTACTGGGATTTAGTAGAATTTGACCCGGCTACTGATTTAGTAGTTTGTGCACTGACGTCATCAAAAGTGTTTACGCCGGGCATTCGTTTGAAATTTGTTGAAAAATCAGGCATACTAGTTTGTAAGTATAGAAAAGTTATTGTAAGTGTGCTAGTGCTTTGTGAATACAATAAACGTACAAAAGTGAAGGAGGAGTGAAAATCGAGAAAAATATCGTGGCAAAAACTCATGTTTTCTTTCAGTGATCACCGCTGGAACTGCGTGGCGTGCGGAGCCGGGGCCCAGCCATGGATGTGCCTGTCGTGCGGCCTGATCCACTGCTCCCGCAGCGAGAATCAAGATGCATTGCGGCACTACAGCCTCTACAAGTCCCACTGCATCGCCATGAGCTGCAACGATACGAGTGTTTTTTGGTGAGGAAGATGGATTTTTGTTTTGCTTCACTTCGAGTCGCGTTGAAATCATTGAACACTACAATTTCGAAAATTTTCCAAATTTGGAGAGGAGCTATGTCACGATTTTTTTATAAAATTCGTCGAATTTACTGCTATTTCGGCTTCGCCTTGAACGGTAGGGTACGGGCTACAAACTACAATTTTGAAAAGTTATATTTTTTCGCTGTGGGATAATCTATTTTGCGTACCTTTATTGTTCTAAATTATATTTTTTGTAGCTACGAATGTGACGAGTTCATCTGCGACGACACCGAGGATAGCAAGATTGATTCGGTGCGCCGCTCCCTGCGCACGTATAACAAAGCAAGGTGAGTGCCGCACTCTTTAAAGTCTTTAAAAACTGAAAAGGTAAGCCAAAATAAAGTTACAGTAATTTTAATCAATGCAAAAATTTAGGGCCGCCGATCATTTATATTCGCTAAACTATCATTCCTATGAAGACGGGCTCGATTCTCAGGGTGAGGAGGGGACGGAGGAGGAGGATGTCTGCGTCGTCATTCTACGTCACCGCATTCCGCGTAGGTCCCAAAAAACAGGCAAAATAAAAAATGAATAAACTAAGATTTTCAGGTATAAAAATACTAGATGAATTTAATAATATTAGCTGATTACGCTATAAAATAACGAATTTTTTTCGCGACAAACGGCGATTTTACAATTTTATACTTTAGCTAATGTTTTAATATAAAAAAACTACATTTTTCAGGACAACGGGTTTTTAGCTACTTTTTTACATTAAAATTCGAAGTTTATAACTTCAAAAAATCGACGATTTGAATATAAATATTTTTAATACGGTAGCTTAAGACGTAATCTTATAACTTTTTTTTTCAGAATTTTTGTCGTGGACGAGGAAAGCGCCTCCGTGCCAGAAGATGACATCTCCATCGGCGGCCTGGCCATCCGCACCCCTCCCGTCAAACAAGGACCCCTACACATCTCCGCCTCGGCCCCCGCCCTCGGCAAGGTCGGCCCATGTGTCGTCAAAGGAGGCCATATGCTGAGAGCACGGAAGAGAAAGGTAATTTAGAGTTGTTTTTGTAAATTTATTTCTTTTTAGATCTCCCCACAACCGATCAACCCACTCGACGGGGCCGCGCATCGTGATGTGCCGTACTTGGAATTCAAGCGACGCGGACTGGCGAATCTGGGCAACACTTGCTTCGTCAATGCCGTGCTCCAGGCGTTGACGTCGGTTTTATTTATTAAAAAAAGCTGTTTTTAATTTCGTGTATTCAACAAAATGATTATTTCGCATATCGAGGGGATCAACTTTTTATATAAGGGCGGAAATGCCGTGTGGCGTAATAGTATGGGTTTCGTTAGTGTTTTTAGCAACATTTAACTACATTTAAAGTCGAAAAACGATAAAAATAACTTAAATAGATAGATTTTAATCGAAATCAACCATTTTTGGTCGCAAAATCGATATTTTTTTGTTATTTTATCAAAATTTGTTAAGTTTTTCAGTTTAGGGGTAGTAAAAAACAGTTTAGAAGCACTGCCTCTCTTTATAGTAGCAAAATTGAATCTTTAGAAAAAAGTGACCTCCCCCTATATTGCCAAAGGACGCCTTTTTAAGCGTTTAGTAAAATTTTAAGAGATTTCAAACGTTAAAAGGTTGTAGATTTTAGAAATTTAAAAAAATGCCTAGATCGAAAAAAGCTATTTTCCTGTCGGAATGAATAAAATTATCATTCACCTCTTATAACTTTATTTTCAGTTCAATCGACTGGTTCCGCGAGTTCATGGCCGCCTGCCACTCCTCGAGGCCGACACCATCGAGCCGCCGTCAGAATTCCGGGCCAAGAAGCCCTTCTACCATACAAGGAGGGCGACCGCGCAAATCGAGAGCGCCGACAACAACACGCAACAGCATCTTGTCCCGTAAGTTTTATAGCTAAAAAACTTTATTTTTTTTTGTTTAGAATCTTTGCCGAGATGCTCCGTCAGACGATCAACGAGATCATCAACCACAGAGCGAATAGCCACGAGCCCGACTCGTTCTTCCAGGCCGTTTGGCGGTTGAACCCGAGATTCCGGTATAAAAATGGGGCAAAATTAAATTGTTTTTTTAGGGGCTTCCAACAGCAAGATTCGCACGAGTTTCTGCGGATGATGCTCGACAAGGTGCACAGCGATTTGCGGAAGTGCCGAATCCCAGAAGACGTCGAGCGAAGGTAAAATTTTAATTTTTTTGAAATGTTAAACAGCGTGATTAATCTTTTAAGTTTAAAAAGTTTTGTATAGTGGCTTGAAAATCTTAAAGACTTTTGTCTTAAATAGTTTAATCTGAAAAGCAAAAGAAAAGCTCGATTTTAAATGTGTGTTTTTCAGATTCGCAAGCCAATGCGGCAACGCCAGCATGGGGGCCACCGAATCGGCGATATCGCGACTTTTCGAGGGCGCCCTCCTCAGCCAGGTCATCTGCCTGACCTGCCGCTCCGCCAGCAACATACAGGACCCATTTCTGGGTATACATTTAAGCCCCGCTTCTAAAACCGTTTTTAGACCTCTCCCTGGAGATGATCATCCCGCCCCAAAAGTCCCACTGCGTGCCCCTGTTCGACTGCCTCGAGCAGTTCTTCGCCAAGGAGGAGCTCGACCACTGCGAGCAGTACATGTGCGCTAGGTAATAGAGTTTAAAATCAGCCTAAAATTGTCATAAAACCGTTATTGGCTGAAGTGTCGACATTGTGAGACTCGAAAAATTGAGTTTTCGACACTCCGAATGTCGGCGTTTGTTTCAAAAAATTGTAAGAATTTCGAAATGTCGGCATTTCATAACGCTGAAAGGTTGCGCGGAAATCCCGAAATTGCATAGAAAAATCTCGAAATGTTGTAATTTTGAGCTATTGGAATGCCGAAATTTTGAATTTTCGAGACTCCTAAATTATGAAAATTCGAGTTTGAAATTTCCACACTTTTGTTTTAGATATTATTACTTTTTAAATTAAATTCTTTAACGTAATCCATTATTTTTCCTATTTAGGTGCGGCGAACGTCGCCCCTCCACCAAGCAGCTCTTCCTAAAATCGACGCCGAATGTGAGTAGCATTTCCGGTTTTCATTTCTATTTTTTTAGGTGCTCTGCCTGCACCTGAAGCGTTTCCGCTGGGGCAGCCATCGCGGCAAGCTCGACTACATGGTGGATTTCCCGTTGGAAGGGCTCGACATGACGCCCTATATGGCGCCGAATACGGTAAGTGTCTTTGAAAATTTCTCAAGTTATTTTATAGGGTCGCGGCGAGTCGCACGTCTACGATCTGTGCAGCATCGTCGTCCATCAGGGATCTGGGTAATTTTTTGGCGCTTTTTTACTGTGCCGCTTACCGTAGTACCTGATTTTTGCCAAATATCTTGATTTTTGTGCTAATAGTTGGTTCTAATGGGTTTCCAAGCATCTTTTTGAATATGAAAAATTAAATCTGCTATATTCAAAATTAGAAAACTAGATTAAAAAATGAAATTACTCGAATTTGAAGCAAATTGTCGTAGAATCGATACCGTTCTAATTTAAATAGTTTTCTGTGTTTTTAGTTAAGAAAAATAGCTATTTTCGATTATTTTAATTCTGTTAAATCAGGAAAAAACTCGATAAATATAGCTTTGAAGAAAATTTCAAGGATTCCAATTTACACCTTTTCCGTTCAATACTAATGGCTAGTCGATGGCGTGACTTTCGGAATTTCTGACTTGAAATGAGAGTCGTACTCCTTTGTTACCTGAGTAGTCTTCGAGCTCCTCCTCCCCACTTCGAAACACTGGCAGTGGTCACTTTGGCCACATAGGAGGGGGGAGGTTGTGTTGTGTCCCCCCCCCCCCCACCCCATTCTCCATCCCCAAGCGGGCATTGATTGGCCGCCTGAGTGTGCTTATAGGTCCTCTTCTTCTCCCCGTTGTCCATCCAGCTTTGGGCGGCCAGGAAGAGTCCACCCCCTCCTCCCCGGCTGCGGCTCATCCATTTTCTAAGATCTCTCCGATTTCGGGCACGTCTTGCTCGCTTCTCGATTTTTTTGCTTGGTTTAAAAACTAGAATTATTTGCTGTTCAGGATTTGAAAAGCTCATGGTTTTTTTAGAATTAGACTTTAACCGTTTATCTCGGTTTTCTAAGATCTCTCCGATGTCGGGCACATTTTTCTCCCCCACGATTTCGGGGCGTTTTGCTCTTTTCACAATTTTTCTGAGTGACTGAAAATTTCTGGATTTTGTGCCGCGCCTTCCCGAGGTACCTTTTGAAATACACCATTTTAGAAGCTTAAAATTTGACCAATTTTTGGGCCCTCTAGTGACTCAATTCAGTTTTCTAGGAACTCTCGGATTTCAGATGCATTTTACGAGCTCCTAAACTTTGCCTTCTAAACTTAAGAAATGTATCTTTCTGTTTGCGTCTTTTCAAAGGTTTAATTTTTTAGAATTTTAGAACTGTCGCTTTTCAATATTTTTGAAGGCGTCTTGGAACTAAAATGTTCCATTTTCTAGTTTCTGTAGTTTTCGATTTTACTAGAATGCCAGAAATTTTTCACAGGGTTTAAAAATACGATGGATTTTGAGCAGTATCTTTCTTACCATTTTTGAAAATTATAATCTCCTCGAATTTTGTTATTTTGCCCACTCAATTCCATAAAGTTTATAGAAACGCTACGAAATTAGCAATTACTTAAAAAAATCATGTGTCGTAAAGCAAATGACGAATTTACAAAATCCATGCTGTCTAAAATATCTTAAAAATATAATTTTGTTAAAATTTAAATTTTTAGCAAGACGAAGTGAAAAGTTTAAAAGCCTAAAATTAATTTTATGTACTTTCAGGATCTCCTCCGGCCACTACACAGCCTACGGCCGATCGGGCGGCCAGTGGTGGCACTTCAACGACGACCGCGTCAAGCTGTCCACCCCGCCCGTCGTCCTGAAGCAGAAGGCGTACCTCCTCTTCTACATGCGGCGGCAGACCAACACCTAATCCATTTTCGGGATTTTGCGTGGTGTGTCTCTGGGTAATCCCCCCTCTCGATCCAATTATCGGTACTCCCTTCCTCTGCTGTGTAATGTATTCTTGTCCTTATGTGCTCTATATCCCCCAAAAACACGATTCCCCGTTTCCCCCAACAAATGCGTGGTAAGCCCGTCTCTCGTCTCGGTATTTTCCCCGGGATATTCGAGACTTTTTCAAGTTGGGTTCTTTGGCAATATCGGGGGGGGGGGGACAATTTTCCGGAGAATCCATTCAAAAGTATAAAATAGCGGGTTTTTGACGAAAATTCCATTTTTACCTATTTTTCTAATTTTCTAATATAATTGTGGGATGTATTTCTACGTTTATTTTTCATATGTCTAAACGTAAAAAGGTCAAGGGTTTTTAAAAATACAAAAAAAAAACAGATTTTCGCCTAAATTTCAGGTTTTTAAATATTTCCTGGAGGTTGAATTAGTTTATATAAATAGAAAGGATTTTACACTATTTCTGCTATTTCTAAACGTAAAACCTGGAAAATTTTTGTATAAAAAATCAACAAAAAAAAACGATTTTCCCGCAAAAATTTCAAATTTTGCAATTTTCGAGTTTTTTTTTTGGCTCGTATTTTCGCTTTAAATTTAACGAATTTGATGCAAAATGCTGCCTAAATATTTTCTCTAAGATTAATAGGCAGAATTGGACATTAGAAAAAATCCGCTCCCCCCCGCTATTGCCAAAGCCCCTGAACGTTTATTTAAGACGATCTCGTCTCTTTAGCCGCCCACTCCACTCCCTCATCCTCCTTTCAGCCCTGACAATATACGAGCTTCACCCGCTCAACGGTCTTTTCTGTTGTATATAGCACTACGGCTTTTCCTTCGGCTTTCTCCCCCCTCATCATCGGATTTCTTTCGTTCGTCTTTTCATTGTTGTTGTGCTCTTCTTCCTCCTCTTCTTTCTTTCCGGCCCCCCATTTTACGACGACTGATGATATGTGCACCATATTCTAGTTTTTTCTGGGATTTCGCATGATCATTATCTCGCTTTCTTTCTCTTTCTTCTCTACTACGGCAGATAGATAAATAGGTTTTTCATGGTTATGGAGACGGTTTTTTTGACTGGTCAAAGGCCAGTGGATTTATATTTATTTTAGAAAATGAAGTATGTCTTTTTCGCGAAAATGAAATAGCTGTTTATTTTGTGCAATAGCTGTTTTGCCTATTTTCGAAAATCAAAGCTTTGAAACGGCAAGAAAAGGCGGGAAAATTCAAGTTTACGGTACTCTCCCAAAATGCGGTTTTTTGTGTTCAAATCGCTAAATAAAGGTCAGAAACGGACTCATCGACAAAAATTAGGTGGCGGAAGGCACTTTTTAGGGGAGAAAACCTCATTTTAGTTTGAGATCGGGTACCGTAAAGTAGTATACGGGGGTGACTACTTTACGGTACTCGCCCAAAATTTTAGTTTTTCTGCACGAAAAGAAGCAGTAAGGGCTGAAACGAATGAAGCAGCAAAAATAATTTGGCGGAAAGGCCTAAAAATGAGTGATTTGAGACTTCGAAGTTTGAGGCTTATGACATGTCGCAAGGTGGGCCGTCGCTTCGATGGGCTGCCGCCACTCTTTCGAAATCAGGGCGCCTGGGCGCTCGCGCTCCTCGGGCGCCCCGATTTCGAAACCCTGCGAGCTCGCACCCATCCGAGCGACTGTGGCACGAAGCCTTATTTTTAGGCTTAAACTGGGTGATTGAGATGCAATCTGTGTCCGAATCTTCCCTTTATAGGCCTTTCCGCCCACTTATTTTGCTGATTAATACGTTTCAGACCTTGCTGCTTCTATTCGTGCAGAAAAGGAACATTTTGAGCGAGTACCGTAAAGTAGTCACCCCGTATACTACTTTAGGTACCCGATCTCAAACTAAAATGAGTTTTCCCAAAAAGTGCCTTCCGCCACCTAATTTTTGTCGCTGAGTCCGTTTCTGACCTTTATTAGCGATTTGAACGAAAACCGCATTTGAGAGAGTACCGAAAGTAGTCACCCCGTATACTACTTTACGGTACCCGATCTCAACACTAAAATGAGGCTTTCTCCCCTAAAAAGTGCCTTCCGCCACCTAATTTTTGTCGCTGAGTCCGTTTCTGACCTTTATTTAGCGATTTGAACACAAAAAACCGCATTTTGGGAGAGTACCGAAAACTTGAATCAAGCCGAAAAGGCGCTTTTGTTTTGATCTTTTTGAAAACGAATTGTGTTTCTTTCTGAAAAGGTTAAAAAATTTTTATTTGACCTGAAAATTGAGAGAAGGTTTTCTTTTCTTGTTCTTTTTATTCTAGTCTTGTTTCTTTTGTAAAAAAGTAAAGGAAATATGGTTTTATTTTGATTTTAGCAGCGGAAATCTGGGTTTTATTTTCTGAAACCAACGAGAAAGATGCCATTCTTTTGATTTTGGCAGAAGAAAGCTGTTGTGCTTCTCTGAAAACGAATAGAAAAGTTTTTTCGACTCGTTTGATCAAATTAATTCGTTGCTTCTTTGCTGAAAACCGAGAAAATCACATTATCTTTTTTTCAGTTATTTTGACCGTCTCGCTGTGTGATGGCAAGCGGATAATAGGATGTCTTTTAAATGGCCGTGGCAGTATGATTTTCCACCATTCTTCACGTGAGTATTTTTAAATTATCGCTGGCCTGGCTTTTGGTTTTCTAATTTCAAGCTTTAATTAACCTTTTTTAGCCTGCAACCAGTAGCAAATACCCGGCAAAAGCAGCTGGAGGCGTGGGCACGACTCGTCATCGACTACGCCCAGTTCAACAAGATCTTCACCTTCGATTTGAACGAGGCCGAGCAGGGCGAGCTGTTCTTTAATCAGAAATTAAATAGTAAGCTGGATCTTTGTACATTTTATTGTTTTTTAGGAAGATTAGATTCCGAGGGCGTCAAAGCTGTTTTTGGGTATTTGGAACAGAAAAGTGGGTTGTCGTTTGTGAGACTAATCCATATTTTTGTGTGTTTAGGACATTTGGATTGGACAGACCCGGATCACACGCGGTGCCACATCTACTGGAGAACACCGGAAGAGTGGGGAACGTTGATTTTTGAGTGGGTTTTTGGCTATTTATCGTAATTTATTGTTTTAGATGGGCGCAGAGCAACGGGCTGGCCAACCAGAGCTGCACGCTTTACGAGATTGCACACGGTGACGACACGGTCACAGAATGTGAGTTTAATTTTTTATCTGCTTTAAAGAAACCGGTAGCTTTTAGGATTTGGAGGGAGGGTCGAATTTTTGCTATAGGCCCAGATCTGCTTACAACTTACTAACGAGTGGCTATGTTTTGAAATCAAAAACTACTTCGAAGCCTCTAAAAATTTTCTAAAAGTTGTATTTAGCGAAAATCGGCATTTTTTTTCGTCGAAAAATCGATACTTTTAACTTTTTAATCAGTTTTTCTAAAGTTTTTACGTTAAGTTTATAATAAAAAGGATAAAAGCCATTCCTTTATCTAGATGTTAGAAAAATCGAATTTCTAACCTCGAAACATCGAAAATTTCCCCCCGAAAAGCCTATTTAGCTTATTATACCTTTTTTGCAGCTTTCCACGGGCTCGAGAAGGAGATCCTCCTGAAGGCGCTGCGCAGCCTCGAAGTTCAACGCCGTGCTCAGCTTTACAATATAGGAACCGAATACGAGGGTGTCAAATTTTTGTCGTCTTAGCCAGCGGATATTGATGATGTATTCTTCTTCTTCTTCCCTGTGTGTCTCTCTCGCTCCCGTGTCTTGCCATGGTTCTTCGTTGAATGAATAAATATTGCTGAGCTGATTTCCGGCAGACAATTGCGAAAATTCAGAGGAAACGACACCTGACAGATCCCTTGAACACGATAAAGAATTGATATTGCTGTTTGAATTTCCAGAAATAGATTATTTGATTTTTCATCGGGATTTTTAGGGTTTTATGTTCAGATTCTTAGGCCAGAAAATCTGAGTCTACAGCGTCTCCCCTGATGGCGATGCTCTCTCGCCACCATCAATTTAGCACCGACTCCGGAGACGGTGCCATTCAATCGGAAATATGTAAGATTTTGAGTGAAAAGTCGCTTTTTAGTTTTCGGGCAAGAATACGAATTTTTGTCCTGTTTGCGCAGATTTACAGTAACGAGAAGTAACGGAAAACACAGAAAATTATGAAATCACGAGATTTTAGCCATTTTACTTTTATAACACGAATTTTTGGCCTAAATATCGATTTTTAGTGCTTTTTCAAGGTTTAGTGTTTACTTGGTTGCCCGAAAAACTTAGAAAAAGCATAAAATTACGAGATTTTGATCGTTTCAGGTTGAAAACACGTGTTTTTTTTGCCTAAATAACGAGTTTTAATAGCAGGCTTGGCATCTAGAAATAGCTAAAATTTGTATAAAACCGATAGGAAAAGTAAAAATCTAGACACTCCATGGAAAAATTGTTTCATTTTCCAGGCGGCCCCTCGTTCCTCCACTACGCCGAACGAATCGACGACGGCGATACGGTGATCGTCTACGTGTCCTTCGACAGCTTGTACCCGGTCGTTGTCAAGGTATCTATTTCTTTTCAGTTGAGTCGTTACCTCTATTTTTCCAGCGTGGCCAGACGGTCAGTATGCGATACGGTGCCCTGCGTCACGAATTCATCATCGGGAAACCGTATGTTTCATCGTAATTTTCTTGATTATTTGGATTTAGATGGGGCAGTCGAGTGTCGGCCACGGCTGGATACGTCTGGCTGCTCCGCCCGTCTTCCGAACTCTGGACGCGCTGCCTGCCGAAACGGACGCAAATCATCTACACCCCGGATATCGGCATGATTCTGCAGATGCTGGATGTGAAGCCTGGTACGCTAGTAGTCCCACTTTTTTTAAGCTATTTCCGTTTAGGAAGTGTCATCTGCGAGTCGGGCACCGGTTCCGGAAGTCTGACGCACGCCCTCGGGATGGCCGTCTACCCGTCAGGGCACATCTACACGCACGACATTGAGGAGAGCCGCATCAGGAAGATTGAGGAGGAATTCAGGGTGAAGATTTTGTACGAAATTTTTACAAATTTTAGTAGAAAAACTTAATTTTGTGGTTTTGACGTGTAGGAGTTAGCGATTTTTTAAGGTTGTGCTCTTTTGAATAAGAAAAACAGTAGAAAACGAGAAAAAGAATCGCAAATCCGCCATGTTTGATTGAAAAGCCTGTATTTCTTTTTTTTGAAAGCCTGAAATTGCTGGTAAAATCGTTGTGAATCCCCTATATTTTTTACCGCGTCCGCGACACGCAACGCGCACGCCATTTGACCGACCACCTTGAACGCGGCGTGAGCGCCTAGACATTGAAAAGCCGCGCACGTTGCGCACACGGGCGTAGCAAAATGTGTAAAAAATCCATAGCCATGCCTTGCCAGTACCTTTCAAATTCATTATTTTAGGATCACGGTCTCCACACCGTCATCACCGCCATGGTGCAAAACGTCTGCGATGAGGGCTTCTTCGTCCAGAATGCCTGCGATGGCGTTTTCCTTGACGTGCCGGCGCCTTGGGAAGCCGTACGTTTAGAAAGATACAATAAAGATACTATGTTTCTAATTAAATGTTTACTTAATGTTTTAAGATCTAGGTTTTCTATAAAAAACCGTATTTTCTTATATTTTTTAGATTCCCTACGCCGCGGCGGCAATATCCTTCAAACGTGGCGGACGCCTGGTCAGCTTCAGCCCTTGTATAGAACAGGTATTTTTTAATTGACTAATTTTCACAAACATTTTTACGTAAATTAAATTAAATTAATTTTATTTAGGTCCAACGAACGTGCGCCGTGATGCGCGCCATGGGCTTCATCAACGTGGAGACGGTCGAGATTGTGAATCGGTCAGCCTAGATGAAAATCTCAATGTTTTTGTTTGTTTTTAGGACCTACCGTACCACCGAATTCCACAAGCAGTCGCTGGCCGATTTCGAGAAGAATGGCGACAACACGACGGTGGTGGTCAAGGACCGGAATCGCAAGCGGAAGGTGAGATTTTTTGAGATTCGCGATTTTTTTGAAACATATTACCTTTTTTAGCTTGAACACTCCGTCTCGTCGGCTAATTCGGACGACTCGGCGTTGTGGAATTCCACGGTGATCAATGCTCAGGTAAAAATTTTTGGGCTGGATTTTTGGATACATTACGCTCCAACTTACGGTTTTTTGAACCACAGGCCTCTGGAAAAGATTCTTTCGCATTATCGGGGGGCACCTAATTATTCTAAGAATCCGATTCTGCATTATATTATTAAGGAAGCATTTCTAAGCATTTTTCGCGATTTTAAACGTAAAAAATGTCCACATTTTGCTAAAAACATAGGTTTTTTGAGCACAATTCCGCGTTTTTAGTAATTTTTATCATTTTTTTGCTATTCAAGATCTATTGTACTAAAAACACTGTTAAAATACTTACTATTATAAATATAAATATAAATACATTATTAGGCATTTCTGGACGTATAGGAAAAATTAGCCCCCCGATAATGCAAAGAGCCCAAAACTTGTCTAAGACTACAAGACGCTCCAAATTGCGATTTTTTGCACTCCAAACCGATTTGAAAGTTAAGCTAAGCCTGCGTAGAGCAAATTAAAGCCAAAAGAAGATATGAAATCGACTTTAGTTTAATTAAAAGTCAAGTAAAGTAAGACAAAAATCTTTTTCCAGGTATTCCCGGCCACGCAACCAACGCACACCTCCTACATCACGCACGCCACGATGCTGCCCCGGCCCGATCAGGCGGACATGCTGTAGATGAACATCGAGACGGCTTGCGAATGCCTTTAACGTCTAAAATCGGTACTGGTCTGTTAGCGGTGGGGGTGGATTTTTAGCCGTTTCTAGATATAGATTTCTATTTTTAGCAGTTTATCCAGTTTTTAGATACAAAAAGCTTACAAAAATCATGCAAATCGTGGAATTTTCAAAAATTTCTGAAAAATCATCAAAAAGCGGTCTAAATTTTCGATTTTTCAGTATTTTTAAGGTGTTTTTTCTAAGTTTCTAGCAACCAAAAACTACGAAAAACAATAAAATCCATATATGATCGCCAGGAAGGCATAGGCGGAAAAATCTTCGGGAAAAATGCGAAAATCCCCCCCCCCGCTAATATTCCAGTACCAATTCCGTCTTTTAGGCTATTGTTGATTTTCCCTTTATTTATTTCGTGGTCCCCATTCCGCCCTTGTTGAAGTTGTTGACATTGTCTAGGTCTTTCCTCTCTTTCTCTATGTACCAGTGCTGCTTCATATCATATGCGATCATCTGCGATTTATTGCTGTTTTTAAATATGCTAAATTCACGCTGTGACGGAGATAAAGTGATATAACCCTTATTTTATATAAGATTTACCCCTGGCTCGCCTCAAAATTACATTGTAGAATGGAGATTCTGGCTCAAGCTCAAGGTCCGGAAATTTAGGCTAACGAGCCGCGCCGACGACGACAGATGGCCGAGCGAGGAGAAGCCCGTCGAGTGGGGGATGAAGCCTGAAGGAGGCGGAGGAATCGATGAGGCCTGCTCCACGGTTCGTTGTTGTTAATTGTTTATATCCGGAGGCTTGATAGTGGTTTTTATTGATCGACCTATCTCTCTCTCTCTCTCTCCTCTCTCCTGCAAGTAGGTTAAATGCGTTAAAACTTCCGGTTTTCCGGCCTCCTCGAACTTTCCCGGCTCAAATGGAGAACCACATCTTGATAGATTTCGATAGAGGCTTCAGACATGTTTGTAAATGCTAAGCTAAGCTTGAGCCAAGCCTAGGGCGAATTCGAAGTGAGGATAAGCTAAGCTTGCGCTTTAGCTGAAGTATGGGGCTGGGTTAAGCAAAGTCTTTTAGATCGAGCTTCATCGGTAGGCTTCATCACTTTGGTTTTTTACCCCTAATCCAAGTTCCTTAAGCTCAGGAAGGCAGGGATAAGCCTGAAAGGCGTCATTGTGAAGTTTCGTCGCCTGTTTCCGCGCTTTCGCTATTTTTGGCTTAGGTTTAAGCTGCCGAGGCCAGGGTTTAAGCCAGAGGAATCGTAAGCATGAAGCTTTTGCTGCTTTCTGCTGTCCCCTACCTCTTTCTATTCGCGTTGACAGCTTTTATTCCGATATACTTAGGCTTCTGACGCTCACAAAGCCTGCTTGGCGCTTCTGCGATTTTTACCTTAAGCTGAAGCTCACGAAGCCAAGGTTTCGTCGTGCTCAGTCGTCATGTCGAAGATTTCCCTGCTTTTCTGCTGTCCCCCGACCCCTTCAACCCCGCCTTTTCTATTCACTTTAGCCGTCCCCTCGCTACGGTACGGTGTGGTGGACCGGAGCGGAGAAGAAGGGGAGCGAGGAGACACACGATAGACAGACAGACAGACACACTGCTGGCCGGCTGCGTCGTGATCAGCTGTTGTGTGTGCGGGAGAAGTGGGGTGGAGAGACTAGGGAAAAGCGGAAACCCAGGAGGGAAATGCTCTCCGGGAATAGTGAGGGTAAATAGAGGGGCAGACAGCTAGAGGCAGGTCTAGAGTGAGGTATCCGTGTAGAGACCCGACGACGAGAAGCTAGGGGGCTGGCCGGCGATCGATGGCATTGTAGGAGGAGGGGAAGGGAATAGAGGGACTCGTGGCTGAGGGGAGGGGCTCTCCCACCACTCGTCCACCCCCCACCACCCAACCCGGGCTGCTTCGATATTTCTGCTGCTGGGCAGCTGTCGGGGCTTTTCAAGGGGTATTTTTGGGTTTTATCGACCGGAAACTGATGGGTTTTTGAGTTTTCTGGATTCTTTTTGGCTTTGTAAACCTGTTAGGCGTATAAAGACGCCGATTTCGAGACGGTAGAATCGATCAGAATATTGATTTTCGGCGCTTCTAAGCTTAGTTCTCGCTTTTATGGACCGGAAAATGATGGATTTTCGAGTTTTCTAGATTCTTTGAAGCCCTACGAAGCGAGAAGTCATTAACGACGCCAATTTTAAGCGAGACAATCGATAAGGCTATTGATTTTGGTCCGAAGCCGGCTTTTGGAAAACGTTTGAGCTCGAATTTTATGAAGCTTAATGCGGAGCTTTTTTTAAATACCATTTCATGATTGAGGCTGCGGTATTTCGGGTTCTTCTATTCCGAATTCATCCAATCATACTCCGGTAATCGATTGAGAGACCTACTTTTCCGGCGTTTCCGATTCTTTTCCTATTTTTTTCCTGAAGCTTGACACCTGCTTCTTATAGGCAGCTCCTCCCAGTCTAAATTTAATTATTTTTGCTTATCCTATTCCGAATATTTCAAATCGGTCAATTAATCGATCGACTAGCCCCGTTTTATTATAGTGCTGCTGCTGCTCTAAATTTTTTAGACTTTGCTCTGCTTGTTTCGGGTTTAAAGGCACTTTAAATCGTCTCAAGTTGCTCTTATTTTTGCCTAAAATTCTTGAGCACAAATTTATCGATAAAAGGCCGAATTTTGGCAATAAGAAGATCAAGAATCGCTGAATCTAATTAATTTAATGAGACATTTTTCAATTCATCGATATCTCAGAAGAAAAGTCCTCAAGCTGAACCTGATTCTGAATTTTCCTGCGTCAGCATTCGTAACTCCCCCGGCCAATCGATACGTGACTAATCCGCCGGGGGCCTTATATCGATCGTTTTTGTTTCTCGGCTTTGCCTTGCGTTTTTCAGCTGCCTTTTCTTTAGAATTAGCTTTTCCTATTCCGGTTCTTTCCGATTACGGCTCCTGAAACTTATATTAAACGAAAAGACGCCATTCTAGGCTCAATCGTGATTTTTTAAATAATTTATTGCTTTCATGCCGGTTTTTCCGTTTTTTTTCCGGCCCAAGTTATAGCTCCAGGATCACGATTTAGCGCCATAAAATAGAATATCGATGATTGAAGAGAACGCCGACAAAGATGGGGGATGATTTTATTGAGGGTTGGGGGCAGAACAGGGCTAGTTCGTCGTCGCAGCCATCGGCAGCAACCAGCAGCAGTCGTCGCTAGCCAGTTTAGGCGTCCCGTTGCCCCCCGCCATTGGCTCCGTTTGAGGGGTTTTCGGGTTGTGTAGCTCTTCGCTGGCTCGTTGTCTATCGTTTTCGAGTTTTAATGATTTATTGGGGAAATTGGTGATTTTAGCGATTTTTAAGAAGCTTTTCTTGATTTTTTTCTTAGATCTCTCGATTTTCTGCTGTTTTTCCTTTCGATCTGGGTTTTAGAATCGTTGCATTTCAAAATTGTTTTAATAGTTTTATTTCTTTTGGCTCGTTTCCGCGGGTTTTTGCTGATCTTTTAAAATCAATAAAAAAGCTAGAAATCATTGCCAAAGAGGAATTTTGGACTTTTTAATGGCATCCTCTTTTTTTAACGACCCGCAGCGACTTTTTCTTATCATTTTAAATCAATAAAACTCGATAACGCTAGGAAAGAGGGTTTTTACTTAAATCCGCCTAAATTCATTTTACAATCCTTAATTTTTATTACGTTTTGAGGATCGTGGTAATTTTAGGTTTTCTGGTGTATTAAAATCATTCAAATCAAATTTTTTACGATTTCTCAACGCAAAAAACTGTATAAATTTCATAAAAAAAAACAAAAATATATCGATTTTCGATAAAAAATGCCCGATTTTCGACAAAATTGTCGAGTTTTTAGTTTTTTAAAAGTTTTTTTGGATAGTTTTTAGCTGAAATATAATTATTTAATACAAATAACATTGATAAAATACTTTACAAATTCTAGACTTACTATTTAGTATTAAACTAGATTAAACTAGACATTTCTAGACTAATACACCCCCGATAATGCAAAAGAACCGCTTTTTAGTGCGCTCTTTTTCTCGGATTTCGAGCCAGCTTTTCATTACAATTATAAAATAATAAAAATCGATAAAATTATTACCGAAATCTTGCAGATTCTGGGCAACACGTGGATGCAGTTGGGGCAGCCGTCGGCGTCGGACGCCGGCCCCTCTGGCAGTGGACTCGTTGATGGTCTACTGATGGCCGACGACGACGACACGCCCCTTCATCGCCAACAAACCGCCACCGTCGTCGCCACCGCTGCTGAACTCAGCCAAGCTGATGAGGTACGCATCACCCCCCGAGAGTTACGCTTTTTTCCTCTCTCTCTCTTTTTAATGGGGACAGCGGTTTATTAGAATTTTTTAGCTGTTTTTCATTAACTAAGTCATTTTAAATTGATATTTTTAATGGATATTTTTGGCTTAAAAATTTTAGTATTATTTTTTACTGCTGCTCTCAAAAAAAAACCCCCGGGTGGCTGGTGTTGAAGCTCGTTTTTAACGTTAATTGGAAACTTGAGGAATTTTCTACACATTTTCAAGGTTTTAATTTTCTAAATTTCGATTTTAAAGGGCCGCGCAAGGCTCAAATTGGCTTTTTTTAAACCTTTGGCTATGGATTTCCTAGCGCTTTCCTAGCGCACGCGACACGCAGCGCGCACGCACCGCCTATCCCTATTTTAGGCGCGTAATCGATTACGCCATAAAAATCGCGTGTGTGCTGCGTGTAGCGGCGCGGAAAAATCGATAGCCTCGCCTTGCCCGTCCCTTTAGAAGGTTATAAAATTATTTTTAGCATAAAAATTGATAGAATATTTCGAAAAGCTTTTTAATTTCAAAAAAAAAAAAATTAAATTTTGGCACCGAAAACCCGTAAAAAAACGCCCATCAACACCAGCCACCCGCGCGCGCGCTCAGCGCACCCGCGCGCACGCCCGCCGGGACGTTCGCATGACCAAACGCTTTTTCTGCCCTCCTTGATGACCTCGGCGTTGTTTTTCGATTTTTTATTTCATAAACCCCACAACGCCTCTAAAACAAAACACCGACACACCGGCATGTCAAGTACTTGCACACCGTTTTTGCGCCAGCTGCTTGCGCGGCGCGTAGCGCTACCCTCCGCCGTGCGTGCGTGTGTGTCTGCTGCCCCTTTTCTGGTCGAGGTATCGATTGATTGATTGATTGCTAGTAATAAGTATTAATTAATTAATATGTAATTTTTTTGGTTCCGTTTTTGGCCCCGGCTCCACCTCATGCACACCGGTTTTGCCGCCTCTAAACGACTTGCCAAGTTTGCGCATCTCCTTTGCCTCGTCCCCTCGCGAATTCTGGGCATAATACCGACAGTTGGAATTCCGACAGCGAAAATACAGACACTAACGAATTAAATTTTTTAAATTTTTAAGGTGATTTTTGAACCTTCTAAAATAATCATTAAACTCGTTTTAAATTTTTCCACGTTCGCTTTTTATGTTGGGATTTTAGTTGTCGGTATTTTTTCCACAGTCCTAATACCGACGGCGAAAATACCGACAAACGCAAAAATAGGCTTTTTGTAAGGTAATTTTTATATTTTTTAAAACTAAAAAACTTCAAAGTTTTTAAATATTCAAGTGTCGGGTTTTCTTTGTCGGTATTTTCCCTGTCGGCATTTCCCCTGTCGGCATTTTGTCGTTTTCCGCCTCCCCCTGCTCAAATATAAACATTTTGTGGTCGGTTTTCACCTAGCCCCCGGTTTGGCGCTAATCATACTTTTGCCCGGCGACTTCAACGAGTTCAGCAGCTTTTTAAAGGGACGAGCAAGGCAAAAAAAACCAACAAAAGAAGCCTTGCTTGGCCTTTTAATAGCGCTTAAATTTATTAATATTTAGTTTTAACATAGCTTTCTGGTAATAATCTTTAATTTTAATATTTTTAAGGCTTTCCCAATTTTTTAAAGCGCCAAACCTGCTCCCCCTCTCCAAAATCCGCACTCTCTCCCCCGTTTTTTGAGGCGCTAGTGGTGGTGGTTGAGTGTGGTATTCCATATTAAATCTTATGATGATTTTCTGCATCAGAATTTATTTCACGTCATCTACTGCTTGCCCCCGTTTTCGTCAAGTTGCCCGCCAGCTATACACACACAACTCGTGCTACACTACCCCGACACAACAGCGTCATCAACGCGTTTTGCAGAATTCAAAATATAATGTCGAAAATTCGAGCTGTCGGCATTATAATGCGAAATTGGCGCCGAAATCCCGAAAAATTCCAGTTTTTTTCCATAGAAAATGCCGACATTCGAAAATTTCGAAAGTATGTTTTTCGACATTCTGACAACAACAGCGTCATCAACAAGTACCGTACACACTTTCTACTGTCCCTCATTTCGGGCATGCCCCTTTTTCGGAATTTTCGTGCTAATATAATTTTTGAGGCGAGAATCCGGTTTTCCATTGCTTGGGTTGATGCCTAGGTGGTAGTTGTACATCGTTTTCAGGGAGTTCGGGGCCGATTTTTCGTTTTTGTACTAATTCCACGTGCGTTACACATCGCTAGATTCACCCCCCGGATCAACCAAAGCTATTTTTGGACGGCATGACGCGTTTTGGAGCTGATTTCCCCGGTTTTTGGCGTGATTTCCGGGCCGCAACAACGGCTTTAGTAGCACCCCGGAATCCCTGTTGTCTAGCCACGATAAGCTAGTCATTTTTGGTTGTGGATTCTGACTTGCTGGTCCCTTTAAACCCGGCTGTAGCACCACCACCGCCCACGTGAAACACCGCTTCTTTTAACCCGCTTGGGCGAACTTGTTGAAGACGTGCGGCTGCGTTGCGTGGCGCGTGCTGGGATTTCTAACGCACGGCCGCGCTTCACCGGATATGGGTGTTGGAATCTGTCATCTAGGGGGTGCCTTAAGGCCCCAGCCGGCTGTCTCTCTCTCTCCCTCTCTCTCTCTCTCTCTCTCTCTCTCTCTCTCTCACCCCAGCCGGCGCGCCCGATAATTGGTGGTCGCGTATCGATCGATGCGGGCTGGGGGAATTTGAGCGAGCTGTGGGACCCTTCAACTGGGACCTCCCGTCCCGGTCGGGCCCTATTGGGACCTCTCCCTTTCTCCTGCCGCTACTGGGGGACGTGACGGCTTTATTGGGGGGATGGCCGGAATGGGACGGAATTTACGATATCGGGAAATCGAAGAAATTTGGGATTTGGCCGGAAACCGTGGGATATAAAAGGTATGATTAATCCTTAAAACATTCTCGAAGAGAGAGAGAGAGGAGAGAATCGGAAAATTAAACCGAAATTTCTAAAGAAGAAGAGAATTTGGGTTTTAATCGAAAATTTATAAACAAAGCCGAAAAACGAGTTTTTAGCTTTTTTATGACTTCTGGCGCTTAGTTTTCCGGTAATTCTTAGCGGCCGCGTAGCTTAACGGGATTTTTGTAGCTTTTTAATTAGATACCTAAACCGGTTTCTCTGCCGGATCGATCACCCAAAAAATACTGTAAGGACACCGGCTGTGGGGATTCGATAGATAGGTTCTCTCTCCCACGATAGATAGGTTTCTCTCTCTCCTCTCACTCTCTCTCCTCTCTCCCCTCCTCTTCCTTAGATCGGTGAACGACTTGTTCTCCCCTCCGTGAATCAGGTCTCATCTCTTATCCCATGGCCCATCTCTGGCATCGATCGGGTTCTTGCTCTTTTTCGGGTTTATCGCTCTCCCAGGCAAAATTTAGAAGAATCCGACCCAATCCTCTGGACGTGTAGTTTCTAGTGAAACCACGTTTTGAAGGCGTTCACCTAAAATTTTTTCACGCACTTCTTTGGCGGTTGTAATTTTGTAATTTTTGTTTAACGCTAGGCATGCGCCGTAATCGATACCGCAATGTATTTCCGAACAGCAGCTCCGTACGTCTAGAAGACGTTGTATAGAACCATATTTTGCTTATTCAATCGATTACGCCATTTAAAAACAGCTTGCCGTGCACCCGCGCGTTCCGCGACACTACCCCCTCCCCCTCATGCTCGAATTTTGTTACTGGTGTTGGTGCTCCTTTGCTTAGAGCACGGCGTGATGGCTGGCTCGCGATTTCCACCGGACCGAACTGTTCAACTCGCACTCACCGCTGCTGAGCTTCACCCTACTGAGAAACAGTCCACCCACTCTGTCTTCATCGGGCTACCACGGCTAACCCCGCTTGGGCGTTGAACTCCTTGAACTCGGGGTGTCGGTTTTGTTGTTGGTTTTTTTAACAAAGCTGCGATGATGCTGAGGAGACTGTGAATCTCGTGCTCCTGTGGTGAGCACGGAACTCGAGAATCTGGCCTTTCCTGATCATATCCACCCAATTCCCAGCATGATTATGTAGTTGAGCAACCTTGCCGGCAATTACACCTGGGTGTTTTTTTGCAAAAAACCAATCCTATCGCTCAATTTTTAGCTTCCACCTGGCTGCACCGTCCCTTTAATCGTACCTTAAATTCTTCGAGGGGTTTTTTCCACCGTTTTTGCGCTCATAACGGCACTGATGCTTCTCACTGGCCAGCTTTTACCCCCGCGTTGCAACGGATTTGCCGTGAAAAGCCCGGCTTTCTTGGCCGCATGCGCGTAACGCGTTTCCCATATCGTAAGCGGTTTTTTCGGGGTGGTCGCGGTATTCTGGCGTAACCAGCATAATATGTAATAGTCATTTTCATTGCCTGCATGCCCCTATCTATCCCTTGCCTTTAAAGGGACGTGGAAGTCATGGCTATGGATTTTTCAAGTCAACCGCGCCATGACACGCGGCGCGTGAAAAGTCATTTTTATGCTTTGGCCGCCCCTTTAAGTAGATATATAATTTTTTTGGACTGCCCTTAATGCTACTGGTGACGGGTTGTTGATTTTGGTGGTCGCACTACTATTCGATTGAACACACTGGAGTCTGATTTTTTTCTTGGATCCCATTGCCCGCTGCTTTATCAATATCATTAACATCTAAAGAATGCCCGTCTCGTCCCTTCGTTTCCCCACAGAACCTCTGCTAGCCTGCCCTGCTCACCTTGGTCTAGTCGTCAACCCCGTCGCGGTCAGTAATTGCCTGCCGTCGTTGCTCACACCATTTTCGCGGCGTTCCCCTTGTCGGCACTGAATTCCTCGTTTTAAAGGGACCGTCAACGCAGGGCTATGGATTTTTGGTTGTGGATTTTTTACATGGATGACGACGTTTTCGAGACGTTCAAACGGCGCGCGTTGCGAAGCGCATTTTGCGCGCAGAATTTGCGTTTTGCCGTGCCGCAACGCGACACGCAACGCACGTGCGCGTATTTTTGTTGCGTAATGGATGACGGCGTTTCAAGGCGTTCAAACGGCGCTAAAATCCATAGAAATCCATAACCCTGCCTAGCCAACCCCTTTAAAAGCCCCCAGCTGTACGCCCATTCCTATTTACACCCTAGGCCGCCTGTCTAACCGTCGACAGCTATCTAACAGTGCCGTTTTTCTTTTGGTTTTGGTTGATTAGCGAGGTGGCTGCAATGGAATGAACTCCCTGGTGTTGAGCGTCTCTATTTCTGCCTGTCTCTCGTCACACACATTTTGTTCGCCCCCCAGCTGTCGACGTCCCTTTAAAACAATAGGTGTGTGTCGTTCGGGCAGCTGAACTCGTCGCTGTCGTCGCCGTTCGGATGGGATATTCGGTTGTGAATAGGCGATAGAAAAGAAGAGAAGGCGAGAGAGAGATGGAGAGAGACAGCGTGAGAGACGATGGAGAGAAAGAGAGTGAGAGAGACAGATGGAGAGAGGGATCAAGAGAGAGAGAGCGATAGAAATAGAGAGAGAGAGCGACAGAGAGGAGACAGGCAGAGATAGAAGAGAGAGAGAGAGAGAGAGAGATAGAGAGACAGGGGGTTTCTATGTGTTTGCTAGTGTGTGCGCAGGTCGAGTGGGGCTTTCGTGGGGTCTGTCGGTCTGTCTCGGCTCGGCCCCTCAAATATTGAACCCGGGGGGACCGCGCATATATTTGAGGTCGCCACGAATTTGGAATTGGAATCGACTCTGTCGGGTTGAAACAGAGGGCGAGATTTATTGGGGAGCCCAAGAAAATTGGCGCCGGAAGCCGGGATGAAGCCGGGCGGATTTTTGACAAATTTTCGGGGCTTCTGGCTTTCGGAGACGAAATTGGGAAACTGGAAAAGCTACAGCTACTCGACGCTACCACCTACGCAGGGATTCCATGGCGTAATTGGTTATTCCCCTCCGAAGATGGCCGACTTACGGGGTTTTTTCGGCGCCCAAATCTTTCTTGGTACTATCCATTTAAAGTTTCAACTATGTAAATCATCGACTACGCGTCAGTACTCTCTACGCAACAATTCCATTGCGTAATTGGTTCTTTTTTTGTGGAAATCTTAGCTTTTATTCGCTTTTTCCTTTCCTTAAGCCCTTACTTGAACTTCAGGCGATCCCGGCTACGCAGCAGTCCTTTTTACGCTGTGGTTACATTTCGTAATCGGTTAGGCGCTTGAAAAATCATCGACTTTCAAGCTTTTTTTTTGTGAAATTTTTAACTTTCTATTACTTGCTTGTTACCTTGGTTTTCCCCAAAAGTTTTCTATTTTGTTTTATTTTTATTTTACGGGCAAAACTAGACTATGAACTACAATTTTATGATGATTACCGCTTCTTTGTTGTAGATGGCCCTTCCATCGTTAATTTCCCCAATTGACACCCACGCGGCGCTCGGCTCACGCCAGGGCCCACGATATACCGGTTCTCGACCAATACATTGCCAAGCTGTAATTTGCAGCCGCGTGTAGCCCCTCCCCCTGCCATTCGGCTGTCTATTGAATGAATGGCGCGGGCCCGCGCCACCAATTCAACGATCAATATTTGAGCGTTTTCTTGGCAGGACTTTGCTGCGCGGCGCGGGTTGCCATTTCCTAAAGGATCTCGGCTAGCCTGCCTTCCCTCAGAATTGCTATAGCCTGTTTTCTAAAGATCTCTGCTAGCCTCCTTTTTGTAAACTTTTCCAGTCTTATTGTTTATTTTTTGTCGATTTTGGGAGGTAGAAAACAATTCCAGGATTTTAAGGCATTTTTATCCCTTTTTTTGCCCTTTCCTAAGGCATCTCTGCTAGCTGGTCCTTTTTTTCTTGACAATTCCTGCTCTTTTTCGTAATTCCTCAATGATCTCTGCTAGCCTGCCCTCCCTAAAAGGCCTAAAATTTGTTTTCTAAGGTTTTATAGGTGGTATTTCTTGAATTTACAATTTTAGGGTCCATTTCGTATTTCTGATCGGTTTTGTGCTTCCTAATTTTGCCTGCCATTCCTAAAGAAGCTCGCTAGCCCGCCCTGACCTCACAAAATTCCTGGGCACTTGCTGGCCCCTTGGGGCAGAAGAGGCCCTCTGTCTGTTTGTCTGTTTGTCCGTCTGTCCCGTCCAGTTATTTGCTAGAGGCCATCAGATTGTGCCAACTGTGCGATGGGGGTTGTGTGCCTCCCCCTCCCCTATTTCCCATCCCTTCTCCATCTCCTCCTCCTCCTCTACCTGTACCAATTGGTACCCAGGCACCGCGCGAGAGAAAGACCAACGCGCGTCCCAAGGTGAGCGCGCCACAACGCCTGGTCTGGGTGCTGTTTTTGTTTTTATTTACCTGGACGGGCTAGCAGAGATTGTTTGCAGATTGCTGCTTCTCTAAAAATCTGTGTTCTTCAAAAATCTTTGCTAGCCTGCCTTTTCCGAAAGAATCTCTGTAGCCTACCCATTTCCTAAGGAATCTCTGCTAAATACCTAAAGAAGCTCTGCGGTTCTTCTGATCTAGAAGATTCTTTAGATGGTGCGGCCTATCAAGATTCTTTAATCGGCTAAAAACCAAAAAAAAATACCAAAAACTGGCTGCAGAGATTCTTTAGGAAAGGGCAGGCTAGCAGCGATTCTTTAAGAAAGGGCAATCTAGCAGCCATTCTTGAGGAAATACCGCTAAATACCACTCCCCACCAATCTTTCGGCCCTACATGGACCCCGGCCGGCTATCGTGACCTCAAATTTGGTGATCCCAATCTCTCTCTCTCTCTCTCTCTCTCTCTCTCTCTCTCTCTCCAGCTCGGCTCCTCGACCCGAGCAGCAGATGAGCGATTTTAATCAATCTTCCTCCCCGTTTTGGCCGCCGAGGTCACCTCCTTCCCCAACTCGACGACTAGGCAGACGATGCTCACGACACAGCTGGTGCTCCTTTGCATTTTGGGGGTTAATTATTTGGGAGGGGCAGATGCCCCCCATTAATAGCCACCCACCTAGTATGCATAATTCCAACCCCCACTTGCTGCCCCCTAATTTCTTCTGTCGGGAGTTTACCTCGAGCTATTTTATTAATGCTCATTTACATTTATCACGATTATTAGGCTTGAAAAATTGGAATTTAATGCCTTAGATACCTCTAAATATATTTTTAAGTACGTTTAATACGTTTTTATCAGCTTCTAAGTATTTTTAAAGCTTTTATTAAATTTTTTGACCGATATGCCAATTTTTTTCATCGTGAATTTTGGATAGAATTGCTTAATGATTCCTTTAGAATGTGGAATTTTATTTTCTATACCGTTCTACGGGTTTCAAACATTTTTTTACGCTCTTAAAATCCCCTGAACTGCTCGAATCTGCTCGATTTCCCGGAGCTGATCGGCTAAATTTTTTAATTTATCGAATTTAAATTCTAATTTTGTGATGAAAACTAGCTATCTTGTTCAGAATTTGCGCTGTCCGAATCTAGCTTTAAATGTCCAAAATCGCCAAATTTGAAAAGTTATAACGTTTTTAAGTAAAAACTAGTGAATTTTATGCGATTTTCCCCCTAAAAACGCCTATAACTTTTAAAATATGAATTTTTACAAAATTCTGATGCCAAATTCGGAATCAGCGCAAAATTCTGAGCAAGATGTGCTTCTCTCTCTCTCGCTCTCTCTCTCTCTCTCTCTCTCTCTCTCTCTCTCTCTCTCGCTCTCTCTCTCCTCTCTCTCCTGTACGTCTCCAACTCGTCGCTGAAAATCCAGGCTTATCCCCCCGGCGGCTTTCCCAAGCAATACCATCAAACGGCCGGCAATACGCGTCCCAGCGCCCCCGCGCCCAAGCGGCTTTTCCCCCGCAGCTGCACTTGCAATATCTACATCGGTCTGTCCGTTCGTGTCAATAGGAATGGAACGGGCTTCTCCTTCTGCTCTTGCTCCTCCTCATCCTCATGCTCACATTTTCCCGCGCCATTCCCACGCCCAGTTTTGCGCGCTGTGGGCAGGCAGGCGGGAGAGAGAGAGAGAGAGAGAGACGCTCCCTGTCCTTCTTTTGTACCCGGATATCGATTGGGTACTGCCTGGGTTGGGGGCGATCGGCTGGCACCTAGGCCTCGCTTTCTAGGCTTTTTGAGCTTTAGAAATATGTTTTTTGATCCTTTTCCAACCTGCCCGAGGTTTTCTAAGATTTCAGGAGCCCTTGTATCATCTAAATAAAGTTTTATTAGTGATCTTTTAGCTTTTCAAGCGTTAGAACTCGATTTCCTACAATTTAGAAGCTTTTACGAGGTTTTCTAGGCGTTTAGGAGGCTCAAAATCCGCCTATCTGATCAACATTTTTGATTTTGCCAAGTTTTCTCAAATTTCTCCTTACTAGCAATATTTTCGACGTTTTCTAGACGTTCAGGCGATGAACCGGCTTTAGATTACCTATTTTTCGTGCGCGGTGAATTTAAATGACGGATTTGACCCCGTTGCCAAGCTTTATCTCGATTTTTCTATTTTATCGATTTGTCAAGATGACTAGCTCTGTTAGTGTAATAATGACTAACTGTAAACCTTCCAAAAGGTTACCCCCTTCTATTGCCGATGGCGTCTCTTATTGGGCCGTTATCTTTGGCAAACAGGGGCCAGCCCCCTAGCCATCTCCTAAAATTATTGATTAGAAAATATTTTAATTGGTATTATATCATTTTTAATTCCATTTTAAGGTTTTTATAAATAAAAATCGATGGTTATACTTTGATATTAAATCCTTTAAAATTGATCATCTACTTCTTTGACCTCAAAATCTGGCCGTTTGCCAAAAAACCGACCTGCCAGCCCCTTTAAAATGTTTAAAAAATACCAAAAATTAAAACCTTTTTAACGTTTAAAAATCATTGAAATTAAAATAATTAAATTCCTCCGAATTATATCGTTGAATTAAATTTAAAATTATTAAAATTAAAATTATCCGCCCCCTCCCTGGAATTTTTCAATTTGTGAACGTATTAAATTAAGATATAGCTGAAAAAACGATACTTTGCCTCGAAATTCTTTTCTTTTTCGACACGTTTTTCGGAAAATGCCTAAAAGACTAAATTTTCGTATTTCAGGCGCTGCAACACTTCAGCGCGGTGATCGAAGCGGCCGTGTCGGGCCAATCACTGCAGCTGTCGCCCATGGATCGGCATATGCAAATGCAGCACGCCGCCGCCAACGCGTACGCCGCCGCGCAAGCCGTTCGATCCGTACTCCCGCAGCAGCTCGGGTTCACGGTACGTTTTTTTTTTTTAAATTTTTTTTCACGTGCCGCGGCGCAACGCGTGACCTCGATTTTTATTGCGTAATCGATTTTGAGGTTTTCTCGGCGCGTTACGCCAAAATTCATACGAATCCATAGCCAAAAACCGTTAATCTTGCCTTCAGCGGCTCTTTAAAAGCGCTTTTTCTGAAATAATTGAGATCAATAACCCTTTTTTATTGATTGATAAAGTGCTTTTAACGCTTTACAAATTCTCAAATCATTTTTTTTCAGGGTGGCCCGTCCCCGATCTTCCCGCTGGACTTACTGCAGACGCCGGCCGCCACCCTGCACCCCGCCAGCCTATTCGTCCCGCACACCGCCTATCTACTCCCGAGCACACAGGTTTGTAGTTTGGAGCTTGAAATTTTGTAAGAATTCAACAGCAAAAATGCATGCAGTCGTATTTTGTAAGAGTTAAAATCGTAGTTTATAAGATTTTAATACCGATTTAATGATTAAAATAGGTGTTTTTAGTCTTTTGGATGCTTTAGCCTTTCAAATTAGAATTTTTACAGTTTTTATTAAAATCGTTCAGAGGAATTTGCGTAGTTTTTATGTTTTAATGCTAATTTTCTCTTGAAAATTATATTTAGTGCTTTAAAGCGTGACTTAACCTTTAAAATAGCATTTTGATACTTTAAGCATGATTTAACTTTTTAGATTTGATTCTAAATACGTAAAAATAAGAATTAATCGTTAGAAATATCGTTTTTTTATACTAATCGTTGAAATTATAGTTTTTAGGCATTTTAAATCGAAATTAGGCTTGAACTTGCTTGTAGACGCTATAAAACATGGTGCTGGTTTTTGGTGTTTTAAAAACGATATTAATAGTCATAAAATAACCCTTCATTTATAGTGGCCTTTTCAGTCGCTAGCCTGCCAATGTATGTACAGCAACGGGACACAACCATGCACGATACACCACGCGCCGATCACCTACGGACAGGCGACGTTTCCGGTACGTTCGTTCTCTATCTCTCTATCTATCACACTCTCTCACTCTCTCTCGCTCTCTATCTCTCTCTATCTCTCCCTTTCTCTCGCTTTCACTAGCTCTCTCTACCTCGCTCTCTCTCCCTCTCACTCCCCCTGTCTCGATCGCTTTCTCTCTCTCTCTCTCTCTCTCTCTCTCTCTCTCTCTCGCTTGAAAAATCTATATTTATTCACCTTTTTTCAGGCTTTCCAAGCGGTCCCCCCGGCCTCCCCGGCGACGTGCACAGCCCGCCGGTGAACACGCACCGCCGTCCACAAGTCACCCACCCCGTCGCCCAGAACCCGTCCGCCCAGCAGCAGATTGTTCAGCAACACCAGCAGGTAGATGACCTCCAGAGATCCAGAATCCAATTTTTATTCCAGCCCCACCCCTCCAACAGCCAGCAAACAATCCAGAATACGCCCAGCCACGCCCCGGTGATATCGGTAAGCCATTGGTCATCTACAGCAACGAGATTCTGACCGTTCAGTTACCTCCCGGACCCGTTGCCCCAGCCCTCCCCCCGACCATGCCCCACTCGATGCGCTCGCTGACGATGCGCTTGAAACGGACGGCCCCTCAGCATAGCCAAATTGCGAGATTGTCGTCAAAGGTTTGTTGTTGTTTATTAATTAATGATTTAGGTTCATTAATAATTTATCTTAATAAATTTTGATTGAAAAAAAGCAGAAAAATCTGTTTTTCACCGGAAATTGTTGTATTTTCTTGGAAATCAATCATTTTTGAAAAGCTCGGGACTTTTTTTAGTGGTCTTTAAATTTTAATGAAGTAGAATTTCAACAAAAAGCTATATTAAGTTTTAATAACTTTTTTATAGTGTTTTTGCAATAAAAATAGCTGAATTTTTGTTGTAAACTCTATAAAAAAGTATCTTTCTGATCCTTAGAAATGAAATGGCGGTACGATAAACAAGAAAATTAGGCTCTTTTCGAGATACGTAGATTAAATTAGTGCGATTAAAAATTATATCTTACGTATCTTACTATAATTTTAATAAAATTAAAAACGCAAAATATATTTGTGGCATTATTAATATTATTACAGGTTCGCCGCGTTGAAGGCCGGCCGTCCACCGACGCCGAGCTGTCCCCTCGGAGCCGCCATCAACATCACAATTGGCACGGCCACAATCACTCGGATTGGGACAGGTTTGTCCTAAAGAAACTCTGCTAGCCTGCCCCCTCCCAAAGAATCTCTGCTAGTCTGCCCATTTCCTAAAGAAGCTCTGCTAGATTGCTCTATACGAAAACCCCCCAAAAACCACCCGAATTTCAGTTGTGCACCAACTGCCAAGACGGCACGCGCAGCTCGACGTGCTTGAGCTGTGTTCCCCTGCCACCACTGCGTCCTCTGCCAACATCACCAAGCCGCTCGGCCAGCGCCTCCGCGCAGCCCCAACAAAGCTTGGCGGTCCCCAGCTCTCCGCGACGATGAGCGCGCAAGCGCACAGTCTGCTGTCCGCGCTGCAGGCGGCGCCGCCCGCGCAGCAGTCGTCGAGTCCGGTGGGGATCAGCCAGGCGTCGAGGGAGGCGAGCACACTTCAGCAGCAGGTTGGTTGAAAAAAGCACAAATCTCTCTCTCTCTCTCTATCTCTCTCTCTAGCTATCTCTCTTTTCTCTTTTCACTTTTTTCCGGTTCCCGTCTATTTAAAAATCCTCCTCAAAAATCTCTGCTAGCCTGTCAGACGCCTTTTTCAGTAAATAGTAAAATCCCTACACCGATGAAGCCGAAAACTACCTAAAAACCGAAGGAACAACCCAGAAAAATTGCCCCCCAAAATTAACACCAAACTTGGGTAACTAAACCGGCCATGACCGTCACTTTGCCAATTTCCCACTAGCCCCCCATCTGGCCCACTGTCTGGGCATAAGGGTCGACCCCTCCCACCCAATTTGTCGTCGGTTCACGCCTCGTTCCGTCTGACCCGGTGGCCCCGTACGCCAACAATTTTCATGGGTTCACGGCACCCATTCAAAAATGCCATTCAAGCATTGCACTTGAACAGGAAAAGCTTCGGCTGCTCCTGAACTGCTTGAAAAGCTTCAGACTCGTCTGAATTGCTTGAAGAGCTTCAGATGCGTCTGAACAGCTCGAAAGGCTTTTCAGATTCGTCTGAACTGCTTGAAAAGCCTCAGATGCGTCTGAACGGCTTGGAAAGCTGGGGCTCAGCTCAAATTTTGGACATTGGGAGAGGCAGGCCATTAATGCGCCTACGACACAGCCTAGCTGTACCTCTCGCCAAAAATGACGGATTTTCCAAATTTTCGTGGTGCGGCTTCCGGGCCGAGGAATTTTGGGCAGTTTTGAATGGAATTAAACATCGTTACCGTCGGTGCGCTTTGCATGCTTCCTGATCACCACCGACTCGACACGCTTCTGGACCACGGTGAAACTACACCTCGGGGAAAAACGCTGGGTTGGTGGTTGGGGAGGATGGTGGACTTAGTATCCCATTATTTTGAGATACTTTGAAGATATGATAGTATCCCTATTGAAGATACTACTCTAAGAAAGTATTTATCATTCAGTAGATGACGAAGTCGAGGAGAGGCCCGAGGAACTCTCAATAAAAATTCAAAGTCACGGCTTCCCCCAAAATTGGAGAATTCCTATTTTATTACAAAGTAGTCATTGGAACTACGATGTAAAAAATATATAGGAAAAGCCAGAAAAACTTGGCACCCTTCCAAAAGGAAGAGCCCAAGAATTTTCCGCTTTTTGAAGCCAAGCACCGAGCATCAGCCCGGGTTGGCTCAAATTTTGCGCGCCACTCCGGAGAGTCGCGGCACAATGGCTGTGACGCGGCCAAGCGGCGGATTGAACCGAAAAGACGAAAACGGGTCCACCCTTACGTTCTGGAAGTGGGCCAGATGGGGGGCGAGTCGGGCGGGGGCCGGGGACGAGCGGCGGCACCCCGGTTCAATTACCCAAGTTTGGTGTTAGTTTTGGGGGGTTACTTTTCTGGGTTGTTTCTTCGATTTCTAGCTTGGTTTCCGCTTCATCGGTGTACGGCTTCATCAGCTTCACGTCAGAAATTCTTATGGCGTCGTCGTAGATTTATTTTCATTTATTTTTTCCCATTTATTTATTTTAATAGGCTAGATATACCGAATTTTTAACCCAAAATTGTAAACTGAATTTAAACTACAATTAAAATATTTTTACTATTTTATAAAAATTTTAAGGATTAAACGTAGTAAAATATTTTATCTAAAACTATATCTAAAATTATTTTACAATTTTTCATAATCTGCATGGCTCAAGCTCAACAATTTAAAAATCAAAAAAAAGGCTTAAATCGACGAAAATGTACCAAAAAATCGATTTTAACTATTTTTCTTCAGGTATTTTTAACGTATTTTAATTAGCAAAAAGGAATGAAAAATGTCTTATCAATTTTCTAACCCCGTTCTCCAGTTTCAGACGCAACAAATCGCGGCGCTGGCCGCGCAACAGGACCTCATCCAGACGATCTCGCGCGAGCGGATGAACGCGGCGATCTGGTCGCGTCAACTGCAGGCATACGACACGACCAACACGGCCGCCTTCAATCAACGCCTCGCCGCCCCCTATACCCTGTCGCAATTGTCGTTGACCGGACACCCGGGCATCTTCTCGTCGTCCCCGGGCCGGCACGATTCCGGTGAGTTCAGAATTTCGTCAAGAATCCGGATCTTGTGCATTAGCGGGGTGGGGGACGCCAGGGAGAAACAAAATTTTTGGATCGAAAAAATTTCGTCAAGTCCAATTTCCTTAAGAATCCCGGAGCTTTTGCATTATCGGGGGGTATCAGGGAACCCCAACTTTTATAGTTTGAAAAATCCTGGTACTCCCAAATCCCGGTGCTTTTGCGTTATCGAGGGGGGGACCCGGGGAGAACCAACTTTGTTGTATCAAAAAAGTTCGTTGAGTCGAATCCCCTAAAGCAGCCCGGATCTTTTGCAGTAGCGGGGGTGTCAGGGGAGCAACAGCTTGTTCCCTAACTTTGCGCCGATTTCGATAGTCGAATTCGCGGTTCTTTTGCCTTATCGGGGGGGGGGATTTTTAGCATACAAGTTTTCTAAAACAAACGGAGCAAGTTTTCTACGCTGTTTTTCACCATTTCTAACCCACAAAACTTTACAAATTTCCCTAAAAAATCGAAAAAATTGATTACGACCAAAATTTGGAATTTTAAACTTTTATTTCAAGTTTTATATAGTTTTCCGCCTCTGAAATATGATTAATTTATTAAAAAAGCTATTAAAATAACTACTATTATGCTAACGGACTTTCTGGGCTTTACAGGAAAAATCCAACCCCCCCCCATAACGCGAAAGCTCCAAATTCCCTAAGGATCTCTGCTCGCTGCCCCGCTAAGAAAACTAAAGTTCAAGAGGTCAAAAGATAACTAAAAGCACGGGAAAGCGATGATGCTGAATTTTTCGGCTTTCGCGACACGCAATGCGCACACGCCGCGCGACAAACTAAACTAGAAGCAGCCGAATCGATTACGCGATGAAAATAAGATAGCTAAAATCCAGAAGGGAAAAATCCACTCTGCCTTACCAGTCCCTTTAACCGCTAAATTTTCAGATCCAAAACGCCCGCCTGGACCTCGTGTTCACCACCCTTCCATCCGAAGTGATGTACGAGCGGCCGACGATGGAGCGCCAACACGCGACGGCCGTCTTTGGAGGGCAACCCGTCGCTGAGCCTCAACCCATTGGAGCATCACTTGACGACATCGAGAAGAACACCCAGCGCAGCGAGTTCGTCAAGGATCTCGAGGTGGGCGGGCTAAAATTTAGAAAAAGATTAGAAAATAAATTAGAGAAAAAAGAGAGAACAAAAAGAAAACTAGAAGTTAGATTAAGACAACCAAATTTTCAGATCCCGGAAAATGAGAAAGAGCGGTGTACGGTGTGCCTGATGGACTTTGAGTCCGGCGACGGCGTGCGCACCCTCCGATGTGAACACCTTTTCCACGTCGACTGCATCGACAAGTGGGTTTTGGAATATGGCGTCAACAATAGCCATGGAAATAACTTTAAACACAAACTACAAGTTGCAGCCTTAGTAAACTATAAAAAACCTTTCTGGATTGGATTCTAGGCAGAAGCCAAGTCTACCTAAACATAGAAATAATATTAAAACTACAAACTACGTTTGCGATTGACTCAGAAAGTTTGGGAAGTACCTAAAACCCAAATAAAATTACGTTAAAGCTACAACGATTTGGGAATTGGGCCTTTGAAATGAAATTGAAACTTTCATTAAAAGCTTAGAAGAAAACTCTAAACCCGAAAAATTGGTTTCAAAATTAAAAAAAAACAATTTCCGGCTTTTCGAACTAGCAGAAGCCATTTGGGAAATTGCGTGGCGAGAAACGGCTTGGGGTTTACTGGCACAAATCATTTGGGAGTTTTGCCTAAACCTGAAACTAAACGTTAAAAACTACAAACCGCATTTTTTAGGGATTGGGCAGCTAGCAGAAACGATTTGGGGAATTTTCGGGTAGAAACGGTTAGAAAGAAAAGCTCTAAACCCGAAAAATTAGGGTTAAAACAAGAAAAGCTATTTTTTGGACTTAGCCAACTAGCAGAAACTATTTGGGAATTATCTAAACCCGGAAATTGGGCTGAAAAATACAAACTACAAGCCAAAAAAAAACTAAAAACAAAAAATTGAACTAGAAAAACTAGAAAACATAGTTTAACGCTACAAACCACAAAAACTCCAAAACTTGCAGATGGCTCGTCTACAACAAGAAATGCCCGGTGTGCCGCGTCGAGGTGGACTGCCCGAAGGCGGCGCTGCTCGTCGAGTAGAGGCTTCATCCCCCTCCCCACTTCCGCTTCAGTGTGCTGATCACCCCCCAACCAATTTCTGTGATAACCACGATCCGAAGAAATAGGCTTTTCAATTGTTTCCGGAATTCCCCGATATTTTCCAATTTTTTTTCACAATTTCTAATTGCGCACCATATTCCTTTCACCGTCACCCCCTATATTCTACGTGCCCTAGATGCTTTCACTCGGCTTTTCCACTCCCTCTTTCTACACGACGCCCCGGTTACCGCTTGAAAAAAATAATATAAATTAAAAAACCCCAACTGAAGCCCAAGCCTTAAGCTAAGCCCAAGCTAAAGACCATGCCTAAGGCTAAGCCGATGAAGCCTAAAGCTAAGCTAAGCCTAAGCCTAGCCTAAACTAAAGCCTAAGCCAAGTGAAGCCAAAGCCTAACCTAAGCCTAGCCAACTCTACGTAAAGCCTAAGCTAAGCCAAAGCCTAAGCACAGCCTAAGCCAAGTGAAGCTAAGCCTAAGCCAACTTCACGTAGCGTTGCGCATGCATCGCGTCTCGCTGAAAATCCAAGAAGAATCTAAACAAAAACTTTTTTGAAACTTTCCAACCCCTATAATTTCACTTCCGGCTTCACCAGTCCAAAAAATTAATTCTAAAAAATATATCTATCCAAACTAAGAAATCCCCGTCCCAATTCTTCGTGCCTCCAGGGTCTCGCCCCCCAATTGCTTAGATACTCAAAATGCGCACCACCGACCCCTAAAAAATCCCTTTGGTTAAAATTAAATTTATCACCCAATTTCCTTCTCCAATTTTCTCTGGTCCGCCTTTTGTGATTTGATGTGTGTGTGCGTTTTTAGACCCCGGGAAAAGAAGCTTGAGTTTTTGCAAGGAGTTTAAAGTTCTAAAAGCTACTCTACGCAGTTGAACGCGTTTAAAACATACTAAAAAACGTATTTTTCCCCAAAATTTAAAACTAAAATAACCCAGAGAAAGGGAAAGAAACGTATTTTCTATGCTAAACCTTAGCTGAAAAACGCGTTTAACGTAGCGTAACGTACTAAAAACGTATTTTTCTGCTCTAAAAACAATCGAAACCTGCTTAACTTAACGAAACGTACGTTTCTAAACTAAAACGTGAACGCGCGTACGCAGCAATACGCACGCTATTTTTACATCGCGTAGCGCAACGTAATGGAAAAACGTACGTTGGCTACAGTAGGACGCCGTTTTAACGCCTTTAATGTAAAATAACGTACCAAAATGGAACGTATTTTACCACGCTAAAACGTCGTTTTAACACGGTGAACGTGGCGTAGCGTAACGCAGCAACGTTTTTAAAACGTAGCTGAAAAACGCGCTAAACGTAGCGTAACGTAACATACAGAAACGTAAACTAATACAATTTTTCACGCTAAATCCCTACAACTAAAAACCCAAGCTTCCGGCCCCCGCCCTGATAAACTAGACCATTTTTCCAAATTGGGGCTTTTTGGCATTGGGAGGAATTTTAAAGAGCTAAACGGCTAAAAAAGCTAAAATTTAATAACTGAGAAGTCTAAGCTAAAAACTAAGCTAAGCCAGCTTGAAAAGCGTCTCCCAAAGCCACTGCTAGCCCCGTTTCTCAACGGGTCCCCCGGTCCCAGTCACGCGACTTGGCTTCGAAAACTTCTAATAATTTTAGCTCCCAATTTTGCATTGTCAATTTCGCCTAGAAACCCTTTTTCTATTCACCAAAAATAGCCCCGAAAAACACTATCCTCTTTGCTTGTTTTCCCCCCTATCAAATTTTGTGTGTGTGTGAATGGCTCACTTTTCCGAAAAATTTCTTCTCGTTGCGCTGCTCTTAAATACCTATCAGAATTGGCGCCGAAAGGACTGTCGGGGATTTCGGGGTGCAGCTGAACAACGTTAAGTTCGGCGAGTTCAAGCTCAGTTTCACTAGCTCCAGCTAAAAAACGTCAAAATCGGCGCGTTGAGGCTCAGTTTTACGAGCTATAGCTAAAAAAACACGTCAAATTTGGCGAGTTCGGCCTCAGTTTGATGAGCCAAAAAAAAAGTTCAAGGAAATTCACGAGTTCAGTCAGTTTTACTAGCCAAAGCGAAAAAACGTCAAATTCGACGAGTTCAGGCTCAGCTTACGAGGTTTAGCTAAATAACGTCAATTTCAACGAGTTCGAGCTCAGGTTTTGGAGCTGCACTAAAATACGGCAAGTTTAACAAGCTCAGGCGCCAGCTAAAATCACGTCAAATTCGACAAGTTCAGCCGAAACCCGAAAATCCCGACACCTCTCGACAGCCAATGCCAATTGATATGTGCACAGAGATGAATAAAGTTGTCCCTGCTAATTTTTGGCAGTATAAATGCATAAAAACAAGCTGATTTTAAAGTTTACTTAGCTATAAAAACCCTGGCGAAAACAGCAACAACAAAAAAAAAGTAACAACATATTCAACATACAAAAAAAATTCGTCCACACCGGCAAAGGGGAGGGCTAGGGAATGCACCAGGATAAAACAACAAAATTACCGTAGAAATCAATGATTCGCGCGATCCTGCTTGAATTTGGAGACGCGTTTTGGAGGAGTACGACTGGGCGGTTGGGACGAAGAGCCGCTTGTGCCGGAAGTGGACGGCCCGCCGTGTTCGAAAATCTGGAAAATGGAGTTATATAGATTTTTCTGGTCAGATTTATCTATTTCTATCAATTTCGGATCTTTCGCATTATCGGGGGGAAATTTTCCCATAGGCCCAGAAATCGTAGCTACTTAATAGTAGTATTTTAATCGTGTTTTTGCAAAAAAAAATTGAACTATATTGGACTAGAAAACCCGTTTTAAAACGTCCCCAATTTTAAAAAAGTCGAAATTTTCGTCAAAAAGCCATTTTGTCCAAAATTATTTTTTAAGTCAGAAATGCCGAAACAACGCAATGTGGATTTGCAGGGCTTTTTGAAAATTACCATATTTGAAATGGAGAAACCATGTAAAAAGTCGCAAAAAATCTTTCATTGAAATTTTGGTCGAAAAACCTACATTTTTGCATTTTTTAACTACAATTTGAAAAAGTTTTTACGTTAAAAAACGTTTAGAAAACTCAGCTATTTATATTTGAAAATTCGATCGCAAGAAAAGGGTCCCCCCGATATTGCCAAAGAACCAAAAACATTTTAGCCAGGTAGCTTACCGTAATTAAATTATCTGTTCAAAGAGCGGGAAATGGGCTTGATGGACGCAAATTAACAAAAAAATAATGATTTAACTTGTATACCTCTCCCGGGAAAGCTGTCCTCGACGACGGGAGCACGGTGGCTTGCCTCGAGGCTTCCGCTCCAGCTCGCCGACCTTGGAACGATCGACGGGCGTCGGCGACTTGTTCTTCAGAATCGACTTGACCTCGGCTTCATCAACCTGAAGCTATAATTACTAGTAATAAAGCATTAAAAATACCTCTACCACCGGCCGACTCGGCCCGGCTTCCAGCCTTCTCGGGAAATGGACGCCTCGCGGTTTTCCTAAAAAATCGTGATTTTAATGCTTGTTTCGCGTTACCTTTATTTTTCGATGAAGCAGCCTGCTCTGCTCCTCCTCCTCCACTTCCGGCACATCGTCAGAGTCGTAACTAAAATAGGTTTCATACAAAAAGATTGTTAAAATGTACGCTTCTTCCTGATCGCCCTCCTCGCTTTCCTCGCCCTCGTCGTCGGAAGTTTCCATCAAAGCGTCGACACGAGCCAGCAGCTCGCGGTAGGCCTGAAAAAGTGTTTTTCTCTAATTTCTAAACTTTTTTGACTATTCCTAAACCTAAACCTTACCAATTTACAAATATGTATTAAAAACAAAAATATCATTTTTCGACCCAAAATGGCCGCTTTCGAACAAATTTTCTATTCTTTGATCCTGCTCCATTTAAATAGTTAAATTTTACTAAAGATACTTTTGAAACAGTTACTATTACGTTACTAAGCATTTCTGGACTTATAGAAAAACAGTTGGTCACCCGATAAGGCGAAAGAACCCTTTCTTTCCAAGCTAAGTTATAGCATATTACGACGCTTCCAGCGTAAAAAGTTTCCAAAAAAGCCAAAACGTGAAAAGAATCAAAAATCAATATTTTGTCACGACGGCCGGAGCTAAAGTTGGACCGCAACTCCGGAAATAACCACCTTCGGGTCGACGCCCGCCGGCGGCACGCATTCCTCTTCCGGCTCTTCTTCTTCTGATGACGTACTGGCCTTTCGTGCCCTCACTAGCTTCTCGGACTTCTTCGGAGTTTCGGGCTTCCGCCCAACCGCTTCCGCTTTTTCCGCCTTTTCCAGCTCCTCGAGGCGGGCGATGCAGGCCTGAAAAAATGCTTAAAAAATCATGATCAAGCCCACATCATGCTCCCGCTGGCTCTCATCTTTGCTCTTGACAGCCGGCTTGGTCGGCTGACGAGCTTTTCGCTCTGAAAAAAACAACGTAACTCGAAAATAAATATATTTACTTTCTCTAAAAGCTTGCTCGGCCTTTTCGTCGTACTCCTCGCGGATCTCGATCTCGTCCTGGCGAGCGGCGCACTAAGAAAAGAGTCTGATTCACAAGAGAAATAGCGCTACCTCATCATAGAGCTTCCCAAGCAGTTCAATTTGCTTTTCCGTGACTTGGCATTCGCTTTCGAGCCCTTTCACTGAGTCTCGGACAACTAAAAATAGATTTTTTTGATCGTCAACTACTATTTAAATCAAAATATAAAAAAATCGGCACTTCTAAAAAATTACAAATAAAAGCCGTCACAAAACCGCGAAAAACTCAAATTTCTCATTTATCAAATTTTCTAAAGTAATTTTTCCGGGAAGCAACTCTTTTTAACATTAATAGAGGAACCATTTAGAAAATACGAAAAAATTATTTTCGCCTGCCAAACGCATGCAAAATTCCAAATTTTCCAAATTTTTGAAAGTTTTCAGACAGCTTCTAAATACGCTTTAATTTAGCATTAGGTTAAAGTTACCATTAACTCGTCGCCTCAAAATCTCGGCCGTCTGATGCGCCGACCGTTCGGCGAACATATTCTCGCCGAGCAGCACGTACAGCTCATTCGTGTGCACCAATCGCCCGGGGATGTAGCCGACAGATCCGCAAGGCATCTAAATACTCAAAAACATCGAGATTTCCAGGTCTACAAACCATAAATTCCTGCGTCAACTTCTTCGGCATGTCCTCCACCTTCTTGGCCAGCTGCTCGTACTCCTCGGCCTCCTTCTTCTTCAGCTCGATGTGCGACTTGCAGGCTTGTAACTTCTAGGAGACGACATCAAGCGTAAAATGGGGAACGAACCATTTCCATGCCAGCCTTGAGTCGAGCGGCGTTGTCGCGAGTTGTCGACGCCATCTAGGAGAAGCTGATCAACGAGTTGAGCAAGGCACGAGGGAAGAATCAGAACAAAAGCATAAAGAATCCATGAATCGCTTAGAGCCTTGAAACTTTTTTAAGCGCATTTAAAGTCTTGTAAAGTCGAATTTACGCGACGATGACGTGCAAACTTTTATTGCGCCTTGTTGAAGATGATCATAAAGCTCATGCGCCGTATTTCAGCTGAAAGCGCGTTCAAGCTGTTCAACCGCAAGGCTTTTCAAAAGCTGTACTTGTAATGCGTTTCGCGGTCAAAAAAATCGTTGAAAATAGCTCAATTCAGAGCTTAATACTGCACAATTGCGTCTTAATCGCAAAAACCGTCCAAAATTCTGTTTTTCTTTCGCGACTTTAGAGATACGCCTAGCCGCCATATAACTGCTCGCGTTCTCCTCAAAACTGGCAAGCAGAAAATTTATTATATCATCAAAAAACATCAGATCATCGGCAACAATCAAAGCATCAATGTGAAAACGTTCAGATTGTAAAGCTTGGCAGCGTAGCGGAGGTGTTGATCAGCTGGCCTGCATGCGCTGCGTGGTCAGCCGGCGCTGCTTGACGGCAAAGTTATGCACGTGGGCCATGTTGACCTGGAAAAACGGATTAATATCATACAAAAAATAAACAAAACATCCTCCTAAAAGGTCTAAAAAATACCTCCGAAGTGGTAATCTGATCCTTGACAAAGGCCAGCTCGGCGCAGAGGTCTTTTAGTTGCTAAAAAAATCAAGATCCTTCAAAAAGCCGAAAATTACAGCCTCGAGTTTCGCTCGGTTCTTGAGGATGAGGTCCTTCGCCTTGTCCAGCTCGTACTCCACCATGATGTTGGCGCCGATCCAGATGCAAACCTCAAAGAGAAAATAGGTCTTATAAAACCCAAAAATTTACCGTTTTCGGCTCGGGCACTCGAGCCCTCGTCCACAACTCCTCGGCAATCATCGGGCTCGTCTCGAAGGCTTCTCCCTTCTCCTGAAGAAAAACATCGTCTTGAGGTCAGAAAAAGCTGTAACGCATCTGGGGGGCTTTACTTTTCTAAAAAACCTGCGCTAAAATTTCGTTTAGAAAGTCTAAGTCTACACAAAAGTTAAGTTAAACAAGTTAAAACTGGGCATGAGTTTAATTAGGACAAGTTGCTTGCTTGAACGCCAAGACAAGCTTAGCTTAACCCGATTTCCGCTTAGATTTAAGCTACGCTTTATATAGCCCGTTGATTAGGCTTCTAGAAGAAACTACCATCAAACCCTACGTTCGTTTTAGATTGCTACAAGATTCTGCGTATGACTACGCAATCACGTACGTAAGTTAAGCTTTATTAAAGCAAGCACGGCTTTCAATCCACGAGCTTTACTTTACTAAGGTAACTTCAGCGGAGCTTGTCATCACCACTTCCGTCAAGCAAACGCACCCGCTTCTCGATCAGCGCTCGATCAGCTTGAGGCTGTTGCTGAACTCGGGGATCTTCTCCAGCATCCGATCGCGCTGCTGCGTCAGGCCGCCCTCGATCATTTTATATTTCCTAAACAAAAACTGAACACCAACACGCAAAAATTACCTATATTGCTCATTCAGGCGTTCTCGGCCCTCTTCGCCGGAGATTTCGCCTTCATTTTTCAGCCATTGCCCGACGTCTTCCTGCAAAATGAAAGATATAAATCAGTTTTTCATCTTTATCATGCTACAGCAAAGTTTGAAAATCGAAACTTACGACGACTTGCATCAACGGGATCCCTCGTTTTGATTCGGTGACATCGTCGACGGGGGCGAATTCCATTTCCTGGAAAATGGAATATAATTGAGAACAGAGAGCGATACAAAAAGGAAGCAAGATAGAGAGTGCGTAAGAGAGACAGCGAGAGAGAGAGAGAGAGATGGTAGGAGGGCAAGGCGCGCACCGAACGTGACAGAACGGGAACACTGATACATACAAATAGAGCGAGAGAGAGAGAGAGAGAGAGAGAGAGAGAGAGAGAGAGAGAGATGGATGCACGATGAATAAACTAATAAGGCGAGAGTAAGGACAAAAATTAAATAAAACTACAGTTCAATTCATTCAATTCAACTCAGAAATAAAGCCATTCAGATAATCTCATTTAGATAATCAAAGCGATATACGAAAAACCAAATCCACAGAAGCTCAAAAATCTTTTTATTGCTATCCGAATCAAACAACCAAGGGAAAACGGGGTGCATCAAAAAAAACAAAAAATGACAAAATCATAGACCAGGATATCGTAATGACAAGCAACGAGAGAACACTAGAGATTCTGAAAGGAGAAGGCGGATACCGGTGAGACATTGAGAAGATGACAATTCTGAAGGGAAGATAAGGTAACTTTTCAAGAGGGAAAAGAATGGGGCTTCATCCTTTGTTGTGCGTGTTGCCCCAGCCGCGTCGATGCGTGTCCTTGTACTCGTCCCAGTTCATCTGCCGGGCGCGCACCTCGTCCGGGTCGACGGCGTCCTGCATCTCGGGGTCGTCGAGGTCGGCGTGGGCTTTTGCCGCGGCTTCAGCGGCTGGGTCGGGCCTAAAAAATAGAGTTTTACCTATTGGCCCAGAAATGCCTGGCAAGGCTGTTTTTTTATTAAAATTAACTTTATTCATGGTGCAAAAACTCTTGTAAAAATGTGGTTGTTTGGCAATATCAAGGATCAGGCGGAGCACACTAATTTTTTCCTCTAGAAGTTCAGAAATTCCTAGTACCAGAAGTAAAATAATAGGATGTAGTTTAATAGTGTTTTCAATAAATTTAACCGTATAATTTAAGCGCAAAAACTACCATAGAAAATATAGAATTTTCAAAATTGGTTAAAAACCGGCTATTTGCGTCGGAAAACCCAGATTTTTCTAATTTTGAAAAACAAATTAGAAAGTTTTCGCTTTTATCAACGGCAAAAAAACAATTTAGAAACTAAAAAACAAAAAAAACTGAATTCTAAGGAAAAAATGGGTTCCCCCCGCCCCCGATAATACAAAAGCACCAAAGTATTGCATCTTCGTCAAGGGACTGACTAGATTTTCGAGCATGTAAACCAGTATAAACACCAACTTTGAATTTCCCCAACTGCCGCCCTTCATCATCCCCTCGGCCCATTCGTCAACGGTCAGCGTGGGCACGGACGGGTAGCCGAGTCCGAACACGCGCTTCTGCTCTCGATTCCGGGCGATGATGAACGGCTTGAGCTTGGTGGGCGGCGGCTTGGGCTCGTCAGTGGTGATGCCGGCCGCTGCTCTCTCAGCCATCATTCGGGCCATCGGGAGTTCTTCTTCGATCGAATCGAGCTCGTCGAGGGCTTTCATCGCCCAGTGGCGCAGCTGGATCATGTACAGTTCACTGAAAAAAATAATGATTGAAAAAGCCGAGAAGATATAAAGAATGCAAGAAATGGTTCTTTGGCATTATCGGGGGGGGGGGGGGGAAGGCGGGTTTTTTTTCTATAAAGGGTTTCTCTCGGGTTCTTCATTTTACTAGAAATAGAGGAAGCGTTTCTCAACTGTTTTTTACCATACCTAAGTCTAAAAACTTTAAAAATTTGGATAAAAACCACAAAAAATATAGATTTTTCGGCCAAAATTTCGAGCAAAAAATTTTTGGAAGTTTTTAGATAGTTTTTCTGACTGAAATGTAGTTAAATTTTCCTAAAAACACTGACTATTACGTTACGAGCTTCTTCTAGAAGCATAGGGAAAAAAATCATCCCCCGATAATGCAAAATAACCCGAAAAACACCAAAATGGCTACCGTAGAGCCTCATCGTCCTCCGGGTTGATCGTGCGGTTTCTTTCGGCCGTGGCCAGCGCCTCCTTCAAGCTCTTCTCGTAGCTGTAGCGGCGTTGCTTCTCCTTGCGCAGATCCTCACCTGAAAAATGGGAGTTTATAATTTTCTATGAACAATTTCTTGAAAATTAAATTAAATAAATAGCTAATTTATATAATTTAAGTTTTTTAATAAATACTTCAATTCTATTAATTACCTCCAGAAATTCGGAACCGCCAACTAAAACCACCCCGAAAAATTTATACAAAACACGACTTCGCATAAAACATCAATTAGCAGACAACCACTTTCAACCCGGGGCTTTTGGCACTCAACATCACTCGATTAACACACGTTCCCTCGTATATAAAGAGCCCCCTGGAAGGCACAAGTACCCAACAAACTTCAACAACAACAACAAGAAGAAGATGGCCCAATCCGTCGCTCCCGGTGACATCATCACGCAGCCCGGCACGAAGATCGTGTTCAACGCCCCGTACGATGACAAGCACACCTACCACATCAAGGTGATCAACTCTGGAGGACGTCGCATCGGATGGGCCTTCAAGACCACCAACATGAAGCGTCTTGGTGTTGACCCGGCCTGCGGTGTCCTCGACCCCAAGGAGCAGGTTTTGGTGGGTGATTTGAACTGCTTGAGCTTGTCGCATCTTCTTTGGAGGGCGTGAACTGCTCCATCTTGATGCAATCTCGATCTACCGCTCATTTTCCAGGTGGCCGTCTCGTGCGACTCGTTCCAGTTCGGCGCTGAGGACACGAACAACGACCGTGTGACGATCGAGTGGACGAACACCCCCGACGGTGCCGCCAAGCAGTTCCGCCGCGAGTGGTTCCAGGGAGACGGCATGGTCCGCCGCAAGAACCTCCCCATCGAGTACAACCCATGATCTGATCACCTCACCTATTTCCCCACCCGGCTTTGAATAAATGGCTTTTCTGAATGTCTTACCACACTATTTTCTATTGCACCCACAACGAAGATGTCTTTTAGCCAGGGTTGTTCATTTTGAGTCCGGTCCGCGTCCGTCCGCGTCCGGGACGGGACGCGTCCCGTCCGTCTCATTAGCATAAAATTTCGCGGACGGACGGGACGGACGCATGGCGGACGGGGACGGGGAGCGTCCGCGCGTCCGAGATGCAAATTAATTCATGGTAATCTTAAAATGAAAACCAGGAAATCCACGATAATTTTGCAGGTTTTACGGTGAATTTGATTTTACTGGACAGTAGGTTGCCATGTACAAATAGACATGCTAAAAACCAGACCCTACCAAAGGTTTTACGCCCAAAAATGAAAATCTAGGCGCTTCATTATGATTTGAATCCGGTTTTCTCATTTGCATCGCGGACGCAGTTACTCGGGTCCGCCGTCGTCCAAATCCGTCCGGGACGCGTACCCGTCCGTCCGCGAAAATTTATGTAAATGAGCGGACGGGGACGTGTCCGCGTCCCGGACCGTCCGCGTCCGTCCGCGATTCAAAACCCCGATTTTCGGAAAAAAAATCATTTTTCAATTTTCATTCTAGTCGCCTCCTTAAAAGCGAAGATTTCCGCAAAAAGACTAATTTTTAAACTTTTTAACTTTTAGAAACTTGAAAAATTTAATTTATAGCTAATTTTTCCCTACCAACAGCGCAAAAATTTACCGGTCGCCCGAAAGATCTTCACATCCGCCCGTGACACCTCGTCGTCTTCTTCAATGGCCCAGGGCAGCTTGAAGTTGATGATCTCGTACGATTGGAGCCGCTCGAGAAAGGCCATCAACAGCGCCTTGGCCGCCTTCAGCTCGTCGGGCCTGTTCGCCGCGTTGAAGGGCGTATTCTAGACGGACTGTTCTTAAACCCCAACAAATCGCTACCTGAACGGCAATCGCGTAATAGCAGCCGACCAGCAGCAAGCGGACAGACTCTGGGGGCACCTCTTCGACGAACTCGTTGTCGGCGAAAAGCCCGGCGGTGCTGATGTCCTTTTGGAGTTGTTCGAGCTGGGCGCAGAGGTCGGGCACCGCCTTCTTTTTCTGCTCCATGTCGAGGCGGCCCTCGGTGAGGTCAATCACTGTCTAAAAAGGTTCTTTTAAAATCGGAAACGATAAAAAGGCGAATGCACAGCGGAAAAAGAAGGTGAAATGTCCACCAACCTTCTCGCATCGCTCAAAAACGTTGCGAATCGTTTCCTCTTTATCTTCTGAAGTTGAAGCCATTTTCGGGGCTAAAAATGAATTATTTAAAGAATTGAAGCATTAAAATAGATAAAAAAATACAAAATGACTTTAAAATATTCGTGGAAGAAAAACCACTTTATATAGCTAAAATAGAGATATAAATAGTAATAACTAAAATAATACACCTTAAAACAATTGTCGTGGAATGCAACCACTTTTTATACAAATATAAATCACATAAAAATGTCTTTATCTGCGAAAATCAACAACAATCAATCGATTCAACACAGACAATTCTCGAGCATCACTAAACTACGGGGGAACAACTACAACAAATTTATCTCCTAAAAAACGATAAGGGGGCATCAGTAAAGACATGGGGGAGATCTTTTAGTTGGACGGCTTGAACTCGACGGCCTCTCAGTCGCGGAGCAGCATCTTGGTGATGAGCGACAGCGTCGGCTCGTACATGTTACTAAAAAATGAAAATTATACTCGAAAAATTGCTCAAAACGTACCCCTTCTCGCCGACGGCCTTGATGCCCTTCTCGAGTTGGTAGGGCCCGTTGATTTGGACGTAGTTTGTGCGTGGGTTGACGAAGCCTGAAAAGTTGCATTATGAACAAACCAGTGGAAAAGACGCTTCGCGCCCTTTCCACTGGCCTCTCTAGGAACCATATATTCCCCTTCCGTTTTCCAAAGCCTGCGGCGCAAGAGCCTGACTCTAGGAACCATTCTCTCGCCTGCGGCGCTAGCTACTGGTTTTTCTCCAGCATTTGGCCTGCGGCGCTAGAGCCCGGGCCAAGAACCTTTTCTTTGGCCTGCGGCGCTAGAGCGAGGGACTCGTCTAAATTTCGGATACCGAGAGCCTCGAAAAATGTTTTGTTGTTGAACTATCAAAAAGCAAAAAGCTACGTTCACCGAGGATCCGAACCCTCGACTATGCGCACGGTAGAGCGGGCGCCAAGCCACTATACCAAAGGCGGCATGGGGACGGGTAGCGGGAAAGGCCCCTTCTGTCCGGGGGGCCGGATCAACCCGGCAGGGAGGACTTCTGGTAACTTTACAAAAATCGCTATTTTAGACTGAATGCGCCAAAAATTTGTAAAGATAATAAGATGCGCGTGATCCCCACTATCGTATACATAAGTGGTCCAAATTACAGACCGAAATTCCATCTGGGCATTAAGTTATGCCCCGAACACCACGGCTCGTCGCCCATTTTGTTAAGGATTTTCACCATTTTGTTTGTAAAATCGTTAAATCAAGGAATTTCGAAAAACAAAAAAATGCGTGTCTGGCAAATGTATTTCTCCACCTCCATGCCAAAAATCAGCCGGAAATTCGGCCTGAGGGCCGAGAAATCGTCTGCACAGAAAACACACATACTTTTCTCGCTTATAGGATAGGAACTTACAAAAAATTCTTACTAGAAATTTTGGTCGTAAATTTAATGTGCTAATAAAAATTTGTAAAGTTTTTACGATTATAAATAGTAAAAACAGTTTAGCAAACACATCTTCTAGTTATATTAGAAAATCGGGTTCTTTGGCGTTAACGGGGGGGGGGGCAACTCCTTTCTCAGCATCCAGTTTTTCTAATACAAAAAAAAGGAGAATTAAAACAAGAAAACAGATTTTCGCAATTTCTAACCGCAAAAACATTAAAATTCTGATTAAAAAGCATAAAAATATTCACAATTATTGTTATTCGATATAAAACATCGTTTCATATTGTTAAAAAGCTATTAAACACTTACTGGGCGTTTCCAGACTTATACAACAAGCTGATCCCCCCGATAGTGCGAAAGAACCGAAAATTGGGCCTAATGAAAAAAAATGAAAATGGGGCGTCGCGCATCGCGGGAAACCATCCCAGTATTTTAATTTAAAAAAACGCACCATCACACTCAATGTTGAAAGCCAGAGTGTTCAGCTGGCCGACGGCGAACCAGAAGCCCTTCCCGTCAAAGAGCGCCAGCTGGGAGGTGAACGGGCGCGTCACGTCGGTGTACTGCGTGAAGCCGGCCGTGTGCGCTTGGGCGCAGAGGGTGGTGAACAGCGAGACGACGGCCTGCGCGGCCACGAGATCGACTGGGATCTCCTGGAAAAAAATGTGGGGAATGTTGTCGCAAGGAGTTCGAAACTTACGACTTCATTTTCACGTCTCCACCCATCTTGCCAGTACTGTAGGCGTGGCAGAAGCGGGGCCAGCGATTTGACGGCGAGTCGAGTGTGGGGATGTGTTTCGCCTAAAAAAAAGAGTCGAGAAAACGACGTGAAAAAGTTACCTGAATCCGCAAAGTAGCCGGGACATTGCCAAAGCGCTTCCGAGTCGGGCCAGAGGTTGAAGATCTGAAAAAAAGAAAGATAGACCGCACTACGAGATCGCGAGAGAGAGAGAGGGAGAACGGGATTCATAGAAGGAGCCCCACCTTTGGAGAAAATTTTACGTCTGGCTCCTCGCCGGGCGGGAAAATGGGCATCGTGGCTTGCGGGTCGTCCAGCCCAAATAGCGGCTTCAACGGCTCACGGCAGCGTACCTAAAAATGTTATGAAAACCCCCAAAAAATGACGAGATACCTGCGCGGATAGCCGATCTCTGTGAACAAAGGCCAACTCGCCGAGATGACGTCTGAAAGCGAAAATCTGCAATTTTCTAGGTTTAAAACACACCTATCATCTCCAATATATTTGCTAATCTCCCTCGGCTTCTTCCGTGTCAATTCTTTATCCCCAATCTCCTTGACGTCATAGAGAAAGTCGAATCTAAAAAATGTCTTTATTGCTAAAAAATAGATCTATACCCGGCCTTGATCCAGAATGCCTCACTTTGCACATCGTAGGCTATCTAAAAAAGAATTACGTCTAAAGTTTGATAAAATTCGGTCTTTTCCATTATCGGTGGGAGGACCACAAGATTTTTCAAGTCTAGAAATGCCTAGTAATGTTTATTCTTTAGTGTTTTTATAAGTAGACAGACTAATATTTAAAATATAAGAACTATCTAAAAAATCCTAGATTGCAAATTTTATCCAAATTCGGTGATTTTTGCTCAAAAAAATGTAAAGTTTTTAAGTGTCTACTAGTAAAAAAACATTTTAGAAATATCCGCTATTCGTAATTGAAAATCGAATCCTAAGAAAAAGTAGGTTTCCGCCGCGATAATGGGAAAAGACGTCTGATTGCGCTTACCCGATAGTCCTGAAAACGGGGGTTGTTATGCGCGACGCTGAGTATCGCAGAATCAAGCGTGCTCGCCGCCACAGCGTCGGCCTAAAAAACTAAAATTCCGAAGATAAGCTCCAACATTTTTCGCCAGATTCTTAGCGTTGTCGACGGGAAATCGAGTGTTGATCCCGTTCATCGAGTCGGCGAGCAGCTCCTGAAAACAATGTTGAAGGAAAAGAAGCAAAATGAACCTCAAAAAGTGCCGTTGGTGGATTTAGGCCCTCATAGTACTCGTCAAGGTCCTTCCATACGACGCGCGTCTTGGTGATGTGCTGGTAGAAGGGGAGGACGTCAAAGTATTCGGGCACCGACGGCACGCGCCACGCTTTTCTTGGCGAGTGTAGGGTGGGGTGGTAGTCACTGGAAAATCGGGCTTGATCGCAAAAGATGAGCTATAAAAACCACTTAAAAATCAAAAAAAAATAGGCTCTTTCGCACTACCAGGCGACACTAAGCGCTTCTAAACAGTTTTTTTTAACCTAAAACCTAAACGTAAAAACTTTGCATAATGTTATTTTTAAAAAATCAGAAATATAGATTTTCCGACCAAAACTAGCCGATTTTTGACCAAAATTTCGAGTTTTTACGAGTTTTCGAGTTTCAAAGTTTTTGTTAGTTTCCAGTTACATTTAAGCTTCATTTTACGAAAACCACGATTCAAATACTTCTTATTAAGTCATCAGGCAATTCTAGATTAATATGTACAAAAAAAGTATTCCCCCTCGATAATGCGAAAGCCCCCAAAACCATTTATTACCGTCGCCACGTCTCCTCAAATTTGACCCAGGGTCTCTCGTACGGGCTGGCAAAGTCAATCTTCTCGGCGATTGTTGGGAGTGAATTGATGATGCGCGCCGTCTCGTGATAGTCCCATAGACGAGCGCCGGCCCCGGTTCGATCGCCCTCATTCTAAAACGTGATTTTAGTAATATTTTTTTCTTCAATAACCAGTGTTGTCGCATTCTCGCGTCGATAAGTGTTTTAATAGCCTTTTTTAGTCAAATATAACTATATTTGAAGTGGTAAAACAATTAAAAAAACTTAGTAAGACAGTTTTAGTTTGAATTTGGCCGAAAATCGGCCATTGTGTTCGAAAAATCTATGTTCTATATTCCGTTATTCGAAATTTGTACTGCCTTTTATGAAAATGATAAATTCGCACAAAACCCTCACTCTTTAGCCATTAAAAGCCATATACCCACCAAAAACTCTTCATTTAGGATGTGCTGCACACGTTTCCCGGGGTTGGCCTTGTTTCTGTAGTTTGGGCGCTGGATGTTCGTCGCAGGCTTCAACTTTTCAACATTCGTGGTTGTGGTTTCCGCGTCAACAGACTAAAATAAAAGTCATCAGAATTTAGCCAAAGAACCCACCGATTTTTCGCCGCTCAACCCGGCCACTTCTTGGGCGACCTTGCTGAGCCGGCGGATTGATAATCGCCGCGCGTCGCTTGTAGCATCTAAAGATACAACGCTTATATAAATATAAGAAAAATACAATAAATATAATTTTCATAGAATAAAAATAAAGAAAATATAGTGGAAACGATTTTACAAAAAGAATTCTCTAGGGTGGGCTACGCAACAGTACAACAGTCTGCGGGCATCTATCGCCTCCAAGCAAAGCATCTCGCAATATAATCCCCCGGACAAAACTTTAAAAAATAAAAATTTAAAATAAACCATGGTTTTGTGAAACTAAAATTTACTGTAAAAATTCGAAAATTTAACAGGCGCCTCTACTGGTTGATGCATGCGTTTTCGAACCTTCTTCTCGCCGCTGCTTTGGCTAGGGCTGACGTTCTTTTTCAATGAATTTTTCATCTACGAGCTCAACGTGCGAGCTAGTTGTGGCTGGATCGGGGATGATGATGAGGCAAGTGTTAGCAAGAGCTGGAGAATACAATATATGACTGATACCTCGACTTTGGAAACAAAAAGCTCCTTAGGTGTCCCAGCGTTTCTTCATGATCTCCGACACGCATCTCCTCGGAATTTACAAGGGGCATTGGTTTGACAAGTTGCGAAGGTAAGGTTCTAATCTTGGTAGAATTTGAAGTGTTTCTAGAGAATGGCAAATGTGGCGGTCCTATCGGTCGGCCGTCAACTATTTCCGGCCCAAGACTGTGTTCTTTCTAGGTCAGCAAAAAAAGATTGCGGAGAACCTTCTGAAACATTTGAAATAACACGCAATTCAGGGGATTTGATGGACGAGGGCCAGTGGACAGACGATGCGCTTTTTGCGCAGTACGCCTCGCGCTTTGAGGAGCTTTTTGGGCCTCGCGACGAAGAAGAAATGAAAGTCTACGTTCTGCCCGGAAATCACGATCTGGGATTTCATTATGTGTAAGTTGGTCAAGAAAAAGACTTCAATAAAACGAAAATTCGATTTTTGTGTTTTTAGACTCGATCCCCAGCGGGTCACCTGGTTTGCCGATCGTTTTCGCACGAAACCGGTGGAGACGTTGATATTGGGTGGGCAACCCTTCGTTCTCGTCACTTCAATGGCATTGGAAGGAGATGGATGCCGGTATGCTTAGATTAAAAACAACAAGAAAACTATCCGAAAACGAGAATTTCGTGCCCAAAAAAAACCTTTAGACTATGCGCAGAAGCGGAAATGGAGCTCGCGCGCCTCGGACGGCTGCTCAAATGCGCCAAAAATTCGAGTTGCCATGATCGAGAAGCCGCACAGTTTCGGCCATATCAACCGCCGATCCTGTTGCAGCATTTTCCACTGTTTAGGTAGGTTTTAATGAGATTTTTCGAAGCTACGATCTGAGTTCAGGCACAACGACTCGGTTTGCGCGCGTGACGACGACTTTGACTGGTCGGATCCGACGCGCGATGAGAAATTTAGGCCCGGCTGGGATTGTCTCACCTCGGCGGCTACCGATAAGCTCGTAGAGGTTAGTTGAAAAGCCGAGATCAGGGAAAACAAAAATTTTTAGTGGCTCGAGCCCCGAGCAGCTTTTGCCGGGCACACGCATCGGGGCTGTAAGAGGAGGTACGTATTCGTAGAACGCGGAAGTTACCTAATTTTCGTACCTTAAAAAGGTAAACAAGTTTTACAAAAAAAGTTTCAGATTTGAGACCCGTTTCGGCACGTTCAACGAGTGGACGGTCAATTCGTTTTCGTGGCGCAACGGGCCAAAGCCCTCATTTTTAATGGTTAGTTAAAAGTTTTGGTTGTTTTTACTTTAAATAAAAGTAGCCATGGTAAGGTTAATTCAATTTTAAACGAAAGACATTAGTTTAAAATAGAAATTTTACCTTAAAACTAGCTATAAAGTATGCTTTTTGTGCTCTTTAACCCAACCATTTCAGGTCACAGTCAGCACCGGCCAGGTCAATGTATCTACTTGTCATTTACCAAATGAAAACTTTGTCTAGGCCTGTATATTTAGTGTTGTTGCAGCTGTCGGGTATATTTGCTGCTCATTCGAAATTGTTACGTTGTCGACTTTCCAACAGATTTGTACGGCTTCCGGATACGGTTTCCGCTTCTGTCAAGCCGCACCGGCATTGATTTGTGATTACGGGTATTTACGATTTTATGTACGAATCTTGTAAGTTGTAAATTTTTTGCTTTTACAGCTAAATTAAGCCTTTTCTAGGCCGATAGCAATCTCAATGAAGGCCAGTTGCAGCGTTCTCTTTTCGGCATCTTTTTAAGCAGACTCAGAATCAATCAGTTTCAAGAATCTGAACTTGTAGGAGACGTCGAGCAACTCTGTAGCGATATTCAAGCAATCATTCCATGCGTAACAACCACATTCAACATTCAAAAAACGTTTATTCAGGGGGCGCACAAGGGATGGGGGGCATCTTCTAGGGGTTGTACTCGATGGGGAGGTTCTTGCGGCGGACCATGCCGTCTCCCTGGAACCACTCGCGGCGGAACTGCTTGGCGGCACCGTCGGGGGTGTTCGTCCACTCAATCGTCACACGGTCGTTGTTCGTGTCCTCGGCACCGAACTGGAACGAGTCGCACGAAACGGCCACCTGGAAAAGTAGCGGTAGATCGAGAAAGCATCAAGTTCAAGCAGTTCAAGTCACCCACCAAGACCTGTTCCTTGGGGTCGAGGACTCCGCACGGCGGGTCAACGCCAAGACGCTTCATGTTGGTGGTCTTGAAGGCCCATCCGATGCGACGTCCTCCAGAGTTGATCACCTTGATGTGGTAGGTGTGCTTGTCATCGTACGGGGCGTTGAACACGATCTTCGTGCCGGGCTGCGTGGTGATGTCGCCGGGAGCAACGGATTGAGCCATCTTCTTGTCAGGAAGTTGATGATCTCACGAAGAAATCACGGCTTTTTATACTCGGGAACGCATGTTAATTGGGTGATGTTTATGAGGGATTTCCGGATTTTAATTAGTTATAATCTGATTAGGTTTTTAGACTTGTCGCAACGATAAGCTTGCCTTTTGAGCGCTGGAGCGTCAACTTCAAGCGGTTCAGGCTTCCCCCATTTCCTATACCCGGGATAGCTCACAAGTTCATCGTACCCAGGCCCTGCCGCTTGCGAAAGTGCAGGTAAATCTAGGAGGGCGCAGAGTGCAGGTCCGCTTCAGCCGGCAAAGAGCAACAACGAGTTGCCAAAGAACCCCGGCAAGCACGTGACAAAACTGCCCTATGACTTGCACTTATGGCCAGACGGCTGGCCCTAAGGATTTGTCATCCTCGGGCCCAGATGGCCAGTAGTTATGTCTTGATTTTGACCTCTATTTTAGGTGTAAGGGCTCAGATTCCAATTCTTTATCTTTATCGAGCTCAGCAAAAGATGGGGATCCCACGAGCAGATAATCGGGCAACAATCTCGGCCAATGGGAGTCCGACAACGTTGTAGAAACAGCCATTCAGTCGCTCGACCAGCACGGCACCGCGATTTTGGATCCCATAGGAGCCGGCTTTGTTCCTAAATTGGCTATTTTTGTTCAGATAGATGAATTAATCTTTTCTTTTACTTGTTAAGATTTAAATCCGTTTTTTCAGCATTTGTTTGTCGAAATTAATTACTTACATAGGTTCCCCCGTCGCCACATAGCCCTCAATCAGCTGATCGCTGTAATTCGCCATGTGAACCTCCGTTTCGACCGAGAACGTCTAAATGTTTTCGTTTATTTAGTGACTTTTACGTCTGGCATAATCCTGTATTTCGTATCTTATTTTTCCTGCATGAGATTTCTATTTTTAATAATTTAAAACGAAGAAAATTAGGGCTACTTTACCTCGGTACTGCCATCTCTATACGCAAGCGCAACCCCGCTGTAGACGAAATGGCCTCGATTCCGGATACTAAAAGTTTTCTGGGTTTTACGATTTCGGGTTTTTACCTTTTCAATGTTTCAATAGCATCTTGACGATCTTCTGGCTTTCCGATAATTTTTCCATCTACCCAAATAACGGTATCGGCAGCGATAATCACGTCGAACGGCTCCTAAATATCAATTTTGTAGCTTGACTCTCTGAAAATACTGATTTTGCTTTACGTACTACTTAATTTCTTTCTTTCACTCACATTTTTCTTCCTCTTCTCAGCGAGCACGACCTCAAGTTTTCCCTCCGCTGTCTTTTCCACAAATTCCCGGACCGGAAGTTCTTTTGAGAGATTTTCCTCGAAATCCGAGACGTGAACGATTGGCTCGATTCCCTGTTTTCTTTTGCTCTCAAATTTGACGTCTTCTGCACTTACAATCTTTTGCAGAAGCGCCAGACGGTTGGGCGACTGGCTGGCGAGGACGACGATCGGCGACATCGAGTACAGCTGAGGTGAGGTGAGGGGAAATGATGAGTGATTCGAATCGGGCCCGGGACATTATCGGGGTGAAAGAGTGTGTGTGATTTTGCGGAGGGAAGAGGGTTTTGCCGTTTTTCTCAGGACCTCTGGTTCGGCCGTGCTTTTGGCGGAATGTCTGGCGCCTCTGCGTTAGAGATTGGAAAGCGTAAGGGATCCATTAAAGGGGTGGCAGAAAAGTCTAATAATGTAATAATAACGGTTTTTGATAGCGTTTTTAGTAAAATTCTAATGCATTCTGGAAGAAAAACTATCTAACACTTTTAAAATGTTTAAACCTTGGTCATAGAGGCCATTTTTGAGCCAAAAATTGATATTTTTTGTATTTTATTCGCAGAAATTTGTAAAGTTTATGTGTAGGGTTAGTAAAAACAGTTTAGATATCTCTAGACCTCTATTCAGCTTAGATAACTGGTTTCTAAAGGTAAAATTTTGTCTTTTCCCCACCGATGATGTGAAAGACCCCATTTTTTACGCTTTAAAAGTGTTTTATACTGTATTTTGGTTTAGCTATAGGAAACTAGCAAACACGATCTCATTTTTTGAGAAATCTCCGCCCCTCGCCTTTAATTTTCTAGCTTTCATAAAGTTGACGCACTTGTTCAATCATCAATTTCAGGCCATGACGTCCTACCTAACGCAGTTGCCCCGAATACCGGACCTCTCGCTTGATCTGGCCTTCCGACGGTTCCTCGTCTTCAGCAAGCTCTACACGGAGAGCTGGGGAAACCCGCTGGTCCTCAGGGAGTGAGTTTTTCCCGACCCCGTTACTTCCATCCTCGTTTCCCACTTTAGAACGCTGTTTTCAGCCTGCGCGACTACATGCGCAACGTGATGTCGCAGCGGAAGGTGATCGACCTGCTCGACAACCATGGCCACAACCCGATGCATATTACACAGGTAAAAATTTGGAATTGGGAAGAAGTAAAGTTTCTTTTTTTAGCAACGAATAGCTGGCAACGCGCGGATCGTCGACGGCCATTTCATCAGCCCTCACTCGCTCGAGTTCCCGCACCACGTGAGATTGTTTTAGGTTCGCTTTTGATAAAATTATTTTTTAGATGCCAGCCCCGGTGAACAAGGCCCATTGGCGAGGGATTTTTCCGAAAAACGAGAGAAAAGGGCTGATCGTTCATCTGGCTGGCACTGGGGACCACACGTATAAACGGTTAATTTTATGACTAGACTTCCATTTTAATCAGTTTGGATTCCTTCAATAATTTTTTCCGGAAACGAAGAAACAATAAAGATCTATTATTCCTTGCTTTTTGTCCTATTTTTTGTCAATATTTCGTTTTTAGGCGAGAACTCGGCTTTGTGGATGACCTGCTGAAAGACGGAACGGCCGGCATCATGCTCGAAAACCCATTCTACGGCGCCCGAAAGCCCAGCGAGCAGTTTCGATCGAGCCTAAGGTATCGAAGTTGTAAAGACGAAAAAAGGCTGGTTTAGGAACGTTTCTGACTTGATGGTGATGGGCGCGGCGTTGATCGCGGAGACGCTCTACCTGCTGCGATGGGCCTACAAGGAGGGCTACTGGCCGATTGGGATCTCTGGGGTGAGGAGCTGATTTTTTTCATCAAAAAAGTTATCTAGGTATCGATGGGCGGTCACATGGCTTGTCTTGCCGGCTCGAACGCCACGTTCCCCATCCCGATCGTGCCGTGCCTTTCCTGGACGACGGCTTCTCCGGTGTAAGGATTTAGGAGATTTTGGGTCGCGCAGTGAAAAAGATCTAGAATCACTCGCTTTAGTCGAATTACGCTTTAGCCGTTCTTTCATGCAGGGTTTTCGAGAAATCGTTTTCATGGATAAAAAAAATTGCAAATGATCGTGAGTAACGTAATAGTTTTTACTAAAAAGTAGTTTTTTAATTAGGTCTTTAAAAATTAAATGCGATTTTCAGGAAAAAAAGAACAAAAAATTACGTCGAAAACTTTTTGTTGAAATTTGGTCCAAAATCGGTTTTCGAGAAATATTTACCGATTCCGAGCCCAAAAAAACCCGTTTTTCAGCGGCGTAGAAGTACATTTTCGCTTCCAAAAACAATTTCCATTTTTCTCGTAACCCATGACGCTAAACTTTCCACACGTTCCCAAACCCTTTCCAGATACACGGCCGGCGCGCTCAGCTACGCGATCCCGTTCGCCGGGGTGCTGGCCAAGCAGCTCGACGACCCCAGCTACCGGCAAAAGCTCCAGGACATCCCCAACTGCAGCTGGCTCGAACAGGCGGTATCAAAATGCGTATTTCAAGCATTTATCCATTTTCCAGCGCTCCCGACAATCCGAAAATGGCGACACCCTGGCGCGGAATGTAAGAAATAAGCTGTCGATTTTTCTACCTCCTTCTTTTTAGTTCATGTGGGTGCTGATGCACGACTTCACGCACCTTGGCGAGTACCCGGTGCCCATCGACACGTCGCTGGTCCACTCGGTCGTCGGCGAGGACGACGCCTACGTGCTGCGGGAGGGCGTCGCGCATTTGAATGTACGTTTGCGCGTATTTTCGAGCTTTATTCACGTTTTCCTGGGGCTATTTACGCCCCCCAACAGACGCAGCAAACCTTACGACGTTCCAAGAGCCTAAAAAAGTGTCGACTAGCCTTTTTGCGCTAAATTTTTTTTCACTTTTGTAGACGAAAAAAGGGCGCTTTAGACTAGAAACACGTGATTTAACGCTTCAGAGACTTTTATACGGTTTTTGTAGTTTCTACGTTAATCGTAAGAGTTTTCTAGATACAGAGCTCCGTTTTTCTAGATTAAGAATGCAAAAAATGGAACTCGGCGCACAAAACTGCAAAAGTCTTGTCTTTAGGCTGACTGACCTCAGCGTTTTTATCTACCTGTAAGCAGCACCAGAAAAATCGGTAAAACTGAAGCACATCGTCGCCACAAAATTGCCCAACCTAAATAGCTTCGTATTTCTTACAATGAAATGACAATCTTCTTTCCAGGACATCTGGCGCCACGCCGTCGTCGAGGTGATCCCGAAGCGCGGCCACGTCGCCTCCTACCTCTACTACCACGACGTCTTCCGGAAAGCCATCCGCGGCCGCATCAACGCCGCCATCCAGAAATACCCGAATCGCCCCCCGTCCGCCTGTACATGAGCTGTGCCAGTTGTTGATAGGTTAAATTACATTAGTCTCAACTAGATTTTACGTTGTTCATTTCCGGCCCCGCTTTGCCTTGTCTTTTAGACGTTTATGAAATTTTACAAAGGAGCTGTACTGACTCTGTGTTCCCGCCGTCCCCCTATCTGACAACAATTGTCACCCAAACTGTGATCTTGTACTCGTTTGACCAGGTCAAGGAAAATGAATGTGCCTTTCGAGATTGTATGACAAAGTCTTTAATAAAGAATTTTAATCGTATTCCTCGAGCGGTTTTTCTCAATAGTTTATTCAAGGCGAGACGAGGATAAAAATTAGAAGAACGCTACTAACTCTATATACTTGGGGGGGTAACGTGGCGGTGATGCGTGGACCGTTTCGACGTGTTTGCCCAGATGAACACAGAAACACATTTATCACTAGACGAAAATCAAGCCTAGACGGTTATCCCGCAATAAGAGGAACAAATAAGAAACACGGGTCGAGGCATGAAGTTAAAACAAGGAATCGGGCTCTATTGCGAAGTCTCAAAAACGAGCTACGTCTCTAATAAAATCGTTCTTCGGGTGGCTGGGAGGACAAATACAAACAGATGACTTGTGGAGGATGGTGTCGGTGGGGGGGAGGTGAGGGGAATTAAAGAGGCGTCTAAAGGCGAGCAGCTGGGTACCGGGTTGATGCAAGGAGAAGCGGATGTTGTTGTAGAGCCTCACGATTGCTGATGCTAACTGAAAAAAAAACAAATCACCAATAGTAATAAAACAATTAAAAGTAAGGAACGAAATAGAATTTAGACGTATTGAGAAAGAGCACCAACTTTCAGAGCTTCGGCTAATACGATAAAAACAAAACACACCTTGCTTACCCATAGTAGCCCCTTTACTCCTTCTTCGTCGGCTTTTGACGTCCCTTCATGGAGCGGAAGATGAACTTCTCATTCTCGATCATCGACCAGGCGTTGCGCTTGCCGTACACCAGGATCGCGCCGAATAGCGGCAACAAGAGCAGCAGCTAAAAACAAGAATGTTGCTTGGTATACACATGGTTTTACCAATAGAACACAACAACCAGTGAAAGAAATTTACCTCAAGCGCCCAGCGTTTACCAGTGTCGTTGTACGAGCGAATCGAGCACCAGGTCAAGAAGTTGGTCACGTCCTTGGCTTGTTGAGCTTGCGTAGCGGGAGTTCCATCCTGAAAAAAAATTGAAAATACGCACTGATGAGAGAAAAATGGGTACGGCGAGAAGGAACCAGAAAAAAGATTTGGAAGAGGCAAATTACGACGCGAATTTACCTTGTACTCGATGCCCTCGTCGAAGAGCTGCTGAGGCATAGAAATGAGACCGCCCGGGAAGTACGGGTTGTAGGCCTTGCCCTCGTCGAGCTTGATGCCGGCCGGCGGGTCGAAGTACCCGTTGAGCAAACAGTAGATGTAGTCGTCTCCGCGGTGATGGTGGGTGGTGCGGGCGCTGATCATCAAGCTGAGCTCTGGGGGCAGAGCGCCTAAAAGAGTAATGATTGTTGACGAAAAATTGAGAACGAAGAACCAGCATAGGCTTAAATCACGCTGTTCACGCTAGAAAGAAACATCACAATTTCCTAAACTAAAAAACGCGGCTTGTGGAGTATTTGAAACAAGAACGTTTATATTTTAGAGCGAAAAAAGACGGTTTTCAAGAAAATGAGGTCCGGAAGCATCTAAACAACAAATTACCGTTGTTCGCAGCAGCGGCAGCCTTGTTGTTGTTCTGCGGCAAGCCCCACTCGCCCAGCCACCGACCTCCCGGGAACTGGTATGGCGGCGGCACAGCGTCGTTCAGTTTGGCTAGAAAAAAACGAATATAAACGCAATATTTTTAAAACTTACCTTCACGACGGATCGGCTGGCCCTTGTCGTCAATGTCATCGACAAGGAACTCGGAGGCTTCCACCTAAAGCACATAAAAACACAGATTCCAAAAAATATACCTTGGCTTCCTCCTCAGTCATGAAGGGGAAACGGTAGTCGCAGAAGTGCCGGAAGTTGACAAAGTACCGCAAATGGTGGCAAGCCTGGCAGACCTGCTTGTAGACCTCCCAACCACGGCGGACGCTAAAAATTGGGTTTAAAAAGAGAACGATGGCACTAAAAGTCAGAAAGTTGTTTCGGCCACTCAGATTTTCCTCTTTGTTTTTTGCTTTTCAAGGTTCATTTTTTTGCGAAAATTCGAGCTAAAATAACGAAACCTCGTCGCCATATCCGAATTCCGCACAAAAAAACTGGCACAAGGTGAGGCAAAATAACGAAAATCAAAATCCCCAACCTCCTAACTACTAAACACAATAGAAAAATCGATTTAAAAAACTCACGATCCAATATCGAGGGCGCCAAAGGTCTCCTGTGCGTCCAGGGCATGCCGGGCGGGTGGATGCCGTTGTCCATGGCGTGCACGGAGGTCTCCATGGCGTAGATCATCCCCGTGGCGCCAGTGGCCGCCGCCAGGCCGGCGCCGAGCGCGAACTGCCGCTGAAAAATGAGCGTGAGCAACGCGTTTGCACGAGAGCAGGAAATCAGAACCCGTTCGGGATGCCCAAAAAGCTTACCCGTGATAGATTGATCGCGCGATGCATCTCCCGGCCGGCAGATTACCTGAAACTAAACATTATCAGAGGGGGAAAATGGCGAAAAAGGGTTGAAAACAGCAAGAAACCACATTATGCGCAGGTGAGTAGGAAAAATAAAGAGATAGAAAAGTATTGAGAATCAACGCTAAAAGGCAGGAAACTATAGACACGAAAACTTTATAGAGTTCTAAACCCACGTAACATTGTTTTCTTCGAGCTCAAAAAGGCGCACGAATTTTCGCCCCCGCTGCTCGCTAGGCTACACCCAGCTCCCATGCCCGAATGCCGGTTGGTTATGGGACGGGACAGCCAGTACGGTGCAGCGTCCAAAGCCTAACCAGCGATAAACAAAACAAGTTTGCGAGAAAAGCTAAGGAAATAAGGCCCTGGAGTAATCGCCGAATTCGAGATTGGTAGATGAACAACTTCTACGCAACGTGATGAACTTTATGGACGAACGTAAAGCTAATAAAATAGTATTCAAACCAGCGCCCAAAACCCGCTTCACGGGCCTTGGGCGCGGGAAAGTCGATTTGCTTGAGAAATTTGCTTTCCGATAGCTTGGTCCTTCGGACCCTCCCTTCATCCGACCACACCCGCGCGCAACTTGCAAGAATGGGGAAATTGTATTTTTGGAATTATGCAAAGTAGCCCCCCCTGGCGCCGGACACACACACACAAAGATACGCGACCAAATTATATAAGGTAGGAAGTTATAGAAAAAGTTTTATAAAAGGTGAAATAAAAGAAACCAACTTTCTTTCGTTGAAAAATCAGCAAAATGAAAAACTTTCCAATGGACACCGACGCCAAACGGTGTACGCTCAGTCGTAAAGTGGAATCACGCGGAAGTGCTATTCCAATTTTCGATTTTTTCCAAATATTGTAATTTTTGCTAACTTTACACAAAACTTTTTTATCTTTTCAAAACTTAAAATTTTTGAAAGCTTAAAAATCCTAAAAACTTGTATGCAAAACCAGATGGTTACAGTCGCTTCGCGACTGCAACCATCTGGCCTTCGGGCTACCCTACATGTCTCACTCCACCACCTCCTTTCCCACCTCCATCAATACCCCCCATGACTGAAATCCCCTTCAACAACTACCTAAATACCTTCCTGATGGCTTCAGATACCCCCCATGGCTGAAATCCTTCAAAACTACCTAAATACCTTCCTGATGGCTTAGATACCCCCATGGCTGAAATCCTTCAAAAACTACCTAAATACCTTCTGATGGCTTCAGATACCCCCATGGCTGAATCCTTAAAAACTACCTAAATCCTTCCTGATGGCTTCAGATACCCCCATGGCTGAAATCCTTCAAAAACTACCTAAATACCTTCCTGATGGCTTCAGATACCCTCTCTGAAATCCCTTCAAAAACTACCTAAATACCTTCTGATGGCTTCAGATACCCCCCATGGCTGAAATCCCCTTCAAAAACTACCTAAATACCTCCCTGATGGCTTCAGATGATTTAAATAATTAATTAGCATAATTAAAAAGTATTAAAAAGTATTAAAAGTATTAAAGTAACTTAAAAAGCTATTTGGGCGGGAAAGGGGCCCGGGGAAATGGGCGAAAGAGGCGTGGCCTCAGGAAAGGGCCTCCTCCTTTTACTAGGAAAACTTTCGAAGTTATTTTTTAATTTTAAACTAAAAGTTTTCATAATTTTTATCAGTTTGGGGTTTCGACACGCTCTATCCGAATCGAGAGCTAAGCTCTAGCTCCTTTCCCCTTCAGAGTTGAATTCGGCTTCACACAGACAGACAGACGGAGACCACAGCAAAATTATATGCAAAATAAAAAGTATTAAAAAGTATTAAAAGTATTAAAGTAACTTAAAAGCTATTTGGGCGCGGGAAGGGGCCTGGGGAAGATGGGCGAAGAGAAAGGGGGCGTGGCCTCCCGGGAAAGGGGCCCCTCCTCCTTTTACTAAGGAAAAACTTTCAAAGTTAATTTTAATAATTTAAACTAAAGTTTTCATAATTTTTTATCAGTTGGGGTTTCCGACCACGCTCTATCGAATCCGAAGAGAGCTAAGCTCTAGCTCCTTTCCCCTTCGAGTTGAATTCGGCTTCACACAGACAGACAGACGGAGACCACAGCAAAATTATATGCAAAATTCCGTGCTGTTTTTGAGATTCGATTGCAAGTTCCCAGTTTGTTCCCAGCTTCCTCACCAGCCGTTCGGGTCCGCTTGCTTCCCTCATGAATCGTTGTTTGTTGGAGGTTTTATTTTCCGCTTTTATCAGCTGTTCTAATGGGCTTTATTTTGGAAAGTAGATCGTATTTTGAGCATATTCTTCCCTTTTCATGCCCTTTTCTTGCGCGTGCACTCCCCAAATTCCCTTGCCCTTTTTCGGATTTCACCCCCACCCCCACTTTGCTACGCAGCCAATGCCTGCAAAACTTAGAAATACTTTAGATCTATATTTAAAGATTCTCGAGAATCTCGAGCCGACCTTTCAGACGAGCATGGACATCATTGCAAGCGCAACGTTGCCTGTATCTTTGAGCGAAGCATGAAAGTGAGTCGGCAAGAAGACTGCAGAGTAAAACTTATTTTTGGGAAGCGGGAACAAAGTAAGTGCAGCTTACGAAGCTGGTAAAGAAAATTACGTAATTTTAACACTTTTAGGGGCCGTCCGTCGCGCAGTGGAGCGTATATGTAAGTCCCAAATGAAGCTAAAGCCACGAAAACAATAAAACTTATGTTCGGATGCGCAGTACGACCATTTTAGCAGGGAACAAGAAGATCTACATTACGTATAGGGCACAGCATCGTTAAAACCGATGCAATGCTCTTTTTTAGATAATAAAAGCTTTAGAACAACCCGTCCTGCGCGGTTACAAGGCGGTTGGGCGCCCCGGCATCGAGTCTTGAGAAATACAAACTAGAAATATCCTTATTTAGATTCAGATTGAGCGGGAATTCAGATTCTTCAAATCTGATATCGGAATCTGAGTAAGACGTGAAAATTCAAATCCGATTATGCTTGTTCAAGTCAGTGTTCAAAGCGCAGTACAAGCGGCGCCACACGACAGTTCCACTGGATGCGCTTGTTTCTTCCCGGTCCCTGTCTGCAAATCGATTTTCTTAAAGGGGCTGAGAAGTCAAAATTCTTCGGAATTGAACCTACGGTCAAAAAAGGGTCCCGCCGGGAAATGCCAAAGTGATTTGATTGCGAAAAAAAATAAAAAGTTTGAGAAAAACCGAATTCTATTTCGGGCAAAAACGACATTTTGAGTGCGCGGCGATTATATGTCATGTTAAACTAAAACCCAATCTCTCCCTCCGGTAAATTTTCTGGTCAATTTTCATAATTTAAAAGTGTGTGTGTGTGTGTGTGTGTGTGTGTGTGTGTGTGTGTGTGTGTGTGTGTGTGTGTGTGTGTGTGTGTGTGTGTGTGTGTGTGTGTGTGTGTGTGTGTGTGTGTGTGTGTGTGTGTGTGTGTGTGTGTGTGTGTGTGTGTGTGTGTGTGTGTGTGTGTGTGTGTGTGTGTGTGTGTGTGTGTGTGTGTGTGTGTGTGTGTGTGTGTGTGTGTGTGTGTGTGTGTGTGTGTGTGTGTGTGTGTGTGTGTGTGTGTGTGTGTGTGTGTGTGTGTGTGTGTGTGTGTGTGTGTGTGTGTGTGTGTGTGTGTGTGTGTGTGTGTGTGTGTGTGTGTGTGTGTGTGTGTGTGTGTGTGTGTGTGTGTGTGTGTGTGTGTGTGTGTGTGTGTGTGTGTGTGTGTGTGTGTGTGTGTGTGTGTGTGTGTGTGTGTGTGTGTGTGTGTGTGTGTGTGTGTGTGTGTGTGTGTGTGTGTGTGTGTGTGTGTGTGTGTGTGTGTGTGTGTGTGTGTGTGTGTGTGTGTGTGTGTGTGTGTGTGTGTGTGTGTGTGTGTGTGTGTGTGTGTGTGTGTGTGTGTGTGTGTGTGTGTGTGTGTGTGTGGATGTCTACTGAGGCCCGATTTGAGGGCCTTCCCGTGCATAAAATGTCCTAATTCTTCGTCACTTGGGGTAATCGACTATTCTGTTTCCGATGGCGTTGTCAGAACTTTGATAAAATACAAGTTTACAAAGTTAAAGCCGGTTTTATTCATTTTGGGGGTAATTTGCATAATGTGAAAAAATACAAATTTCCTCATTCTTGCGAGTTGCACGCGCGCGTGTGGTGGGGGAGGTCCGAAGGACCCGAGCTACCGGAAAGTCAAATTTCTCATGCAAATGATTCCAGCGCCCAAGGCCCGCGAAGCGGGTTTTGGGCGCTGGTTTCTTTTAAATAATTTTTAATTCTGCAAACTTTACTCTCATTTTTCCTCCACATTTTTTCTTGTTTGCTTCTGTCTACTCTCTTCATCTAGCTGGTTTTGAGTTTCTATAGGTTTCCCTCCTCTAGAAAATTTTAATGCGCCTGCTAATTTCTTTTTTTTCAGGTATACGCTTCTTCCAGTGTGGACTATCGATAAAGCGAATCGTTGGCACGCAGTTCAAGCACCAGGCCACCAAACGATACCAAGGCAAGAAAACTTACGCTCTATTCTAAATACTTTTTTTTCAGGCTACATTATTCGGCTCAGTGTGGGCAAGCCCTGAGAAGCGCGCGCATCCTTCACACGCAGTCCACGGAACGCCAAACGATTGCAAGGCGAGAAAACTTACGCTCTATTCTAATTTGTTTTATGGATTTCTCTTTAGGGAAGGGAGATAACTTCTTCAAAGGGTATTCTGCCTTACGTGATTCTTAGATGTTTTTTTAGTATCAAGGAAGGGAGATAACTTTCCTTCAAAGGGTATTCTAGCCATTACGTGATTTAGTATCAGGGAAGGGAGATAACTTTCCTTCAAAGGGTATTCTAGCCATTACGTGATTCTTAGATGTTTTTTTGAGTATCAAAGAAGGGAGATAACTTTCTTTCCAGGGTATTCTAGCCATTACGTGATTCTTAGATGTTTTTTAGTATCAAGAATGGATTAACTTTGTTTTAGAGGGTATTCTAATGGGAAGCCCCCTGTAGTGCCTTGCCCCCCAGGAGGGCCAGTCGATAGCAGCCGCGACGCGGCTGATATCGACTGGTTTTACAAATAAGAATCCTTGTAATTTATTAATGAATGCTGTTTGCAGATGCATCCAGTTACGGCGGATAATCTCGAACGGTCGATCTTTACGTCGTCACGCCCGGAAGATAAGCTGCATTTTTGCGTTGTCGCCTTCGACAAGACCTTCGCAGCGACATACAATCATGGACCACACTCGCACCTGGTGACGGGGCGCATAGTCACCCTATACAACGTCAAAGACCCTTCAATCCAAATAGAGGTTGTTCTTTTCCGATGATAAAACATTTTTTGTTTTTTTCAGACCCGTGTTCGTGGATCCTCGAATATTTATGACGTTGCCGTTTTGGAGACGATCACTGGTGAATTCCCGCATTACCCTCGTTCATCCGAGCCGATGTATGGAGGGCAGTCGTATCGGCAGTTAGGTGTCACCTCAGATCGAACGCTGACGTGGAAAGATGGTGTGATCTCCGAGTGGCGCGGTATTTCGATTTTCACTGATATCAATTGTTTTATTTAGATGTGTACGCTATCGGGAGCGGCCATGGAAAAACGGGAGATTCTGGTTCCGGCGTCTACTCGACCGACGGCTATTTTTTGGGAATTCACAACATGCTGGTCGAAGAAATCGCCGACTATCACCCGGACACCCAGATGATCGCTGCCAACGTGATCAAAGTGGTCGGAAACATCGTTCCTGAAGCAAAACAAGTAAGTTAATTTATTTAGAGACTTGGTTTAATTGTTCTGTTTCAGTACGGCCCATCCTAAGCGACGAACTCGCCCCCAAGACTACTCCACATCACCAGAAACCAGTCAATCATTACGCCGCCTTTTCCCAGATTTTTTTGCTAGGAGATGAAGTATGAAAAATCTTTTCGCACCCGCTTTTTCGTTAAAAATGTATTGATTCATATGCCTCTAAAAGTTTATCGCCCTTTTCACGGTCTTTGTGTTCGCTTTCGGGTTTTGTCTCTACTTCATTTATTTTCCACAAGATCGACGCGCCCCATCCTTACTTATTTCCGTGCCGCGAGTGGGTTGAGGCTGTTGCCTCTTTTCCGTCCCCCACATCACCACCCATACCAGTTATAGCTAATATTCTTGTTGCGGAATCGCGAAAGGAAGTCTCCACATTCCCGTCTTGTCGTCCTGTTGTTTATTTTAGGCTCGGCCGTTTTGTAATAAAGTTTTATCGCTTCTTACGTCCAATTCAATTCAGGTGTCAAACGACTCTCTCGCAAGGTATCCCCTTGGATTGAGCCAACACTCAAGAACTCACGCACGCACAGCTACAACAATTCTCATACCATTTTATTTCCCCTTTTTGTACATTCAAGATATTAATTGGTCATTCTTCTTGGTTTTCCTGACGTCATTTGAGACGTAGAAGGTTGTTTGTAGGGCTTTAAAGGGATGCCGACGGCATAGTCAATCGATTACGCGCGGAAAAGAAAATGTCTCTGCGCCTCGCCCCTGGGCGCGCTCTCTCCCCTGTTGGCTACTTGCCAATTTGTTGATGAGGGGGGCTCGACACATGCCGTCGGCAGCCCTTTAAGGAGATCCCACGTCTTCGCCTCGTGTTTGTTTGGATTTGGAGACGTCGACTTGGAAGACGCTGCTTGTATCCCGCGGAATTCGCATTCTGTTTGGCACCTTGATGCCTAACTCGCAAATAAACTCTCTTGTTCTCTCAACTTTGTTCAGGCACTCAAGGGATCAAACGGTTCGATCGCAAAGCTTCCCTTTGGATCGTAACCAGCCCTTTGACAAGAACTCACGCACAACCGCCATCTACAACAACATCCATGGACTCAATAATGGTTGATTTTTCTGCCTTTAAAATGCTTCATTTGTGACTCTCTAGGGCTAAAGGAGTTTTTAAAAAAGGATTTATGGTTTTCTCGGAAAGGGATGAATTCTCGAGGCAATAAAAAGCGCTAAATTTCTTTAGCACTGAAAAATGCCAGAAAATGAGGAACAGAAAAAAGGTGCTGGCGACTATGTTGCTGGATATGGTTAGAATTTTCCGTTGATTGGATAGAACGGCCAAACCGAGCGGAACGACGTTTTTTGAGTGCTCTAGTTGAAATATAGTCTCCGTAGCTCCGTAGCTATAGTGGTTCTAGATTTATACCCCCCACGGGCCTGCTCACGAGCCGTTCGGGTCCGAGTCGTACCAAACTTTTTCATGAACCTGTCCCTACCTTGCACGCGAACTCTCCAAATTCCCTTGCCCTTTTTCGGATTTCACCCCCACCCCCGGAAATCAATGTCCTTTATCAGTTCAGAACGATTCAGGCCCCCGTCTCGGGTTTACACCTCCGCCCCTGGGGTCGCATTATCGGGCAGAAGATCAGCGCGGCTTTCGAAATCTGGAGGCACCAGAATGTCCGCGAATTTTCGGCGACTTTCGAAGATGCGAAAGTGCGTGGGTTACACACCCGCATCACCTTTGCCTCCCGGAATTCGTGTGGCGAAACCACAAAAGCAATTTGTTTGGTTCCTGGGTGTTTTTTGGGGCGGGGAAGCCTTTCATTTTCCCCCGGGGAGCTGCCCGCGTGACCACCCGGGAAGATCTTGTGCGCTTCAAAAAGAGACGAACGCACAATGGCGGGCAGCTGTTGGTCATTTGAGTTAGACAAAAAAAAACTTCTGCAACCACACACCTCACGCAAGCGGGTTATCTTATCTGCCAGGTTCCTATCGTGCAATGTTGCTAGGTGCATGCCGATGAAGCGAAACGTGATCCCATCTATTTATCGAAACACTAACCAAATAATTCGATTCTGCGTACAAGGGTCGGATATATATGGCGATACAAATACATGGGACTAAATTTTTTTGACGAGACACAAATACATGGCTGTAAAGCAATTGAGGCGAAAGCCAGCTGATGTTGATTATCGGTCATGGTCACGAGAGGAAATTGCGGGGGGTTTAGTAGAAGTATACTTTAGAAGAAGAAGAAAAATAATAGGGGGATATTTAGATCTCGTAGACCATGGCAAAGTGAGCCGAGGCGTCAATCGGGGTGGGAATGTTGTCGGGGGAGAGAGCACGGAATCCGATGTAACGGAGAGTTTTCGCGAAGGTGTTCGACAAGTCGACGTCTAAATCTTGGTTTTTTGGTTTAATTTTGTAGGTTAGGATATTGTTGTATGTTTATCCAATGAAAAGGTCTGCTCTAATATGAGTTTTGCTGCAATTTTCTGACGAAAAAGCCAGTCTAGTCGATAAAACTACTTCTAAATCTGGGTTTTTTCGTTAAATTTTGTCGCTTAGGACTTGTTTTAAATGTTGTCGTTAGAAGGCCCTATCTATGTATTCTGGCTATGATTTTTTAATCAAACAGGGTAGTCAAACCAATCATTCTACTCTTAACTCTGGATTTTTCAGTTTACCCTGGTGGTTTTGGTAGGGTTTTTTTGTGGTTTTTCTATGTCGTCATCAGGCCTTATCTACCATTCTGACTGCTATTTCCTAATCAGGCCCGATTTTTGCGCCTGTTGCACTTGACTGACGAAATGCCGTGGCGTCAAATGTCAAAACCAACCTTTACGATCGAAGAGCGCGATGACCTGCTCCATTTGCAGATCCTCGCAGTACTCGAGCATAGAGACGAAATACTCCTTCGACACCATACGCGGGTCCTGGTCGCTGGGGACCAAGATTGCCAACGTGCTTTCATCCAGCGGGGCCCATTTCCAGTCCGGTGACACCGCAGCCACTTTTCTGGAAAGATTTTGGGTTGTTTTTCAGTTTTGTAGGGCTGTTATGTGTGTTGCTACTTCATATTCTTGTAACTCACTGAGCTAGCTCGGCCCCATTTCCTTTCAGTACGCGTGTAGCGATGTCAGGAGCACCACTTTACGCCTGTGGCGCACGTAGTGGAGTTCTGGCTGAAAGGGTTTGATATAATGAAAAAGAGCGGGTTTTCCTCACCTGACCAGATTACTCATGTGTTTACTACTATTACTTAAAATACTAGTCGACATCTTGGCCAAGGAGGGAGGGAGGGAGTGAGCTGAAACAGTGTAATTTTGGTTTTGTAGCGATATTATAGCGCTGAGTAAAGGTTATCGAGAACTGTTTTTCGAGCCAGGACGAGCAAACGAAGCGATGATGGATGAAAATCGAGAATCGGATGGTAGAAAGGTAAAAGGTACGTTTTGTTTTGATGTCGGATTCAGGCTTTATACTTTAGGTCCTTGCTTTTGCTAAAGCGGATCAGCGAAAGCGATGTCGAAACGGAATCAAAGAGATCGGCGCGAAGATGATGAGCAGGTTGAGGAGGCTCAACAACTATCGCTAATCGAAGGGACAACAATCAACCCCCAGGATGACACATCTTGGCTCAGGATACGAAATCGAGATGAGGTGATCGAGCCGCGGTTCCCGGGCGCGCGATCGACTGACATTGACTGGGCGCCGCGGCCAGCTGGCTTTTATAGAAATGGAGGGTCTGCTCTCTCTGCGCCCTCTTCGCCCCGTGATCCCGCCCCATTCCTAGACACCAAAACCACGAAAGGGACCGTAGTACTGGCGTTTTGCCAGCCCGCTGCAGCCGTCGACCATTGATCGCCGTCAGCTGAAGCTTTTACACACCGAGAAGCCGGCTGGTTGGACGGCGGGCGCCCTTGGGTAAACCTGAGGAAGAGAAGTTGAGGATCTGTTGGGAATTGGGGTTCTTGCTTTAGTAGGCTTTGGCTAGCCTTTCGGCTTCCAATTGTCAAAACTAGGCAGGTTCATGAATAAGGTTCTGTAATTAGTAAACTTTCGCTAATTTTCTTACTCATGTCAGCGGAATTACTGAATTGTTCTTTTCTTCATCTGGCGCCTGATCACCGTTTTCTTCTTCCGGCATTTTACATTTTACGAGGATATATGCTTTCATTAATCGGATTGAGACAGACCTTGAGGTTTCAAACTCGAGCTTGTGAGCAATTTTCCTGCTACTTGGATTTCTTTTTAGCTTGCTTATTGCAGCCAGAATTGCTTACTTTTCGTAATATTCTGTTTGCGGTTTTTTTAAAATCTGGATCGGCTTCTATCCGTGAAAATTACGCAGCTTTTCTCGTAGCAAATCTAGCTTGTGACATTCGGCACTTTTTCTTTTGGTTTTGAGTGCTTCAATCTGCCTTTCTTATTTGCCATCATTTTCTACTTCTGTTTTGGCTTCTATTTTACCCCGTTTTTAGTTGAGGACGATTTCAAAATTTTGAGAGAGAGAAGCAGAGAAGAATTTTACTTTTTGGAAACGGACGGCTTCTATCAGTGAAAAAAATAACCTGATCTATGTGACAAACCCAAGCTAATTAGCCTTTTTTTCTTTCACCTGTACGTCTTTCGATTATTATTGGAAACCAGCATTGCTTATTTGTCACCATTTCCTTCTCGTTTCTCTGCGAATTTTATCCCGGCGTTCACTCACCATCTCTTTTCAGGAGCCCTGCATTTCCCACTGGTGAATGAACCAGGAGCTGTTCGGGCGACTCTCTCAATGGGTATGAATGTGTATCAAGATGCCACCCCTCCATCGCCCTCCGATGTTTACGGGATTATCAACGAGTGTCTTCAACACCTACACTTCACGGACGCGCTCACGCTTGCCGAGATATGCTATGAAAAGAGTGGGAAATTCGACTTTTACGTGTATTCATGATTTTAGCAAACTCTGACGAGAGCCTGCTGTACATCTGCGAATGTCTGCAACGGCTGAACCGGACCGACGAGCTCTACAATTTGCTGAATACAAACGCGTTGGTCAACCCCCGGCTACGCTACATCTTCGCCAAGACATGCTGCGAGCTCGGAAAGTGAGTTTTTACTGAAAAATAAAAGTTCGGTTCTGTAGTTTTTCGGGTACAGAGGGAACGTAAACGTTAAACGCTAGTATGAATTCTTTTCTTGTAAGCTCTCTCTTGGATTCCAGCGAAACAAAAAAACATTTGGAACACGGAAACTTGCTCGAGAATCTCGATTTTTGTCGAAAATCGGGAATTTTCGTGCGAAAAACGGTTTTTTTTTCAGTTTTAAAGGCAATTTATATGGTTTTTCCGCTTAGGAATGATATAAACAGTATAAAACACTGCATTTCTATATTTTAGAAAGCATGGGCCGAAGAAAAAAAGTTGTCCCCAGGGAATAATGAAAATCCGTGTTTTTAGTTTTATTTAGTTCTCACAGCTCTTACCATATTCATTTTTTCAGGACTGGTGAAGCCGTTCGAGCCCTCATAGCTGCCTGCGAGTCGATGGACCTGTCCGGATTCAACAAGCCACAAGCCAAAGTCACCCTGCCGAAGGAAGCTTCTCGTCTCCATGCCGTCTTCCTCGACTCCCCCTCGGCCCCTTACGCCCGTGTGTTGCTGTCACAGATTTTATGGTAATTTTTAATCATGTTATCAATTTGTGTAATTAAGATTACACTATAAATTAAGGTAGCTCATTGTTTGGATTATAAAATTATTTGACTTTAATCAAAATGCGTAAATCCGTTTTTTTTTAGTGAACACGGACTCGAGCTTGATTCACGACACCATGCAGCCAGGAGCATTGAGCAGCATCCGTTCCTGTGGTCGTCAATTCATCAGTACCTGAAGACGGGCGGCAACGATATTGTGGATCTGATGGACCCGAACAGCCGCCTCTTTCGGCACCCTCGGAAAACGACGTGACGCCAGGTAATTTTGGATCGCTCGTGTCAGCTTCAATTTTTCTTCAGAATGAAGATCTGGCCAAGCAGGACATGGAAGTTGACGAGGTGCTCGAGAATGCCGGTATCGACAGCAACATCACGCCGGTGCGGACCGGCTTTGGCAAGCTGACGAACCAGGTGGCGAGGAAAGCACGGCTCGGCGATGTGCCGGAATTAAGGTAGTTTTTCTTCGGTGAACCACTTATTTAGACTGGTTATTATCCGAATCAAAAAAAACGAAACGATTAGCAAATTCGGATTTATGACGATTTTGGGCACTTTTGAAACTCGAATTTTGACCATTTGATCTCCGCTGTTCAGGAAATTGGTTTGGAAACTGCTCTAGACAAAAAAAATGTCGAAGCCTTGCCCAAAGCAAATTTTTTAGTCATAAAGAAAGCGAAATTCGCGTAATGCACGAGAATCTTTGTTACGTTTTTACTTATTTTTTTTTAGACGCTCAACGAGATCGAGCACTGCCTCACAGTATGGTGCCGATACGGAGAACGTCGGCACGCGACGGGGCTTGAAGACCCCGAGGGGCTCCGTCTTGGCACCGGTATGAACCTTTTTGCTTTAAATTTATCTTCATATTTTCAGGGCAACAACACGGCAAACCGGGCGATCACCCGCTCTTCGGCCATCCAGAGCAAGATCAGCACCTCGAAATCGCCGACGCTGCGGAAAAGCGAAGTCAAGGTAAATTAAAAATTAACGTTGTTTATCTAGAAAATTTGTTGTTTTTTATGTTAAAAATATTAATAAATCTATTTTATTTTTAGTCTCGAAACCCCGAAATTTAGCAACCGCTCACCTCACGCAATTCCAACCGCGTCACGACGTCCAGTACGGGTTCAGCTACGGGAAATAGGTGCGAACGGCTTTCCTGGCTTTCAAAATATTTCTAGGTTACGAAAAATTGACGAGCGTGATCTGCAAAAGGAACCGAAAGATTTTGAACACGACGCCTCTCCACTTTACCGTACGTCACGATTTCATTTCTGACGTTTTTTTCCAGGAACCATCTTCTCCTGCTTCAAGTTGCTGGCCGGCGTCGAGCAGCAGCTGCACAAGTACGATTGGGAGGGCGCCATGGACGAAATTGAGAATCTGGCGCCTGAGGTTAGCTTTTTTTAACAAAATTCAACCCCGATTTTTTAGTTGCAAAAGCTGACCACGTGCACCTACCAGAAAGCGCGTGTCGTCTTTGAGAAATGCGACTACACTTCCGCGCGCGAGATTCTCATAGGTAATTTTTGTGGTTTTTGACGCTTTAATTACTGTTCTTAGAACTGCGGCGGAAACACCCGTATCGTTTGGAGGGCATGGACTTGCTGTCGACGACGCTTTGGCACCTACAGAAGAACTATGAGCTTTCCCAGTTGGCACAGGTTTTTTTAATGCTTATGATTTCAAATTGCTTTTTTTAGGATTTGACATCCGTCTATCGGAATCGAGCGGAATCGTGGTGCGTGGCCGGGAATTGCTTCTCGTTGCAAAAGCAGCACCAACAAGCCGTGGATTGTTTGCGTAGAGCGGTACGTTTATTAGTACGTCCGTGACGCTTTTTTGAAGCTTCTCCGCTTCTACTAGCTAGATTAATTTCATTGTATTTACAAAGTGAAGGCAGCTAATGGGCTAAATTTTCCCATTTATATCTCAAGAACCAAGGCAATGATTTTTTCTTAATACGATACTTTGTAAAGTACGTTTACGCGCATTTTGTACATTTTAGCTATCTTTTGCAAGCGTATTTTTATAGGTACGCATCGATCCGCGATACACATACGCCTACACCCTACTCGGACATGAACTCATCGAGATTGACGATATGGACAATGCCAAACAGGTATCGTAGTAATTTATTACATTTTTTTTAGGGAACTGAATGACAAAACATTGAAAAAATTACTTCTATTTTTTTCAGGCGTTCCGTCGCGCTCTCTCCATCAATCCGAACGACTACCGCTCGTGGTACGGCCTGGGGATGGCCAACCATCGCAACGACTTCCACTCTTTGGCCGAGGTTTTTGTACCTAGATTATTGTCAAGCCCAAATTTCAGCGGGACCTGAAACGAGCCCTCTCGCTCAACCCGAAAAACGTGCCGTTGCTCTGCCAACTTGCGATCGTGGAGAAGTCATTGAATAAGGTAATTTTTTGCTGGATTTCATCAATTTATATATTTCTAGAATCGGGAAGCCAAGACGTATCTGGAGTATGCGTTGCAACTCGAGCCGAGCAGGACCGTTAGCAAGTAAGCAGATTTTGAGAAATTAGTTGATCAAATTTCCAAATTTTTTGAGATTTTTACGTTTTAAATCGCCTATTTAGATTCCACCTGGCCAAATTGCAATACGAGATGGGTGATTTTGACGCCTGCATCCAGAATCTTGAAGAGCTCAAGGTAACCTTACTTCGCACACAAATAAAATCGTGTTTTTAGGCCTCAAGCCCGGATGAAGCTCAAATCTTCTTCCTCCTCGGCAAGGCGTACAGGTAATCCACTTTTTCTTATGATCAGAGAACATTTTTCTCTATTCTGCTGTTAGGCAGGAAGCGCTTCTATTCTTTTTTTTTACTATTCTAAGCGTAATAAAAATTACAAATTTGTAACCTAAATGTAGAATGATTCGATACGGTTTTCGACAAAAATGCGAAACTTTATGCAGTTTTTAATTTGTTTTCCGCTTGAAGCATCGTTAACTTTTCCTAAGAAAATACCTAAATTCGTTCTATTACGTCCCGGCCCGGAAATGTTAAAAAAGCGGTTATTTTTTCGACAATCTCTATATCTTATTTTCAGACGCCAAAACGACACCCACCACGCCCTGCTCAACTTCAACTGGGCGGCCGAGATGGACCCGCGCGGCGAGCAGACGATGAACTACATGAACGAGCAGCCGTACGACGACGAGGGTCATTTGTGACGAATCACGTTTTCTAGGTTTTTTTGATGTGAGCGCGCGCAACTACGCCAACTCTTTCACTTTCTCCCCGACGAGCTCAATTTCCCCTCAAAAAAAAAACGGCTTGGCCATTATCATAGCATTTGCGTGCGTGCCCGTTCTTTGCCTTCTAGTATATCCCCTTTTTGTGGCGCGCTATTTTAGATAGGGTATCGATTGCATAGTCCTAAAAAGTGCCCTCCGCCCCCACCGATTGTTTCCCTCTCCCTTGCTTGCGATGTGTTTTTCGGGTTGGCGCCTACTTGAAATTACTTGAATTCCGTTCGTTTTTGCTAAATTATTTCTGTCGTCGAAAGCCGTCGAAAAGGTTTTGGCAGCCAAAAAAAACAAAAAATCTTTTTAGACAAAATTAATTTAGGAAAAACGAATCCGTTCGTTTTCCGTAAATTTATTTGGATCGGAAAAAATGCTTGCTGAAATTTTTGAAAACGATAAAAAGAGGTTTTTGGACAAAATTTAATTCACGAAAACGAACATACATAAAATTACTTGTCAGTAGGAACTTCGCGTTTCCCCTCGCCCCCTCCTTTCTGCAGATTTTTCTGTACACCAATGCTCCAGATTCACGGTAGAACATCGTCTTTCCAAAGAGCCCCCATATATTCCCTCCCCTCAGCTGTGCAGTCGTCATTTCTGAGATTGCCATTATGTCCTTTTTGACCCGGCCGGCTTTCAGGTCCCCGCCCTCCCTTGATATGCTCGTTTCTTGATTGACTCAACCATCAGCCGATCCCTCCCCATTTATTTCTCTCAGAACGCTGCTGTTTTTCAGATATGCCATTTTTGCAAAGACATTGTGATCGAATGGTACAAATAAACTGATTATAACAATTTTTTTTTGGGTGCGCAGGGAATGAGAATGGTTGTTGTATCGAGTGATATATTCTGTGACTGTCTGCATGGCTACTACGTGAATCGGCGAATGAGCGATCGAATCGTGGATCTGTTTAGGTTTATGCATTTCTTTTTGACGCCGCTAAAGGGTCGAATAAGGATACGTTATAGATTTCCATGATTGTAGATTGGCCGTCACGAAATGTAACTTCGATTAAATACTCAATAATCATTGTATAAAAGTCAATTTATGTTTTGGTTCCAGTTTGAAACACGCAATTTTGAGCTTTATGAAACGCGCGCTAAGCATTTTAGAACTTTTAAAAGTTAAATTATGATTGTTGGGCACGTTTAGCCGTTTATTGCTGAAAAACATGCAAAAAGTTGTTAAATTCGAGCCCTCGTTTCAAAATTTTACGTGCACGCTCTTTAGTCGTTGGTCTTGTTCCAGGCTTCTCCAGCTTACGCTCCCCTACAACACCCGAACCCTCGTTGTCTGCCCGGGTACACTCTCCCCACCTGCCTCCACCCAGTGCCCCGAACCGGACCAGTGAGATTATACTCGGTCGCTCTGCCCCCTCCCCCTCTCCCCCATTCTCTAACCGTCTGCTCGTCGGCCCACCAACCCCCCTGGTTGCACTTCCCCGTCGTCACCACCAAGGGGGGGACGGCCGTTGTCTCTTCACCGCGCGCTATATCGGGTGCTATTACGTTTCTTCTCTTCTTCCCATCCCCGATTCCCACGACGTGCTTTGTCCTTGTTAGCTGCCGGCTTTATCTTCGTGGTATACACCGGGATTCAGCAGCAATCTCGCGCCCATCAATCTCCACCGATCATTCGGGCGCCGCGCAATGTAATGTCATGCTTTTGGCGCGACCGGAAGTTGTTTGATTTTTATTATGCTCGGATTATGGACAAGCTCTTTCTTGATACGAGTTTGAAGAAAGTGCGTCATTTTCGATGTTTCTATGGTAATTGTGTCGAATTTCCCCGCGTTTTTGGAAGCTTGCTAAAAATTGTCGCTTTCGGCGCGACCGGCAGTTCGGATGTTTTTTGTTATGCGCGGATTATTGGCGAGCTCTTTGCTTATCGTAATTTGAAGAAAATGAGTCGTTTCGATACTTCCTTTGTAATTGTGACGCAAGGGTTTCCGCCGCCTTTTTGCAAGCTTGCTAAAATTGAGACATCGGGCGTGATCGAAAGCCGGGTTTTTTGTTAGCCACTTGATCTTTGTGTAAATTCGCGGAACGATAGTTCTGCAGCTTCCAATTCTAATTTTATGCTGCAAGAGTTCCCCCAGTTTTCAGGGGTTTTTTTTTTGGGTATATGTCGGCTACGCGGGGGGGGGGGGACAATTTTACGCGGGGGGGACGGGACAGGAAGGCCTTTTTGGATGTTTTCGTTATTTTCTCGGAATTAACGCAACGGCATTCGATAGAGCATCGAAAAATATACTAAGAGTTTTTGTTTTAGCTCAAATTAGTGTAATATAAAAAAGTTATGGCAAATACAAAAATAAGCTTTGAAAATCGGCTTGAGCGGCTGTTTTTCGACATTCGCGCTATTTTTTCGACATTTTAAAGATGCCATTCGGTAGAGCATCCAAAAATATACTATGAGTTTTAATTTTAGCTCAAAATAATGTAATATAAAATAGTTATAACAAAAACAAGTATTAAACGTTGTTTCCATGGAGGACATAGAAGGAAATCAAGTTTTCGACATTTTCGACATTTTTACAAAATTTCTTTAGTGCCATGCGACAGAGCGTCGAAAAATATACTAAGAGTTTTGCTTGTAGCAAAAAGAAACGCAAAAAATTAGTTAGCTTGGCCCCAACAGTCCGTCCCCCCCGCGTAAAATTTCCCCCCCCCGCGTAGCCGACATATACCTTTTTTGGAAACTCTGTGCGATTTTTTGAAATTTTTGCGCTTGGGATGTGATCGGAAATTGGTGGCTTCTTATTTTGATGCGCTAATTTGTTAAACAGCTTTTTTATTAATTTTAAGAAGATGGAACTAATGCTATATAGTTGTCTTGTGATTTCGAGCTTGTCAGAATTTTTCCGGACTTGTACGCTCGTTTGAGCGCCTGCTAAAGTTTCTGCTTCGCCACCCGTTATCAACCAAAAACTTTCTTTGAATTTGAAGAAAGTTAGTAATTCTCGGTCTTTATTCTACAGATTCGTGTAGCAAGAATTTCGGCTTTTTTTCAGCTTCCCAATAAGCTTGCGAAAGTTGGCTTATCTCATTTTTGAGCTTCATTCTCATCCGTTTTCAACCTTTTTCCTTTCACAATGCCTTGAACTCTCGGCTTATGCTAATCACGCTGTTTCAGGGATGAAGCTGCCCACAGAAGCGGCGGGGGACGGAATGCAGTGCGACGCGGACAGCGACCCCGACACCACCCAACTACCCACCACATACCAAGTAAATTTTTGCGCTGATGTTTTAGCTTTTCATTGTCAGCATATTCGTTCGCAGTTTTTCGTCTAATTTTTGTGGCGCGTTGTGCCCGACTTGGCCAGGGCGAACAGCTATAATTTCCTGATAAGGCAGGTGGTGGCCGACAATACCCCCGTTATCCCTCGAGGCAACAAAGATGCGGGCGCCAGCAGTTTGCAGCACATATCGCTGTGTACTTTAACCAAGTAGCGAACGAGAGATCGCGATAGAGCGCAAAATTTGCACAAATCTAGAGCGAAGGTTGCTGCTCAATTTCCTTTTTGTAAAGTTGGTTACAGGTATTTAAAAATCGAGAAATACAGGCCACTTAAAATCAGTTGCCAAAGTTTTAGATTTTGCCGTTTTTCGCTGCTTTGGTCGATTTTGAGCCGAATTTCTCGGGTTTTAAAGGGATGCCGACGGCATGTGTCGATCCCCCCTCATCAACAAATTGGCAAGTAGCCAACAGGAGAACGCGTCAGGGAGAGGCGCAGAGACATTTTCTTTTCCGCGCGTAACCGATTGACTATGCCGTCGGCATCTCTTTAAACGCTTTTTTTCCGTTTCTCGCTTTTTTGGTCCACATTGAGCGCGTTTTTCTCGAGTACTAAAGCCTGTAAAGAATTTTAAATAAGGTCCTGTCTTTTTTACGTGCTCAATGATGCTTTTTCAGGAGCACGATCTGCCGGGTTCGTCGACGCCGGACGCCGAGCGCGCGCCCACCGACCTCTTCGCCGTGCTGTCGATCGGCGACTCCCTGCCCCACCTCGACCCGAACAACAAGAGCTACCAGGCGATGGTCGACGGATTGAAGGTGCTGTTCACTTGCTTTCCGAGAACTGATGTTAAAAACCCGTTATCTACGTTTAACTGCGTATTTCTAATTTTTTTTGTACTGTAGAACGGGCGCAAGAAGCGACGCTCACATTGAAATTTCGTCCTCCAATTTCCAACGTCTTTTTTCAGGTCTTCGGACAATGGCCCGAGCAGGAGCAGGTCCACTTTGTGCAGTTGCTGATCAGCAAGATGGGCCACCAGCAGCTCGGCAGCATCGAATCGTTCTTGCGGCCGATGCTGATGCGCGACTTCATCACCCTGTTGCCAAGTAAAACTAGGATGAATTGCTAATAGTTTTTGTATTTTTAGAAGGAACCGCCGAGCAAATACTGATGCAAGTCGACGAGCGGTGCCTGGTGCAGTGCGAATTGGTGTGCCGTCGCTGGAGGGCGGTGATCGCGTACGGACAGCTTTGGAGGAAGCTCATCGAGCGCAAGGTGGTTTTTAGATATATTTCGTGTTATTTATGAATTTTTAAGTTTATAATTTTTTAATTCTATGACCATCTCCAGTTTTTAGAAGTTTTCTTTATCCCACTTTAGAAATGATTAGTACTATTATAGATAGCTATCTGGTTTATGATTAATTATACCATATAAAAAAGTTTCTTGTTGTGGAACTGCAAAAAAGCCGGGTTTCAGTCTACTCGAAGGAGAAAGGATTTATGGTCCGAGTAAGGTTTTAAAGAGGTAATCGAGGGCGTAGATTTCGCAGCTTATCAGATTTATAAAAATGCCGTTTCTACCTTATTTTAACGTTTTAAAACATATGGAAATAGACCAATTTGCATACGAAGATTAATTCGGCTCATTCTGGGCTTTCCGGGTTCCGAGTCGTAGCTCAAAGAAATTCCTGGGTGTGCTATCGCTAACGTGATTCGTAATATTAATGACAAATTATATATGCAATGTACCCTGTATCAAGGGCCTGAGAGTCGGTTGAAAAGTCGAAGGCTTTAAACCCGGTTATATTTATTTGAATTTTACGATTATTCATAGGTTTATATCTTTATTTTACTTTATAAATGACCTTTTCAAGGTTCGCTCCGACGACATGTGGCGTGGACTTGTCGAGAAGCGGGGCTGGCTGCAGTACCTGCTGGGCGCCCGCATCCAGAACGAGATCAACGTGTGCAAGCGCCTCGGACTGCCCTACGACCAAGTCAAAAATACGGAGGAATTTGTGTACAAATTGCATAACTTTTATCGGTAAGTGAAAGCCTGATCTGCGTTATCTTTTTGGTTCAGAAATCTTTGTCCACGCATCAAGTCGGACATCGAACGGGTCGAGGAGAATTGGCGAAACGGGCGGCACGCGCATCAGCGGATAGAGTGTCAATCGGAGAACAGTCGAGGTATGATTTTCTGGATACTTTTAGATGACGCGCGTTGATATTTAATTCGTTGATTTCTTAAATTATCTCGAATCAGGTTTTCTGTGAATTCTTCTACAGCCACCAAGGTTCCAAAAGCTCAAGAAAGCGTTTGGCGAAAAGTAGGCGAAACAAATGGAACGCCGAGCAAAACCGAAAATTTTTAGGAAAATCGAACGCATTTAACGCAATAAAGATTTCATATTGCCTTTTTAGGCGTCTACTGCCTGCAATATGACGATGAGAAAATCGTCTCCGGCCTGCGAGACAATACCATTAAGGTGAGGATTTTCGCCTGGACAAAATAGCCAAAATTACGATCGATTGTCCCAAGAATTAGGCTGCGGAGCAACCTCCTGAGCCTATTGAACTTTTGCGAGTTTTAGGGGTTGCGTGTCGCGGTCGGAGGAAATTTCTGCTCAGAAATGAAGCCTGCAAAATTTTTTGTTACGCGTTATTTTACGTTTTTCTTTCAGTTGTGGAATCGGCGTGACTTGAGCTTGACGCAAGTTTTGACCGGACACACGGGCTCCGTGCTTTGCCTCCAGTACGACAGCCGGATCATCATCAGCGGGTAGGGCACTTATCAAGTTGGGGGGGGGGCCACTTTGGTTTTCGACTTTTTGAGTATTTCTAGGCTAGTTTTTCGTGCTGGTTTCTGATATAACAAAATCAGCGTAGTAAAACACAATTATCTCGTTTTTAAGATTTAGAAATGCCTTACACCCAATTTGAGCCTAAAAAAGGCTTCGTGCCACCCGGGCCTGTCGCTTCGGATGGTGCGGCTCGTACAGGAGTTTCCGTCGGGGCGCCGGACGCGCGCGCCAGGCGCCCGATTTCGAAACGAAGGCACCAAGCGAGCGGCCCCGCTGCCTGACAAAGCGGCAAACCTAAAATTGGCATTAATGCCCTTTTGTTAATAAATTTTTTTTTCTGGATAAACCTAACCGTTTCGCATGCTGTTGCGGCTGTATTTCACTCAGCGTACGTCTTTTTGTTTTCTTTATCAAAGAAAAAGTTGAAAAACATATTTTTTACAAACATGCTATTTTTCTTCCGCTTATCCCCCGATTTAGGTCTTCCGATTCGACGGTACGGGTATGGGACATCGAGACGGGTGAATGCTTGAACACGCTGATCCACCACGGGGAAGCCGTCCTGCATCTGCGGTTCGGCAACGGCACGATGGTCACGTGGTAAGGGATTTGGCCCCATTTTTAAGCTAAATCGTTTTGTATAAAGTGTTCATTTCCATTTTTTTAGCTCAAAGGACCGCTCTATCACGGTGTGGAACATGGTCTCGCCGCAGGAGATCACCGTCCGACGGGTACTGCTCGGCCACCGCGCTGCCGTCAATGCGGTGGATTTTGACAACGAGCACATTGTGAGCGGCAGCGGTGACCGTACCATAAAGGTAAGAAATTTTTCGAATCTGGTCATTTTCCGCTTTCTCTCCAAATTTCGTTTTTCTAGGTCTGGAGCGTCGACGATTGCCAGTTCATCCGCACGCTGTCCGGCCACGAGAGGCATCGCCTGCTTGCAGTATCGGAGGCCTCGTCGTTTCCGGCAGAGCGATTTCACAATTAGGTGCGTTTTTTTGAAAACTTTGTAAATTAAAACTGAAATTGAACTTTGAATTTTTGTTCCTGTTTCAAAGCCACAAGCTAAGATTTTAAACGACTTTTTAACACCATAACCGATTTAATAACCCATTTGATCGTGTGTAAAAATAACTAGAAACTGTATTTTCGACTATTTCAACTCTTATAACTCAATTTAATGGATTACTTATTAATTAATCATTTTAGGTATGTTTTGGGAGATTTTTACATATCAATAACGCCCCCCTTTTTCAGACTCTGGGAGATCGCCTCGGGCACTTGCCTGCGCACGCTTGAAGGCCACAACGAGCTCGTGCGCTGCATCCGCTTCGACAACAAGCGCATCATCTCCGGTGCCTACGATGGGTTCGTTTAATTTTTCATTTGTTTTTAATTTCATTTATTTTTGCAGAAAGATCAAGATCTGGGATATGAATGGCGCGCTCGACCCTCGCTCGAACCTCAGCAACCTATGCCTGGCCACCCTTGAGGTAGAGACTTTTTTTAAGTTTTTAAAATTGTATTTTTTTTTAGCAACATCAAGGCCGTGTCTTCCGACTGCAGTTTGACGAGTTCCAGGTAGTTGGCATTATCAAAAGGACAGGAAAGGCTTTGCTCTGGATTTCCGAATTTGACGATGAATTTTGCTAGAAATTACTACCGTTCATTTAATCCGTTTCGATATCCCTTTAGTCTGTAATTTCCGTTTCAGATTGTCTCCTCGTCACACGACGACAGCATCGTCATCTGGGATTTCCTGAACGCGCCCGTCGGCCACCCGGGCGTCCAGCCGCAACCGATGCAGCAACAAGCCGCCCCACTCCCTCACCCGCACGCGCTGATCCCGATGGTCGCTGTGGCGCAGGTGTGTATTTTTGAAAAATAATGGAATTGCATGGGAAATGCGTGGATTTCATATCTACATTCTATCCGGTACGACCCGACACGCAACGCGTCGCATCGCTATGCCATTGCGTAATAGATTACGGCATTTTACCACGGCCACCGTACGACTTTCCGCGATGTAACGGATGGCGTTGCGGGTCGCGACGCGGCAAAGTCTATAGGGAGCCTTGACTCACAAATTTCGTAGCCAATCGCAAACGTCGCGTTTAAATTACCTTTTTGGCTCTTTCGCATTAACGGGGTAGGGCTAAGTTTTTTGCGAAGTCTAGAAATTCTAGTAACTTAATAGGAAGTATTATAATTAGGTTTTTAGTAAAATAGCTAAATTTCGACAGAAAACTATCTAAAACCTTTAAAAAGTCTAATTTTGGCCAAAAACGAACATTTTTGGTCAAAAATCTATATTTTTTTGTGTAGTAAAAGTAAAAATTTGCATAGTGTTACGTCTAGGAATAGTAACAAAAAAACCTCCGATTTGTATTTAGGAAAATTGGGTGCTAATAAAAATTTCGCTTTCCCCCCAATAACGCGAAAAAACCTTACCTTCTTTTAGTTGCCAGCACCGGCTCTAGCCGGCCAGCTCCCAGGCGCCATGCACCAGCAGCAAGACGATGACGACAACGACGCCGACGTGGATTAGACGGCAATCTACCGATTCCCTTTCCATTATTTTTCATTCAGCGTCCCATTCACTTATCGGTTGTTGTCCCCCCTATCGCCCCCCATTTCCACCCCCCATCTAGGTACAATTAGCGTGTGTGCGTCAATTCGTGCCGGCGTTTCCCTCCCTCCTCAAAACGGGGGATGTGATTACTGTATCTAATCCGCTTTTGCCCCCCACTTGAACTTGTCGAGGACGCTGCGTGGCCCGGGTCTGCTCTCGCTCTATCTGTCTCTCTCTGTCTCTGCACTCATCATCCCCTTCCACACTACAACTAGTCAACGCTTCTGCACTCCCGGATTCCTCCGCCTTTCTTCTGCCGTTTCTCCCCAAAGCCGTTTTGCCGGCCATTTGGGAGCTGTTTAAGGTTTTTAAGCTGAAAGGGCGCGAAAATTACGTTATTCTAGGCCGATCGAAAATCGAATGCAATTTTTCTGCGTTAGTTTTATGAATCTCGTTGAAATTTCACGCTTTTACTCTGCGAAAAAAAACTGAATTTGAGACTACAAGAATTTAATTTAAAATCCCTCGACAACGTTTTTGCCGCCTTCAAGGCCAGTTTGATTTTTCGTGGTTTGTACTCTGTTGAAGTTTCGCATTCTAAAGTTCGGGTTTTCGGGCGAATTCCACGATTTTAGCCTGGAAAAATGAACGTTAGACGCCAACAAAGTATAGAATTCGAACTACGAAAACTATAGAACTCGTGTCAAAACGCTGTAAAAATGCTCCCAGGGATTTTTAGTAAATTTTTGCGCTCTAAAATTAGGGTTTTTCTGCCGTGTAAAGTGTGAAAATCTAGACAAAACGCGCAAAACCATACCGGTGAGCTTTTAGGCTGATCGCCCTAAATCTTCTACGCGCCCCTTGAGGCTAAACTTAACCTAGATAGCTCGGCCATTTGTACAATAGTTTCCACGCCCCCGGGGGTCCGGCACTAAACATTTTATCGTTTTGGTGGTAAACCCCCAAAAAAAAAACAAGCGCCGGTCGTGTTCATTCATTTGTAGCCGGACAGCCCGCGCTCTCAATTCAGCCCTGCCTCCTCCTCCAGCCCGTCGTCCTCGCCGACGTCGTCGTCTCCCAATTGTGCGTGCATCTATTCGCCCTTTCACTCGCCCAATCTGTCTCCACAGCCCCCACCATCATCATCCATCCCCCCGCACACACTTTCCTCTTGCTACTTGCTCGCTCGGATGATTGCACTTTGTGTGGAGCGTGCCCGTCTCTCTCGTGTTAGCCCTTTTTCTAATTTTTGAATAAACGGATGTCTTTCGCGGATTTGAAGGTGGTCGGCACGTTGCAATACATCGAACAGTACCCTCAATCAACAGCCTCGGCTTAAAGGGGCTCCGAACTGCCAAATCAAAGCCCTTTTGGGAGGCCTCTTTGATTTCTGGCAAATTGCCAGCGGGCGCTGCGGGACGAGAGCCCTCACTCTTTCGATTTTTGCGCGAAGTTGTTTTTGCCCGGTTTCTTTGTGAAAACAATATAATTCGCACATTCTGAGCCATTTTGAAATCCTCACTCAATTTGAATAGTTTTGGTGTTTTAATCATCCAATTTGGCCCAGAAACAGCCGAGAACGTGATTTCGAGGTGATAACAGGCCATTTCAAATTTGCGAGCTTCCCGCGACCCTAGGTGTACAGAGGCCTCCCACGTACAGGGCTCCGATTTTCGGGCCGTCACCCAATTTTTGGCATTTCGTAGCCCCTTTAAGAGAGAATTAGCGAAAGTGGTACTGTTTCGTTTGCGTGGGGGCTATATCCGTATGTCCTCCTCCCCACCCACGGCCGCTAACGAGCCAGATCTGATCTGCAGAACCGTGAAAGTGGTTGACCGAATCAGCCGACATCGACTTAACTAGCTTTCTTGAACCAGCTTCGTAGCTTCGTAGTAAACTAGCTTACTTTATAAAGTATAAAACAAATTTTTTACCTAGCGTCGATTGCGGCTGTTAGCTTCGATACGTAATAATGATAAAAAATTTTTTGATAAAAACTTAATCTAGTTCTTTGTAATTAGTAATCCAACAAGGAGCCGTTTTAGCTGATTTTACGATTTGTCCCCGTTTATTCGATAGAGCTCGCAATTCGGAAGTCTCATTCTTTCAAAATTTCAAATAATAATGGTTTCCGAGAAAACTTTCTCAAAGATTAGATTTTTCAGTCAAAATCGTGCCTTTTAGAGCAAACTTTATCGAAGACCGGGATCGTTTCGCAGTTTTTGAAACATGGGATCTATTCAGAATTTGAAGCTTCATTGAATTAGCTATGAAGAATTGCAAAACTCCGTTATCAACTTAAAAAATAACGATTGTAAGGAGCATGATTTATAGCTAACTGTAAGGTGCTTAAGCGCTTATAGCTAGCTCAGGGTCCAGATGTTTCTAGATATCAATAGTTCTTACAACCGTGTCGCATTCGTAATGAATCTTATGAACAAGCCAGAAGCATTAGGAAGCCAGATCCGCCCCTTCGAATTCCCCCGCCGCGATCGGCATAATGTCGGCGCGTACACATGACGACAGGAATTCCAGGGCACTCGAGGGGGAGGCGGAAGAGAGCGGAAAGAGCCAAGGAAAGAGACCCCGCGCATCACCTCTCTAGCCTCTCTTGCATAGATAGCTCAGCTGTCCATGGTAGTAATAACGATTTTTTAGAATATAAACTTTAGTTAGGCGGGCGCCAAAATATTGCGTTTAGCCGATTTGCGAGAATTATTATTTAATAATAATAACGTTAATTGATAGTATAACACTTTAATGAGGCCGTAAACTAACGTAAAACTATTACGTTTAGCCGCTTTTGCGATGATTATTTATCTTTCTATGATTTTTGTCCTGATTTTCCGCATTATATTTTTCATTGATAGCTCGGTTTTCGCATAATAATAACGATAATTGAAATTAAAAATCTTTAACGAGGGCTTAGATTAACGTAAATACTAAATTTAACTGATTTTGCAATATTTAATTGTTTTTTTCTACTTTCTGTGTGTATTCCGCTTTTACTACGTTATATCCCCCTTTCAGGCGCTCCGAACCGCCCCGGGAAAACTGCAGGATCCACCCTCATCGCCGGAAGAGGACAAGGGGTCGATGCGGAAACCGTTTTTAAAACGGTCCATCTTCCCGACACTCCCATCCACAATACAATTCTACCAGAAGGGCACCAAGGTATTTATGACGGCACGGTTGTAATATAAAATCATATTTTCAGGTCCGAAAGCCGAGCCGACGAATCCGGGATCGATTAAAATGGTGCAACAACCCTCTCCTCCCCGCCCCTCTACGCCAATGCCTCACCACCAGCTACTTCACCATTGTCGAGCCGACGGAGGAATGGATCGGCTATTGGGGACGGCACTTCCGGTGAGAGCTTCACCCTTTGAAAGCGTGTAAAACGCTATCTTTCAAGCCAGCAAAACTCTACGTACGTTTCCAGGAGCGGTGACTTCAAGGAGTTCGACCTGCACCAAAAAGTGAACCACTTCCCCGGGGCGTTTCACCTGAGTCGCAAGGACACGCTGTGGCTGCACATGAAGGAGATGCAGATCAACTTCCCGGGGTTCGACTTCATGCCCTACACGTTTGGGTTGCCCGAGGAATTGGAGGATATTCGGAAATATCTAGGTGAGGAATGGTCATAATTTCCATTTTGCTGTTTTGATTAGCAAAACCAAAGTTTTGGCCAAAGTAGTCAGAAATGTCATATTTTTATTGTTTTTTTTGGCGGTTTTTGATGGTCATAAGATGTATAAATAGTTCCCTAATTTTAAAAAAACCGAATTCTTTACATTTTTTAATATTTTTTGTTTTGTGACTTTTACAAGTAGTACCTTACCAACTAGTACCTTTTACACATTTACAAGTTGTTCTTTCACACCGAAATTTAACTTTTAAATTCAAAAAATTTGTATTAAGTATTAATTTTTTTAAAATATAGACATTTAGTTATTAGAATAAATAAATAGGTCAATAAAAAAGTTATCGATCGATCGAACTGCATTTTATCGTTTCAGACTCGGACCCGGCAAATCACGTGATCGTCAAGCCAAAAGCGTCGGCCCGTGGCCTCGGAATAGCCGTCACTCGCAACCTCGACGAAATCCCGATCGAAGGCAAACACCTGGCCCAAAAATACATCCCCAACCCGATGCTCATCAACGGCCACAAATTCGACCTCCGGCTGTACGAATGACGCCGGTGGAGCCGCGCATCTAAAGGTACTCGTCGGCCGGTCGTGGTGGCCAACCCATACACTTGACGAACTACTCGATCAACAAGCACGCCGAGAATAACGGGGTCGAGACGGCGCAGGAGCTGAAATGGACCCTGACTGATTTTTATCAACTCCTTGAGCGAGAGGGCCGGCATGATGTTGCCCAGATTCAGGTAGTTGATTTTGGCCGGCATCAACCTGGTTCTTTGGCATTATCGGGGGATACTGTTTTTCTATGAGACCAAATAAGCCTGGTAGCGAAATAGCAAACAATTTAGCTCTAATTCAAGTGTAAAAAACATCGGTACTTTTGTATTATCGGGGGGGGCTAATTTTTTGCACGAGTTAAGTTCAGTCTAGTAACGTAGTATGAAGTATTTTAATAGTGTTTTTTTTGCGAAATACATCTATATTTCAACTAGAAAATGACCTAAAAACTTTAGATCACCTTAAAATAGTCGGTTTTGCCCGTCAAAATCGATTTTTTTTATGAAAATTTAGAGAGTTTTTGCGTTTAGAAATAGTAAAAATCGTTTAGGAACACTTCCGAAGTATCTCTTTGAAATTGGGTCCTAGGAAAAAGACCCCCCCCCCCGATAATGGAAAAGAACCAAACGATCGAAAAACTTCGTGGATTTTAATGGTGTTTTTCATAAAATGGAGTGAAATTCGGATTCGAAAACGACTTAGAAATGACCGTTGTTAGAAAACGCAGAAAAATTTGGCTATGCTGGTCGAAAATCAGTGATTTTTTGCTATTTTTAGAATTTTTAGGTTTTTTAGAGTTTTAGGAATAGAAAAAATACTTTGAAAAAATAGTGTAAAAATGGGTTTAATTAGGAAAATTGGATCCTAAGAGCTTAAGCTTTCATTTCCAGGAATCCATCCTCGACATCATCCGCAAGACGTTCGTCGCCTGCGAGTCGGCCGTCCGCGACGCCGTCCGCCATCGCGTCAAGCACCAATCGATCTGCCACGAACTCTACGGTCTCGACGTGCTCCTCGACGACCAGGGCCGTGCCCACCTGCTCGAGATCAACGTCTCCCCCGCCCTCCGCGCCCAGACCCCCGTCGACAAGCTGGTCAAGATGCCCCTCGCCCAGGACGTGCTCAACATGGCCGGCATCAAGCTCGACGGGGAGCACCAGGGCGGCACGCTGCACTTTGAACGCACGCGATTCTGGGAGCCGAGCCAGGAAGCCGCCAAAAAGGAGCGCCACTTCTACAACGTCTTCAAAAATCAGGGCCGCATCTCGGGCTCGATTTTCAGGGAATTGACGCCGGAGGATGTGCGGATGCTGTGCGATTTTGAGGACGAGCTGGAGCGGCGCGGCGGATTTGAGCTCGTCTACCCGACGGCCGACACGGGCGAGTACTTGAAATACTTTGATCAAGCGACGTACCCGAATCTGCTGCTCCAACGCTGGCAGATACAGCAGAAGAACAATCGAGGCCCCGGCATCCGGAAGCTGGCCGCGCTTCTGGAGGGCGGGATTCTGGAAGACCCGGGACGGATGAGGGAGGAGCTGTTGTAGCCCGAACTATTTCGATTGATCCCGATTGCTAAAATGCCGACAAGCCGAAATCCCGACTGCCATAGTGCCGATATGTTAAAATACCGACAGCCCAAGATGCCGACAAGCCAAAAATTCCCATAGCCGAAATGCCGACAATTTTCCATGCAGATTTTCGAAAATCAGCCCGAAAAAAGCTTTTTAGAAAAATTGCCTCTTGCTACCATTAGGAAAAAAACCAAAATCATATATAAAAACATCGATGCAAATTTTTCTAAATTGGAAAAAGTGATTTTCGATGCCTTTTTCGCGAGTTTAATGCCATTTTTTGACCTTTCTAATTATTTAATTTAAACAGCGATTTAGCCTGTCGATATTTCGGGCTGCCGGTATTTCAGCATTTTCCCGGTCGCACCCATTTCTTGTTACTAACTTGTCACTTTACACCTGGTGCCACAATTCCCCCGCCCAATTTTTGACGATTTTTCGGCATAATTTTTGCTTGGTTTTTTCGCAATATCGGACAGAATTTCGCCCTGATTTTTTATATTCGGAAACGCAAAATCTTTACAAATTATTCAAATTTACAAAAATATCGATTTTCGAAAAAATATCCCAGATTTGCGCCTGAAATTCGAATTTTTAAATATTTTTTTTGGATTTGGACTTACAGGAAATCCCCCCCCCCGATATTGCGAAAGTACCATTTGCCTCTCTTTCCACACACATTGACTTTGAAAACTTTTTGCCCCATATTCTCAGGCTCTTTTTAGAATCGGAAATGTTGATTTTTTAGAAAAATATGTCTCCCATCGCTTTAATCCACCTGAATTCGCCCGAATCTTGCTCATTTGTGCCCAATTCCGAAGCCCGGCCCCGTCTTTCGTGATTTTCACCAACACATGCCTTAAAAATACCTAATTTTCTTTTATTACCTTTTTGCGGTTCTTTCGCATTATCGGGGGGCGGATTTAAAAAATTCAAGATAGTCTAATTTTAAATCGAATTTTTCGAGGAAAAAGGATGAAGTGTTTTTTTCACTTTTTGTGAACTGTTTTTTTTCAATTCCCAAACGTAAAAACTTTACAAATTTGGTACAAAAAATTCAAATCTCAAATCGACCTTTTGACCAAAAATGGCCAATTTTCGACGAAAATTTGGACTTTGAAAATGTTATAAAAGTTTTTAGTCAGTTTTCCTCGTTGAAAATAATTATATTTTACTCAAAAACGCTACTAAAATCTTTTCTATTTAGTTATAGGCATTTCTAGATATCCCCCGATAACGCATAAGAATCGCCTTTTTCACATTGACCACCACAGCCATGATCTTTACATTATGAAGGAAACCCCCGGATACAATTGCCATTTTGTTAGGTTGACGCGCCCGATTTTCCATGTGGATTTGATAAAGTTTTATATGTATCAGAGATTGGCTAGAAAATGCAAAAAATCCCGATCGCGGGTTGAGTATCGCGGCCAGATTCTACACACCCTTTTTTTATCTGAACAATGTGACGCGGACGCGGATCCCGGATTGTGCTGCCACTTCCGGGAAACGGGGCAACATCGCGGCTGCTTGCTGTATGGCGTTTATGGCTATTGTAAGGTATGCTTTTATGCTTTTTGTGTAAAGATCTGAAAACGCGCGCCGTTTTGCTAGAATGCTCCATTCTGAATACCCCCCATTTCTACGATTGTGTTTTTTTGTGGTTCAGAGGATGTGATTTTTATCCTGGGGCTCGAATCTTGCGGCACTCTACCCTTTTTTCTTTTAGTTTTTTTTTGCTTTTGAGTCTTTTTCTAATATTATCCTATCCTATTTCCTATTTATATATAAAAAAATAGTGTCTGTGTGTGTGTGCATTTGCATGCAACTTCCGTGAGGATGTTCCGACCTACAGCCTCAGGGAAGCATTTTTTCGGTAGTGAAGAAACGTCATTAGGTAAAGAAGGGTCCGGAATCGACTGCACGCACATAAAATCTTTGAAAAATTGCTATTTTCGCTATTAAAAACAAATTTTTGTAAAATTCTTGCCCACCCTCTTTGTTAGGGATTAATTAGCATAAGCCGGAAGTCGGATAGCCTATATAAAGCGACAGAGGAGCCGTCTTTCACTTTTCTTCCTGATAGATTTTGGGGAAGAAGCATGCAAATTGAAGCCTTTCATCGGTCCTAGACGGGGCCAGGGTTGAAAAGCCGCGGAGCGGTTTTTCAACCCTGGTAGTAAAGTAAAAAGTAAGAGAAAAAGAGAAAAAAAAGAAAATTTTTTTCTAAACCAGTTTCCTATATTCGGACACGTAAAAACAGTACAAAATTGCATTAAATTTACAAAAATATAGATTTTTCTATCAAAATTGTCAATTTTTGACCAAATTCCACGTTTCTCGACACCTTTTACACTTTTCTAAGCCCTTTTCCGATTTTCAATACAGTTAACTTTTCCAACTTTTAACTCGCTTGCACCGACGATCTGTCCATAGCTGACCTTGAAGGAAAAGTTTCGGACCCCCCCCCCCCCGATGATGCAAAAGTACTCCGACCCTTCTCCAGCGATCCATCGTTGCTTTCTGCTCAGCTGCAGTCATATGAATCGCCCACCTTGGCGACGACCGGCCCCCGTCATTATCTGAATTGCCAATCTGGGAACGCTGTGAGCCTGTCCGATCCATCTAAGAACATGCCAGATGTTGGAGTCGCACTCCCCTAAGTTCCCCGTGCCATTCGAGTAGGCAATTTCGGAAAAGAGCTTCTCCTTGCTTCAGGCGTTGGCTTTAACTTACAGGGCTTTTCTGGAGAAATTGCGATTTTTTGGATGTGAAATAGCTCGTTTGAAGCTCTGGTTCTTTTGCATTATCGGGGGAGGGGGGCAACTTTTGTTCTAAGGAACCAATTTGTGTTAATATAAATAGGAAATTGTTGCTAAACGGTTTTTGCTATCCTGAAACCTAAGAACGTTACAAATTTTGATTTTAACTGTAAAAAAATCTCGATTTTTCGCCAAATGTCAACGAAATTTTTCTAACGTTTTCGAGTGTTTTTCCACTTAAAATATACTTCAATTTTATAAAGACGCTATTAAAACACTTACTATTACGTTAGTAGCCATTTCTGGACTTATAGAAAAAGGTTCCCACCCCCCGATAATGCAAAAGATCCAATTCCCGAAAAGTGCTTCTCCTCGCCGCTTTCGTCGCTCGCTTCGACCGCTAATCAAATATATCAATCGACCGCGCGCTTTGGAAGTGCGTTTCAAAAACCGGATCGTTTTCTCCTGAGAGACTAGGGGGTTTGCATGCCAGCCATTCATTTCCGCGACACGATGATCACTTTTGAGGAGCAGCTGACTAATCATGCGTGTTTTCGGGGCCGTGATTTTGGCGCTCTTGCCTTGGCTACAGCAAGGTCGCTTTACGTCGTGCTCAAGCTTGATCTCGGGGTTTTTCCAGGCAGACAACGCAATTTTTAGATGTTCCCGTTGCTGTTTGATGATTATCAATACCTTCTGGACACTTTTAACTAACCATACAACCGTTTCTTTTAGTTTTTATGTTCATCTAGGGCTAAATTTGAACCCCTAAGGTGTATTTAACGTTTTTGGGGTAATTGCTTTGGTTGTTCTTTGAACTCGCCTAACTTGATGGTCATCTACTTTATGCCGTCCTCCCCCTTCTTCTATATCTTTTTCTAGGCATACAAAATAGTTTTTTTTCTTCAAGAACGCCTTTTTTAGTGTTCTAGACGTGGTAGAAAATTCTATCAACGTTTATCGAGTGATTTTGAACGTTTTTGAGTTAACTGCTCGTTGACCTAAGTTATCAAGCGTGTTTTTATTTCGGTTATTCTTCTTGTTTTCCTCTTTTCTCTGATTTTAGGTTCTTTCCCATTATCGAGGGGGGGGGGCGGAGAAACATACTGTTTTTACTATTCCTAAACGTAAAAACGTTACAAATTTCTATTAAACATGACATTCCGACCAAAAATGGCGGATTTTTTACCCAAAGTTCGACTTTTAAAAAAAATTTCCAAGGTTTTTAGATAGTTTTTTAGTTGAACTATAGTTTTATTTGACTAAAATATGATAGAAATACTTCCTATGAAGCTGCTTGGGATTGCTAGACTCACAAAAACCATCCCCCCCGGTAGTGCGAAAGAACTTGATTTTATTAGCGTTAGTAGGAGAACAGTAATTTCTAGATATCTAACCGCGTTTCTTGGGGTGCATCTCGCATTCCCAGCGCTTCCGACCGCCAATTTACCTCCTAGAAACTCTCCGGTTTCGCCAAGTTCCCGCCAAGGATGAAAGTGCCCCCCTAGATGTTGATGGCACCGTAGCACTCTTCCAAAAAAAGCCACTAAACCAAGGAGCAGCCTCTCCACACTCACCCCCCTCTAAAAGCCTAAGCCGCCTCCCGTTTCAACGTATGCTGCCGTTGCCTGCCGTAGTGGTTGGTTGTGTGTGGTGTGGAGAGCGTGAAGATTCACCTTGAAGTGCCGCCCTCGTTGCAGATCACAATCTGCTGCGGCGCGCACAACGGGTTCTCCCTAGCTGGAGAGGACAGGAAACAACCATTGCTTCTTCTTGCCCCGAGGGGCTTGACACAGCGAGGCGAGCAGCAAATTTTTTTTGCGGATTCAATCCAATTTCTCGGGCATTGTCTCCTTGCCATCTTTGACTTTGCCTCTAGATGACCTCACGAACCGGTTTCTAAGCTTGATTCTCTTTGCAGATACGTCCTTTTCTTGAGCTTCTAAAAACCTGCGTCCGATCTCTTTAATTTTGATATATTATTTAATTTAGATAATTTAGATATTGATTTGGAGGTATTTTTCTTGGATTGTAGAATTTGCTGATAATTCTGAGAAAGATCCTCATCATACCCGCGAAATTCCGCAGCGCCATTTAAATTTCCCAAAGCGCCTCTGCTAGCTGGCCTTGAGTTTTTCTGAGGAGCAAAGAACTTTTAGTTTTTCGCTGGGGGTTAATGATATACATAATATAACATTCATAATCTAGTTAATTTTGTTGTTAATTATACCTACAACTTTTTTTAAGGAATTCGCACATCTTTTTCCAGATTCAAACGTCCAAAATTGGCCAACGAGGCATTATTTTTGATTGTTCGTGACAATATAGATTGTTTTTTTGCCTCTAGGAATACCGAGCGTGTTTTCTACAGTAATGCAAGCGTATTTGCCAATCCCAAAAGGATCTCTGCTAGCTGGCCTGTTCCCTCGGGGCTTGACGCGCCCGAGGCGAGCAGCAATTTTTGCGGATTCAATCCAATTTCTTGGGCATTGTCTTCTCGGCGTTGCGTGTGTGTTTTCTTGCCATCTTTGACTTGCCCTAGATGACCTCATGAACCGGTTGTGCCGGTTAGTGAGGTAGTGAAGTATTGTCTTTCAGACCTTGACTTTCCTTGAGCTTCGACTGCTTCGAAACTTCTTGGCTTTGATGATTTTATGGCATTTTTATAGGAATTTTCCTTTGTATAGAAATCCTCTAGAACCCGGATGTTTTCTCTGGATTTCTGCGGGGCTTTCTACAATTCCGAAATTATCTCTGCTAGCGTGCTTACAGAAAATAAAAAATAAATCGGATTTTTTGACTAAATGAATAGCCCCGCCCCCGTTTGCCTTGGATTTTGTGCATTTTCTACAGTATCTTCCACTCGTTTGAGTAGCTTTTACAGCCAAATTTTTTTTGTACACTTCCGCAAGGCCCTCTGCTAGCTAGCCTGTCGGAAAATCCAACGAATCTGCATTTTGGGACCTCCGCAAGCGTTTCTGCTAGTTTGCCTGATTTTTCAAAAAGTTGGCTTTTTCGGACCTTTAGCCTTCAAACCGACCTTCAAAAATCACTGCTAGCTTGCCTAGCTTACTGTATTTTTTGTTTTCGATTCCTAAAAGATCTCTGCTAGTTGACCCGGCTCGTTTCTTGGCTTTCTTTCTTCAACTTGAAACGCAATGCCGATTTCTAGCACTTGAGAAGCACGTCAAGCTCCTTTTTTAGCCGGCACATACGCTTAGCACCCCCGATCCGGACTTCAAAGCCGCCCCTAGAGATTTGCATAACTGGCCGAGGGAAGCCGATCATCCTCTCCCCTGACCTCGCCCTCCACCTCCTCCTCATCCTCCTTCTCCACCTCTTGCTCACCCGGTTCGCTCAAATCCCATTCAACCACAGCATCCTCCTCCTTCGATCGCGCAGAGTCAGCGGGGGCAGGGCAGGGGAGCCTCAGGGGGAAACAGCCGCCCGGTTTCGGGCTCGGGAGGATAGATTCTGGTACTGGTTCCGAAGGACCGTTCACCACTTATACCCACTGAATCTTGACTCTGTTATCGATTTTATGGATAGGGAAGGGCAGGCTAGCAGAGGTGGTTTAGGAACGAACCGAATAGCAGAAATTCTAGAGGAAGAGGAACTAGCTGAGATTATTTAGGAATGGGGAGGCTAGCAGAGATTCTTTAGGAAAGGGCAGTTTAGCAGATATTCTTTAGGACGGGGGTTCTTTTGCATTATCGGGGGGGGGGATTTTCTTTTCTTAGGAACCAAATTAACATTTTTTTTCTTAGGAATTTCTTTAATATAAATGGCGGAAGTGTATGAGGCCAGCAGAGATTTTTTAGGAAATGGCAGTTTGGCAGCGATTCTTTAGGGCTGGGAGGCCAGCAGATGTTCTAAATTCTTTAGGCTTGGACTGACGACCTCAAGCAGTAATGACGTTCCGTAATTTATCGTTCTACCTGTTGGCAGCGCTACCTCATCGTATCGTACTTTCTCCAAAAACCGGTCTCTGCACCCGACTTCCTCCATTTTATTACCCCCTTTTAATGGCCACAGTAAGAAATTTGGCAAGGGCCGAAATGGTCGAATTTCCTCCTCCTCCTCCACCTCGAGCTCCTTCCCGGCGCACCCAAAAAGCCGCCCAATCGACTGGGATTTATGGCGCCTCCGGTCTCACGTTTTTTGCAACGGGATCGGCCCCGGTATGCCGGTATTGCAGGCTTCTTGATCTCTCTGTCGCTCCTCTCTCTCGCTCTCTCTCTCTCTATCTCTCTCGCCTCAGGCATTCCCCTAAAAAGTTGGAAGTCTAGCGGCTATTTATCCGGCGCCGGGCGAGCACGAAGGTTCACTTTCTTTGGCACCTGGAGTTGGGATTCTGTCGTTTTGAGCTGATACTCCGAATTTCAGCTCTCCTGAAGCTTTGACCTTGATTCCGGAAGTCGGGCTTGGCCAGCTTCGATCTGTTGGTTGTGGCTTTCCTCTAGCCCTTTAGCTTGATCCGCTTCATTCCATGAAGTCCATTCTCGGGTGTCACAAGCTAGCAAAAATATCTTCGTACATTAAAAACTACCTGAAAGGTATTTTGTAGCTTGGATATGTGATTCTGCTATTTTCGCTCTTGAAAAGCTCTCTGTCTTCACCAGGCTTCATTCTCCAAGCAGGGCTTGATCGGGCTTCAAATTGATTCTTACAAAAGCGTCTTCAAAACCACCGGCACCGCCTAATTCTACTTTTGCAGCGATGGGATACACGCCGTCGATGCGGGATCGGTGCCTCGGAGGACGGATGCACGTTAGAGTACGTTTATTTCTGAGGATTTACTGAAAATTAAAGGGACTGACAAGGCAGGAAATATGGACTTGTCGATGATGCTTTTCTATGGATCTTTAGGATCGGGGGCGGAATCTTTTAAAAAGCTTTAGCATTTTTACTACGTTTGCGTAGAAAAATTTCAAAAAATGTGGAAAAATCCTTGAAAAAGTCGAAATTGGTAAATTTTGGACGAAAAAAATTTTGTACCTAAAATTTAATGTTTGTTAGAATGTTTGTGCGAGAAATCATTAAAATCATGTGAAAACATGGCCGCCCTCCATAACCTCGAGGCTGGCACCGCAAATGTAGTGCGAAACTCAAAAATCCTTAATCCTTGCCGGGCCCTTTAAATATGCATTTTCAACGAAAAATCCATTTTTCTTTAGACAGCGATGCGCCTGTTCGTCATCGTCGGCATCTGCGCCATCCTCGCCCTGGCCGCCGTGCTGTACGTCAAGTTCAGAAAGGTTGGTTGTGGTGATCGAATATTCTATTAATTTCTATTATTTTAGGCCTCGTTCGTGCTGCTCATCCCGAGCTCGGTGGTCGGGCTTACGATCGCGGCGCTGCTCACCGAACGTCACCGATTCGTCTGGCCGATCATCGTCCAATCGGTGGGTCGAATTTTCATTTTTGAGCCGGACTTCTTGAACATGTTGCGGTCACGTGGCTGATATAAATTTGCATTTTTCAGTGTTTCCACGTTGGGCTGTCGGTGTACGCGCTGCTCATCTTCTCGTTCTACTTCTTCATCAAGCCCCTCTACATCCTGATGATCACCAACTGGATGTTTAAAAGTTGGTTTTTCTGGAATTTTTCTCACTGTCTCTCTCTCTCTCTCTCTCTCTCTCTCTCTCTCTCTCTCTCTCTCTCTCTCTCCTGTCTCATTTTCTCCAAATATAACCCCCTTTTCAGCAATGTACTCGGAGAAGAACGCGGTGTTCTACGGTGAGAGCGCCGCCATCTACGCCGCCCTGTTCTCCTTCCTCGGCTACAACTTGTGGCAGGCCCGCGTCTCGTTCGCCTACCGCAACCACCTGCTGCGCAACGCCAACTTCGCCACGCCCAGCCAGAAGCCGACGGTCGTCGTCGTCAACAAGCCGGTAGAGTACGTTTCTACGCATTATTAATTTTTAAATTTCCCCACCCCATTACTTTAAAATGCCGGAAAAGTTGCACACATTTTGGCCAGGTTCACGGTGAAGTGTGCAGCTTTTTCTAGGCAAATTCAATCTCGTAGATTTTTTTTGCATTTGGGTAGTCTTTCAAAACGATTTAATTCTACGTGATTCGACTTAATTTATCCTATTAATGCATCGATCATTCATTCTGGTTTCTTCCTCAAAATCCTTAGATTTTCAAAAATCTTCGGAAAGAAACTGAATTCATACTCCCACCACCATCCCCAACCACCAACCCCCGATTTTTTCCCGAGGTATCATTTCGGGGTGGTCCAGGAGGGGGGCGAGTTGGAAAAGGTCGGAAAACATTCGCAGAACCCTCACAAATTTTTGAACTTGTTTGGGAAATACTCTGTGAAAAATTTGGAGTCCGGGGCCTGGGAAGTTCTGGCGGGCCGGAGGGCGCGTGGTTTCTTGGTATGCCCCTAAAGTCATTAGTGCGTGTGTTGCATCCCTCTCTCGGGGGGCTGTATAAATTAATTCATTCGTCAGCTAACAGGGGGAAATACGCGAGCTCTTCGGTAGAGGAGAGTAAATGCACGGGAGATTAGGGGGGAAGGGCCCGTCCACAGCGGACATCTATCAACAACCACAACAAAACCGGAAGATATGGTGAAGGGCGGGCGGAGAAGAGAAGACGAAGACGTGCAAAGGAGATGAACACCTCGTAAATGGGCGTGGGAGGGAAGTAAAGAGGGGAAATTATTCTAATGCGATGAGATCAACAAGACCGAGAGAAACAAACAGAGACACACACACAAACACGAGTGGTAAAAGCCTATCACATGTGTCGAACAACAGGGAAGCCGACTATTGACACGATAATCAATGGTAGATGGTAGTAGTAATGGCATGGTCAGGAGCCGGAAGTGTGTGGCTGCTCACGGGGGCGGCATATTTGGGTCGAAGAACGGCGACGCCATCGGGTAGAGTCTTCGCAGCAGCTCACGGCATTCTGGCACGTCGAATACCTGAAAATATAAAAGTTAAGGTGAGGCTAAAAATCGCCTACCATCTTCACGACGCTCCTGAACGCGTTGACGCTTTTCTGGAAGAGTTGCGGCGGGCGTTCTTTGGCCTGAAAGAAAATGGATATTTAAAGGGAATGGCAAAGATGCCTGGATCTATAGATTTTATCGGCTATGAATCGATAACGTAATCCGATTACGCAATGAAAAACGACGCGCGACAAGCAGTTTGAAGTAACCTTAAAAAAGTTAAACTGACCCCAATCGACGCGTTGATGAGCTTGATGAAGTAGGTGGAGAACTCGCCGATGCCGCCGCGCATCTCCGGCGGGATGCGGGGCAACAGCTCGTCCAGGGCGCGCTTGATCCAAGTCACCTAAAAATTTTGATATCCGGAAGCTCAAGACGAAAAAGTACCTTTGTGGCGGTGTCGTTGTCCATGCCGCCGAGGGTGAAGCACGAGAAGTAGACCGGGTCGGCGCGCAACTGGTTTATCTTGCTCTGAAATGGAATAATTAGGATAAGCTACAAATTGAATTTTATTTGAAAATCAATTTATATGAATTTTACTAAATCAAAACTATTAAAAATTTTTGTCCAGGAAAATCTTTAGATTCCGATAAGCTACAAAGTACTCGTCGAACCTGTGCATCCATGACGCGCTGCGCATCGGCGTTGAGGCCGTTCATCTGCGGGTTGTGCCACTGGCTGGTGAAGTTGCTGTAGGGCCGTGGCACCTTCTTGTCCTGCTCGTAGTCGGCCCAGGCTTCTTGGATCTGAACAAACCATAAATTAATACTTTTTAATTGAAATTCTACACTACAAATTTAATTAATTTGATTTGTAGAAAGAATTAGGTAAAAAAATAATAATTGCCAAAAATTTACCTCATCCTCCGTCAGCTTCTCGTCGACAATGTTGTGGAACAGCGTGTCGTGCTGAACATAGTCGGTTATGGCGTCGGGCAGCTTGTGCAGCACGTCGGCCAGTAGACGATCTTGCGGCGGCGCGTACCGCTGATGTCCGCCCTTCAGCTCCTTGGGGTTGAATCTGGAAAATAAGTTTTCAAACTGTAATAAAATCATAAAACTAAAACTTAAAACTAGGCAAATTCGATAATACATAACGAAAACTTACTGATACAACTCGGCCAAATCGGACCCCTCGTAGTGGCGCATGATCTGCGCCTCGTCGACGACGCGCATCGACGTGGACTCCTTGATGACCTGGCGCTTGTAGATGGTCTCCTCCATGGTGCCCTGAAAGCAAAATAAAGATAAACAATTAAATTAATTGAATTTAATCTAATTTTCAAATCCTACTATATATAAAAAAATAGTGTCTGTGTGTCACTTTGCAATCCAATTCCGTATCGTTGTTCCAGTATATTCTAGGGAAGAAGTTAGGGGTGGTGCAATGCGTCATTAGTGCGTAATGGTCTAGGGATGACTGCCGACATATCAGATTTTACCAATTAGCCATTGGTTGAATTAAATAAGGTTGAAAACTGTAGGAAAAAAATAAAACCAAATCGATAATATAAATACTGAACAATGATTTCGATCTTGTGTCGTAAATTCCCCGCACGACGCTGCAAACTCTTGATGACCTGGCGCTGAGATGGTCCTTCAGGTGCCTAAACAGAAAAGTTTCCCGAAAATTTAATAAGCCTGGAATTTGTTTCATTTGGCTTAATATAAAAATATTACCTTAAGGTGTAAAAAATACCTGAGCAATCATGCGGTAGATGTACACGGGCTTGGTCTGGCCGAAGCGGTAGACGCGGAACAGGGACTGCGTGTCGTGCGAGGGATTCCAGCACGCGTCGAATATGACGACCCGGTTGGCGGCCACCATGTTCGTGCCGAGGGAGCCGGCCTTGGTGGAGATGAGCATCAGCCTAAAATGGCGAGATTAACGTATCGAGAAAACTTTTACAAACTCAATTATTACATGAAACAATCGAGAAAAAAACAATAAAAAAAATTCTCACCTAGGCCTCAACTCGGACGGGTTGTTGAACTGGGTCTGGATCTTGTCCCGCTGCTTGGCATTGACAGCACCGGTGATCCAGAGGTAGTCGCGGTTTTCCTTCCATCCCCAGTGCTCGTTTCCGTTCAGCGCCTCGTGGCCGTCGGTGAACCACGATTGCGTCTGGTCGAAGAAGGTGAGCATCTCCTTGATGAGGCCGAGGGATTCCAGCGATTGCGAGAAGACAAGCCTGAAAAGAGGGATGTGAGCAAGAGAAAGAAAGAGAGAGAGAGATTATGATAGGACGAAAGAGCGAGAAAGAGAAGGTGCGAGAGAGAGAGAGAGAGAGAGAAAACTCACAATTTATCGCCAATCTCCTCGCACTTCTTGATGATCTGGATGAGGAGCATGAGCTTGTTGGACAGTTCCCATTTGTACTTGTCGTCCGAGCTGACCAGCTTCTGATCGGTGAACCAGCCGGTGAGCTCGCGCGGTGTTCCCTCGCGCAGCCCGTCCTCCGACGCGAATCGCCCGCCAAGCGACGACTGTTGCGTGTCCTGAAAATTAAAATAGATTTTAGAAATCTATTTAAAATCAGTTCAATTTAAAAAATTTATAAATTTAAGACAATGACAGCAAGTAAATGGCTTAAATTCCATAAAAAAATATACAGCTTACTTTCTCGACGACGTCGGAGCATCATCCTCACAAATGACGTCGCTGTCCGAGGCGTTCTTCACCGATTCTTCATCAGTATCCGTTCCTGATCCGTCGTCGATAAAGTCTTCCTCCTCTTCCCGATCGTCCTCCATCATTCTCTGAAAATGAAGAACATGAATAATAAAATCATAATAAATATTACAAACTATAAATATTGTAAACAAAACCAGTTTCTTTTTGCATTACCGGAAGAACATTCTTTGATTCTAAACTGCTTTTCACCATTATTAAACGCAAAACTTTAAACATTTGATTAAAACACTAAAAAAATAGATTTTGCGGCCAAAATGTCCACTTTTAAATAGTATTCTTGATAGTTTTTCTGTCGAAACATAGTTACTTTTTACCAAAAACACTAATAAACTACTCCATATTAGTTACTAGGCATTTTTAGACTACAAAACACTTTCGACCCCTTTGATAATGCGAGAGGACCTGACGGGAATCCAATAATTACAAACTTTTTGCTGCGCGAAAAGATCAATTTAAATCCAAATCCAAAATACTATAATTTTAAAAATTCGCCCCAGGCGGTACCTTTCTCTCCATAGCCTCTCCATGCACAATCAATTGATGCGGATGCGTCCAGATGCGGGCCAGCATGTAGTAGTCGGCGAGGAGACGCTTGCTGTAGGCCGACTAAAACAATCAATAAAAATAACCTAAAAATAAGCAATGCTCACCTTATCAACATTATCCAGGAATCCGCGGTAGAGTTTGCACTGTGCCTCGGTGAGGCTGACGTTGAGCATGTACTCCTGCTTCGGGGGGATGGCCTCCATCAGCACCGTGTAGTCCTTGCGCTGAAAAAACATAGATTATAGAAAATTTGGCTAAAATGACAATTTTTAACCGAAAAAGTTAATTTGCGAGGTAAAATAGCGCATTCCAAAGCCGTACATTTTGAAAAACGCTCAAGAAACGGTTAAAAATCCATTTAGAGCCTTTCCTTTCTTTTTAAAAAACTTTTTTAAGCCGTTACTCGCTAGAATTTCAAGCTCTGTGAATTTAGCTACGTCGTATAGCCAAAATCGTCATTCTGACTGAAAAATATTTTCCTAAGAAGGCTTAAAATAAGAATCAAACTGACATCAACGCATTTCTTGAGCGTCTCGAACAGCACGTGGCATCGCCGCTTCATGAAGCGGAACTCGGCGTCGGTGGCGTCCTTGGTCCGTCCCCGTTCGATCGGGTTCCCGAATCGATTGGCGAATTCCTTCTTCGAGCCGAGCAGGTCCGGCTTGACAAAGTCCACCATGCAATGGTCTAAAAATAAAATAGTTAAAACCGAGGACCAGTTCTTACATTCGTTGAGGTTATTCTGCAGCGGCGTTCCGGTGAGACAGAGGCGCCTTCGCGTCTTGATCTTGACCATCGTCTTCGTCAGGGTCGTCTCGCTGTTCTTCAGCTTGTGCGCCTCGTCGCAGACAACGAGATCCGGGCCTAAAATGAAGGCATTAGAGGCCATAATTTACTAAATAATTGTAATGAAATAAAACCGATCTCGAAAATAGTAAACAATACTAAAAATTACCGGGATCTTGCAGATAGTAGCGGAAATCGTCGACAAACTTGGCCATCTTCTTGTTCGGCTTGCGGGCGGGCTTCGGCTTGGCGCCGGCACGTTTTGGGGCCTAGAAACAAGGCGTAAAAACTATAGATAAGCGAAACCTTGTGCTGGTCCTCCTCGTGGACGGTCAGCTGGCGGAACATGTCGTAGCCGATGATCATCACGCACGGATACTCGCTCTCATACCAATTCTTGAGGGCCCGGTGGCGATCGGCGTTTGTTTTGAACGAGTCGAGCTCCATCACCTGAAAAAAACGGGTTAAATTTACCAAAAAAAATATTTGAAAAGTCTTTTCGAAACTGGAAAGTTTTATTGATCCAAAAAGTATGAAAAAACCTAAGTAGCGCCCTGACCGTCCTGAAAAACTTTATGAAAAAAGCGTCAAAGTGGTCTTGGATAAATTGACCAAAAAAGTAAAAACGTCCTGAACGCCTTGAACAAGTCGCCAACCATTACCTCAATCGTGTCCAGCTCGGGGTCGTTGTTGAGCAGCCACTTGGTAAACTCCTTGAACCAGTTGAGCACGACGTTCTTGGGGACGACGACGAGCACGTGCTGGATCTTCTTGCCGAGCTTCTCGTGCATCATGATCGTGTGCAGGAAGGTGATCACCTAAAAATCAGGTCATCAGCTGCTCCGAAAGCCGATACCTGAAGCGTTTTGCCGAGACCCATACAATGGGCCAGGATGCCGCCGCCGCCCTCCTCCTCGAGACGGTCGAGCGACTCGAAGATGGAGTCGTACATGAAGCGGATACCCTCCGCCTGATGCTTCTTCAGAACGTTCACCTAAAAAAGGGATAAATGACGATCTTCTACAGAAATAAATACAAAAATAAGGTGCTTTCGCATTATCGGGGGAGCAGCTTTTTTCCGTTTTTTTTTCTAATATAACTAGAGTTTTTGAACTCTTGTTTACTATTCCCAAACGCGAAAACTATGAAAATTTTGAGCATAAAAATACAAAAACAATCTTTTTTCGATGAAAAAAATTCCGTTTTTCGATCGAAATTTCACCTAAAAATGTTCTAAGATTTCCAATTAAAATTCAATTTATTAAATAGTGTATATAAAAAAATAGTGTTAAATAGTTATTATATTTGTTAAATAGTTAAATAGTGTTAAATAGTTAAATAAAAGTGTTAAAAATTTATTAAAACCTACTATATATAAAAAAATAGTGTTTGTGTGTGTGTGTGTGTGCATTTGCATGCAACTTCCGTCCGTATGTTCCAGTCGTATCTCAATAGGGGAGGAAAACAAGGGTACATATGATACGTCATTAGGTGCGTAATGGTCATGACACGACTGCACACATATGAGATTTTTAAAAATCAGCTGTTTTCGATATTAAAATTAAGTTTTTGTGAAAATCTCGCTCGGTCTCTTTGTTAGAAATCAATTTGCATGCACCGGAAGTGGGGGAAGCCTATATAACGACGGAGAGGACGCGCTCTTCATTTTTCTGCACAGGAATTCAGGTGTTTATGCAATGTGACGAAATATGGTAGCGGGCCAGGGTTGAAAAGTGCGAAGCGCTTTTCAACCTGTTCAAAGGGCCCCCGATAATGCCCAAGATCCAAAAATAAGCTTCCTCACCAACGACTGATGAATGGCCACGGGCATCGGGGGGTCGCCGTTGCGATCCGGGTCGAGGATGACGTTCTTCAGCACCGAGCGCTTCTGCGAGCCCTCCAGCGCGGCGGCCAGATCCTCTTCCTCGGCCAGCTGATGGGAAATCGCCTGCGATCGAGGTTTCGGCGTCTGAAAATGGCGTTTCTCGTTAGAATAATTTCGACATAATAAAGTCTATTTTTTACCTTTTCAGCCTTCTCGGCGTCGACGGTCTCCTTGGCGAGCTTGTCCTTGGTCAAGATGGCCTTCGAGCCGCGCGCCTTCTTCTTCTCCTGGGCGGCCGCCGAGTTGTCGTCATCGTCGTCTTCAACAAGTCGGGCCTAATTTGGTTTTTATAAGTTTTTTTAATGCGAAATTACCCTCTTCGCAGCGGGCTTCTTGACTTCCTTCTCTTCGCTGGACGCATTGGAGTTGTCGCTGGCCTGAAATTTGCGATTTAAAATATGTTTCCATTTTTTTGTAATGAAGCCGTTATTATTACTCTGATAAATTTCCTCACCTCATCATCTTCACTCTCTTCCGCTTCTCCTTTGCCGGAAAAATCAGAATCCGACAGGATAACGACCTTTCTCCTAAAAAACCGTAAATTCCAGAAAATTCAATTTTACAAACTTTTTGCCGGATGATTTGCTCTTCTCCTTGTGCTTCTTGGCCTTGTTCCCGTTCTCCTCGTCACTCCCATCCGAATCAAGCGAATCCAGCAACCTCTTCGCCTTTTTCAGGTCTTTATCCGGCTTCAATCCCTAAAATACTTTTCCATGCGATAAATCAGCTTTTTTTTACCAATCTGGGCGACTTCTCCTTGTCGTCATCTTCTTCCGAGTCGGAGCCTTCTTCAGATGGTCCACTTCCGGAGCCATCTTTTTGCTTTCTCATCTTTTCCTTAGCAGATCTAAAAATCTCAAAATTTACGTAACAAAATTTTTGATTGCCGATGTTTTGTGCTTCTGAAGAGCCGGCCATTGCCTTGGAACTTTTGGAGGGAGATCCGTTGCAGATGATTCCTAAAAAAGCAGAATAAACTGAGAAAAAACCGGGTTTCCAGTTTCAAAAACGCAAAAATTCTAACCTTTCCGTTTTTCTTCGGCTTATCGAATCACCGTCGGAAAAGACCTATCCGAAGACACCTCTCGAGTCATCCGCCGCCTCGTCGCTGCCCTTCTTCTTGAATTTGGCTTCTTCAACGCCTTCTTCGACTTGGAGAGCAGCTCGTCCAATTCGGAATCCGAGCTGCCCTCGTCCGACTCGGGCTTCTTCTTCTTTTTCTTTGGCGAGTCCTTCTTTTTCTAAAAAAATGGATGATAATTAGTTATTATTTATCGTACCGAGCTCTTCTTCTTCTTTAGGCCGATGCCGTGCTCTTTCCGGATCTCGGCCTGAAGCCGCAGATCTTCGTCGCTCACCACGGAATGGTCGCTGTCGCCGTCCTGGAAAAATCATAGTTAGGCCAGTTTTTTGTTATATTTCGTTTTCAATTAAGGTATTAGAGCATAGAAAACTACCTCTTCCATTGGTCCGTCGCTCAAGATGATCACCTCGCACTCAGGGGGCTCGGGCTGAAACGAAAAATGGTTAAAAATGCAGGAAATCACCTTCCGGCTAAATTCAATATATCGATTCGGAGGAAAAAGAGAAATATTGAATATAAGGACACATTTTGAAAGTAGAACGCTAAAGATGGGCTCAAAGACCAGAAAAGGACTTTCAAAAACAAGACCGCGCCGAATTACTTGCGGGAATGTCGAAAAAGGCTTTAAAGCCATCGGACATCGAGCAATCCATCGATTTTGAAGGAAAAAGGGATTAAAAGCACGACTAGCCCAGAGAATTTGCAAGTAATAATCGCTCATTTAGAACAGAATTACTTTTAAAAAAAGATTTCGCGGTTCTGAAACTTTAGACTTGAAAAAAAAAGCCAGAAGTGAAAGAAGCAGTTTCGAAAGTTATGATTGAAGCTTCACTTCGAAAACAAGAAAATACGTTAAAAGCGCTAACGATCCAAAGTTTCGAGGTTTTTGCGCGGGTTTTAAACTTTAGTTTTGAAAAAAGCCAGATACCTCCATCCAAACTATATATAAAGTTTGAAAAAAAAGATAGAGCTATAAGATACGTTTGAAAGTTATCACTGAAAATTTGGCTTTAAAGACACGAAGATTACGTCAAAAACAAGAAACCGCAAAAGTTCCCCATTTTCAAAATTTGAAAAACGCGCTTTTCCGGAAAGCAGAAGCCGCCCGGCCCAACCAAAAGCCAAGTAAAATAAGTACAAAAAATTTTCAAAATTTCACGAAAAATCGATAATAGCCTAGAGGGAACCTTCATCGGGAAATGGTTGCAGGTCGGGGCGGCTAGGAACGGCCAGTGGAGAGAGAAGCGGATGCGATGGGAGCGGAGATAGTGCATTAAAGGGGGAGGGTGGAGGGATGGAGGCGAATAGGGATTAGGATAAAGTAAGAGGCCGAGGCGGGGTGAGCGCGCGGGGGTTTGAGGTCCGAATGGACACTTGTAAAAACTAGTGCCACCCGTGTTTTGTAGCTGCTCGTAGTCGCGGTGGGGGGCTTGATCGGGGGAGCATGGTCAAGGTATTGCAGTTGTACCGGAACTGGTTTTTAGCAAATTCTAGGGCATCTGGCGGCTTCAAAAGTGTCTAATCCTATACATTCAAAAAGATACTTGCTTTTTACCTTTGAAGAAGACTTAACTTAGATTCAACTAGAGCCAGGTTTACCCAGATTTAGTACTGAGCGAAGCTCAAGCTCAAGCTTAGCCTAAAGCGCAATTTTAGGGACTTGTACGTACATTCCTATTTAGGCCGAGGGTAGGTAAAAGAGAGAGCGAGACAGAGAAAGTACAAAAGTACAGAAAACCCCATTTTAACGCTGGATACTTGTGGGGGAGTAAGTGATTCAGCAGCGCAAGATTGAGAAAAAGAAGAAAAGAAAGCGAGAGAGGGAGAGGGAGGGAGGGAGGGAGAGAGAGAGAGAGAGAGAGGAGAGAGAGAGAGAGACGAGAGGGCGAGAGAGACAGAGAGATTTAGCCAGTTTTGGCAAAAACTAAAACGTAAAAACGTAGTTTGGAGCGCGTTAGAGTATAGATTAATCTAGCGGTAGTTCATCTAGGTGACGGAAGCAGAAAAAGAACAAGAAAACATAATGAAATCAATACAATTGAAATTATCAAGCATTTTGGCGCTTTTCTGGCCGACAAAAACATCAACAACTGAATGAAAAGTACCCTGTTCTGTGCCGGGCGTTTCTTAGGCGGTGACAACTTCTCGGACTTGACCTCCTGCTGTGAGCGCTGCTTTTCAATCTGGAAAAAGCCAAAATAGCAGAAAAGAATGAAAATAGCTTACCGGGCTAGCGACTGGGGTCAACAACTTCTGCGAGTCGTCCAGAGCGTTGACCTTGTTCAAGAAGCTGTTCGTCGATTCCTGGTGGCCGGCCGTACGGTTTCCTCTCGTCCTCATCGCCCGAGAAAGTCTTGTCGATGGCGCCTTTTTGGGTTCGCAAGGGACCGTTTCGGGGATTTCCTCATCGTCAGACAATTCGATCGTCGTGTTGTCCGGCGCCTGAAACGGGATATTTTGAATTTTGTCGAACATTAGCAACGATTTGACAACTTTTTTTCTTATTTTCCTAGTTGTAGCTTTTTTTAGCAAATTTTAACGTAATTTAAAGTCGAAAAATGGTTAGACAAAGGTTGAAACCGAAAAAAATCCGCGATTTGGGTCATTTTTCGTTGAAAAATACAGATTTATAATAAATTTGGAGAAAATTTATTTTCGACGAGCGATTTCTACACTTTTTCGAAATCTGATATCGATACCTGCGACTCCTTGGATTCGCTGCTCGTGTAGGCGCTCTCGGTCGGGCTATCGCTGAACAGCTGCATGAATGCCTTGGGGAAAGCAGAAGTGTTTTTGCTCTTCTTCACCGGCAGCAGCCTGGTGTACTTCAGACCATCGCCGGCGGCGGCGGCGTCGTCGTCGAGCTGCATTTCGTCGACGCTCTCCTGGCTCTCCTCCGAGAGGAATTCTTCGCGACGTTTTGAGGTTGTCGGGCGGTCTGGAAATATTTCTTACAAAATTTTCATGATTAATTGTTTCGATTTAAGCACCAAATCAGATATTCCACACTTTTCATCAAATTTATAAAAATATAAATTTTTTTTGGCGTTGTTATTTTTCCCTTTTTTTGCCCTAAGCATGCCTAGTAATAAAAAACAACTTAGAATCATTGTACCGTCTGAGAAAATTCCAAAAACTAGCAATCCCCACCTTTCTAGTTTTTCAGACGTAAAAGTAGCGTAAAATCTTGTAAAAACAACTTTTCAACGGCTAAAAAAGCATAAAAAATTAAAATACAACAATTTCGGCGTTCAGATAAGCATATTTTAGAGTCCAGATAAGTAGTCCCACATTTTAAACCCACAAAAATCTAGAACAAACCACGAATCACTGGCGAGGCCTCCCTCGATTCAGTCAGAACCTCCGGATCCGGTGTCGAGCAAACTAAAGCTCATTTTTCTTGAATTAAAAGCAAAATCCTTACCAGCCGGGTTATCCAAAATCTCGGCAAACATCTGATCAGCGCCCGGCGTGTCGGCACGGGCCCAAGAAGTCGAAGGAAGCGGCTCGGCTTCATCTACAGCAGTTTCCGGCATCGCAGAAGTGCTTGGCTGGTTCTCGGTCGACGCTCGCGACTTGGAGCCGTCCTGAAATGGGAATGGTTTCTAAAAGTAAATTAAAGCGCTTTACGAACTTTTAAACAATAACAAATCATTATTCAAACTTTTTGGAACAACTAACTACTTTTAGAAAAGTTTTAGAACACTTTAACGCTCAAAGGAGCTAGTTTATGAGCTTTTAAACAAAAAATCATTATTTAGACTTTTCAGAACAACTAACTACTTTTAATAACGTTTTAGAATACTTTAAATAGTTTCCAATCTCGAATACCTTTCGATCGCGGGAGTACTCGGATGCGTAGTTGTCAATCTGCAAAAAAGGTGGGTATTTTTCAATAGATAGCAAATCTAACCTGATTTCTGACTTTCGCAAATAATTCTTCGATTTCGGACCGTTTTGCCCGGCCGGAAGACACCTAAAAAAGAAGTAATAATGGGCAAATAATAGTAAGCGAACCCGTCGAAGTTTTGCTTCTATATCTCGAGCTAGCTTCGCCGCGACTTCGAGGTCTTCCACCTCATCGTCGTCGCCGCTTTTCTGGCTCATAGCCTGAAAATTGGAAAATTAGTAATATAGAGGCATAAAGCGTTATTTAGGAATGGAAAACGAAAACGCGAAACTCCAAGTAATCAATAGATGAAGGGAAATCTAGAAAAATAGAATTCAAGCCGAGTTCGTTTAGCAGCACGGCCGTTCAGATCTATGGGAAGGCGCGCATGAGAGGGGCTTCCCCTACTCCCCAAAAATGTTAAGGGCGCCGATCTTCTTTAGCTCATAACTCTCCCCCCTGACCGTATTTTAAAAATTGCCGCTCTAGTTCGATAGAGAAAAAAATTCTGCACATTTTAGTATAAAAAACTTTAAGGAATAGCGGCTGACAGAGTTTTCTATAGCGTTAAAAAATCAGCCATAGAAAATGTTAAGGATTTTCTCCTTTTTTGCTGATAACTTTTCCCCTGGGTCATATTTCGAAAATCGCCGCTCTAGTTCGATAAAGCAAAAAATTCCCCACAATTTCGTAAAAAAACTTTTATATAATGAAGTGTTGGAAGCGTTTTCTATAGCTTTTAAAGCTCGTGCACGCTCTGAACGGCCGTGGCAGCAGGGCAGCTTTTATGTTTTTAAAAGATGTCTTTCGATGAAGCATAATACGTGGTTTAGAAATTAAAAACGAAAACGCGAAAATCAAAGGAATGAATAAATGAAGGGAATCTAAAAAATAGCTCTTAAGCGGACTTTGTTTAGAAGAAGAGCAGTTTTTATGTTTTTAAAATGTTTCCTTTAAAGGGACAATAGGTCGCGTAAGCCGTTGCGCGTCATTTGACTGGGTGGACCGGAAGGAGAAGAAAGAGGCGAGAAAGCCGGTGAAAAAAAAGAAGAGAAAACGCAGAGAACAGCAAAAAAGACTATGGATTGTGAATACTAAAAAAGACACCTTTTAAAGTTAGAAACGGGCAAGAAAGAGACTAAACGATCGAGAGAAGGAAGAGAAAGAGATAGTTGAAAGCAGCAAGGAAGCCTAAATCGTTTCAAAATTTAGAAAAGCCATGTTTTAGGTGTTTTGAGAGTGAAAACGCGTTTAACCTTTTAAGGTTTTTAAAGCAAAAAAGTGAAAGTGAAAGTATATGACAACGAGAAGACGCAGACGCGGATCCGTGCGCGCGAAAAAAGCCAGTGCTTGTAGAAGAAGCTCAAGAAGTCGTCGCCTGCAACGTAAAAAAAGTTTAATAGCATTCAAAAATTACCTTTTAAACGCGAAAGTAAAGTTTTTGGTCTTGAAGCCGTCGTGGTATAGCATGATCGCTTAGTTTATAGCGTAAAAATGGAAGTATGACTTCAAAACTGAAGCGTAGAAAACTTGTTGCATCCTGGCGAGGGTTCTGGAAAGGGCTTTTGAGGTTTTAGACATTTTTATGCTTGAGAATAATGTTAAAAAGTGCGATGCGTACCCAGATACGTTACTACCTAGCTTTTGACCAGCGTAGCGGCTCGATGAAGCTCAAAAACCCTCAAAAATTCTAAAAATGCTTCTTTTTTTGGAATTTGCTGCTTTGAATCTATTTTTTAATAGCTTTTTTTTCATCATGTCTATAGCTATAAAGTAATATTTATAAAATTCAAAACCCCAGAAAAATTAGAAAAAAAACAGGACTTCGCATAAAACATCAATTACCAGACAACCACTTTGAAGCCGGGGATTTTGGCACTCAACATCACTCGATTAACACACGTTCCCTCGTATATAAAGAGCCCCATGGAAGGCACAAGTACCCAACAAACTTCAACAACAAGAAGAAGATGGCCCAATCCGTCGCTCCCGGTGACATCATCACGCAGCCCGGCACGAAGATCGTGTTCAACGCCCCGTACGATGACAAGCACACCTACCACATCAAGGTGATCAACTCTGGAGGACGTCGCATCGGATGGGCCTTCAAGACCACCAACATGAAGCGTCTTGGTGTTGACCCGGCCTGCGGGTCCTCGACCCCAAGGAGCAGGTTCTGGTGGGTGATTTGAACTGCTTGAACTTGTCGTGCTCTTTTGAAGGCATGAACTGCTCGATTTTGATGGAACTCTGCTAATTTCTCATTTTCGCCTCTCAAAAGGGCTTGAACTGCTCGAACTTGACGTTTTAGCGTCTCTAACAAGATATTTTGCAGGTTGCTGTCTCGTGCGACTCGTTCCAGTTCGGTGCTGAGGACACGAACAACGACCGTGTGACGATTGAGTGGACGAACACCCCCGACGGTGCCGCCAAGCAGTTCCGCCGCGAGTGGTTCCAGGGAGACGGCATGGTCCGCCGCAAGAACCTCCCCATCGAGTACAACCCCTAGAAGATGCCCGACTCCCTTGTGCGCCCTTGAATAAACGTTTTTTTCAACGTTGATTGCTGTTTTTACGCACGGAATTACGCTTGGACATTGCCACAGAGTTTGCCCGCGTCTTCAACAAGTTCAGCTAGCTTCTTGGACTATTTTCGAGAAATTACAAAGAAGTCTTTTTGGGCTATTCGGGGTATGCTAATGCCCCACGGAGCCATCAAGCGCTACAGTGCTTTCAAAAAGGTCTTCAACAAGTTCAGCTAGCGCCTTGGACTTGTCTTCTAGAAATTACAAAGAGGGGCTGCTCTTACCGCTGGTTGTTAGACTATTCCCTGATATGCTATGACTGCCTGAAGGTGTCGCCGAGCAGCCACAGAGTTACCCGCCGTCTTCAACAAGTTCAGCTAGCGCCTTGAACTCGCCTTGGGCCTAGAAAAAAAACAGAAAAAAGTTCCAGGAGTGCTCGATCAAACCCGGTTTTCAAAAGTTCCCTGTCATTTGCGGTTCTGATTCGTTAGCGGGGGACTCTGCATAGATAGGTAGTCTTGAATTAAGATTTTGACGGAAAAAAGTCGTCATTTTTGTAATTTTTCGTCACGTCAAAATTACGTTTAGAAATAGTAAAAAAACTATTTAGAAACAGGATACCCCCGATAAAACGCAAGAACCAGGAAATCTAAACTTTCGGGCCCCTTTAAAGGCGCAGATATTCCTGCGAATTCCCCGAGATTCCACCCAACCTGCCAGCGGCTGATGGTTGGCGCGGGTTGGCGACCTCCCCCCACCCAGCATTCATTGATATCAGTCTTGCAGGCCTTGCTCCCTTTCTCTGCTCTCTCCCGATCTCTCTCACTCTCTCGTCCCCCGGCTCGCCCCTTCTTCTCCTTATTTGCGAGAGCCGGAAAACGCCCGGCCACACCCACTACCCACCTCACCCACCCCCAACACAACACACTCACACTCACACCCCATACACTACCTAGATTGCGGTGGCCTTGAGGATTTGATTAAATTCATTTTTTCGCGCCTCTTTAGGTTTTTAATGTTTTTGGCTTTTTTTTCGGCTGGGGCGGGCTAGCAGAGAATTTTTAGGAAAGGGCAGGCTAGCAGAGATTCTTTAGGAAGGCCAGGCTAGCAGAGATTCTTTAGGATGGGCAGGCTAGCAGAGATTTTTTAGGAACGACATTTTATCCGTTTTAAAGGCATTTTCGTGTTTTTGCTTAGAAAAGTAGATTGATCGACCCCAGCCAAGCCTTGGCGTCCCTAATTGAGGCCAATCACCCCCCATCTGGGGAAAAGCAGCACAAACCAGCCGGGGATGGGTTCCGCGGGCAATCGCCGATGAAATGGGCTGTTTATTGTAGCTTCGCGTTGTTTTGAAAATTTGACGATTTTTTGTATCTGAATCTGAAAAGCAGCATTAAAAAAATTCTTGAAGGCTGAACGTCTGATTTTTGTGTGTTTGTCTTAACTTGCAAAAAAATTTATAAAAACTTTGTACAAACTATATAAAATTTACGTATTTTTCGTGTTAGACTTCTGGATACCTCCAAACAGTAATTTTTTGGGTTAAAAAATGCAAAAAAGCTCGATTTTTCGACCAGAAATGGCTGTTTTTATCAAAATTTCGACTTTTCGAAAATGTTTTCAAACGTTTTAGATAGTTTTCCAGTCAAAATATAGTTTTATTTTACTAAAAACATTGCTAAAATACGTCCTATAAGTGAATAGGAATTTCTAGATTAATAGAAAATCCCCCCGATAATGCGAAAGAACCCCGATTTGAATCCCAATTCCCCTCGCCGTCTTTTCACTAGAGCTGACTCAAAAACGTACACGCCGAATGTGTTGGTTGGCTGCCATGTTCTAGCCGAATGGTTAGTATTTGTCGTCGGCCCATTTCAAAAGGCGCTTCCCTTCCCTCGAGCCCTCCTTCCGGCCAGTCACACCGTCTTCAACAATACCCCCCACGGCGCTTTCCCGGCTTGAAGGCCATTTATCTATACCCACGAGGAATCATAAAAATCGCGAAAATGTGGCGAAAAGAAAATGATAAATATAATTAAAATAGGCTTAATTAAGGCGATTTTCCATCATTTATAGCTTATTTTGTGTTTTTTCTGCCGATTTTCTTAAGGAAAGACCCGTTTTTAGCGCGAAAGGAAGCTATCAAGGTCATAAAATTACTTTTAAACGCCTGAAAAAAACCCATAAAAACCCGCTGTTTTTTATTAGTCTTTTTCAATGTCCTATTTTTACAGCTTTGCAAAACTTTTTGCCTTTTAAAATACATTAATGACTTAGAATTCAATTACACCGTTACTGTGATTAACTTTTCGTGCCCTCAAGTTTTAAAACTCAAAGATAAAAAGGTATAAAGCTTAATTAATGGTGTAAACATCCTGTTAAGTAATTTCCCCGATCCAAAATGCCCTCCCAACAGCCCCGGGCCGCCGAAATCTACACGACCGCCCAGCCGGATGGGACCTACGTGACGACAACCACCAAGGAGACCACCAGGTGGGGGAAACCAAAGTTTCAACTAGGGGCTTTCCCATTATCGGGGGCGACCGATTTTTTTCGCAAGACTAGAAATATCTAGTAACTTCATATCAAGTGTTTTAATAGTTTTTCAGTAATAAAATGACTATTTCAACTAGAAAAGCTTCAAAAATTCGAAATTTTTGGTCAAAAACGATAGTTCGAAGTTGGAATAGTGTTTTTAGCAAAATTGAAACGATATTTCAAGCGAGCAACAATAAAAAAGCCTAGAAACATTTTTCTTGAATTTTGCTCCAAAATCGGCAATTTTTGGTCGAAAAATCGAGATTTGGACATTTTTTAATAGAATTTTGTAGAGTTTTAACGTTTAGGAATAGTAAAAGTCTTTTAGAAACACTTTCACCATTTATAGTGGACAAAGTAGGTCCTAAAAAGTTGGTTTCTCCGTCCGTAACCCCCCGATAACGCGAAAGAACCTTCAAAATACGAAAATTTCCAACAAAATCGGGTCTGTTTAAAACTGACAAAATCAGATACCGTGAGGACGAGGTGTACAGCTGCGGGCTGGGAGGACCGATTCGTCGCGATGCCTCCACCCGATGGGAATTTTAAGGATGTGCGAAATTGTGAGTTTTTTTTGTCTGTCTGTAGCCTTATTGCCTAAAGATTAAAATTTAAAATTAAATCTAATGTTTTAAATTTAATTTTTAATTAAATTAATAAAAACTAAAAAATAATTTCCACAGTTCCTGGTGCTCGTGACGATCTCGTTGATCACCTCCGTCTACGGGCCCGGTCCATTTAAAGGTAAGTCCGACTCCTCTAAAGAAACCGGAAGCCTTCAGGAATCCTGTTCGGCCAGACAATGTTGCTGATCTTTGCCGGCCTATGCCTCTGCGTCTCCTTCATTTTCTTGATCGTCTACTTTTTCGCGCTCGACGAGAGCCACCTCGATTTCTGGCCGTGGAGCCTCACGGTAGGTCAATGGCATCCGGATATCAGGTGCTTTGGCATTATCGGGGGGGTTACGGACTAAATATACCTAATGCAATAGTAACAGCTATTTTAATAGTACTTTCAGCGAAATTTAGCTATTTTCAAATAAAAACTGGTTAAAAACTTGTAAAAATGTCCAAAATCGAAATTTTTCTCGAAAATCTATAGTAACAAGCATTTTGATCATATTTTTAATACAACTTTGTTATATTTCAAGGTGGAAAACCTGTTTAAAAACTTGTAAAAATGTCGAAAAATTCAAAATTCGATCGAAAATTCTAGTTTTTTGTTTTTCACGTTAGAAAAATGTAATTCTAAGTAAAATTTGCCCCCCGATATGGCGCTAGCACCGACGTCAAGCTGGCAGCTTGAACCGTCTGGAAAGAAAATCGGCTTGCGCTAGTTCAAAATGACGCTGTTCGGCTACTGATTCAAGAAAATCAACTTGAACGCCTCGAAAACGTTCGCCAATTTCAGGACCTGGCCTTCTCGGCGACAGCCTCGATCTTCTTCTTCATTATGACCGTCATCGAGGGGTACTACGCCACCGGGTCATGGGCCAATAATTGCAACGATATCGGATCTGATGGCTTTTTGCACAATGGATGTCGTTTTGTCTACGAGTGGGCATTTGCCGCGGTGAGTTATAAGGGGGGCAAATTGTCTCTGCTAGCCTGCCTTGTGGTGCCTAGACCCCTTGAAAACCGCCGGCTTTCAGTTGATGTGCTTCCTGCTCGGCTGCCTGTACGGCGTCTCGGCCCTGTTCGCCCACCGATCGCGTTTCAACGAAAACGATCGGCGCTACACTTATGAATAAGCAAAAAAAATTAGCTATCTTTTTAAAGCTAGCGTCAACTTTTAAAATCCGAGAAAAATACATTATAATTCCCAATTAAATTGCCTAAATTGTAAAAATAATGACTTTGCTGCTTAACCGATTTAATTGTTTTTTACGTTAAAAACCCTAATCTCATTTGTTTATCTCTTGCCTTTGCTTTTGTTTAATTTTGTAATTTTTTCTTTAATTTTGTAACTTTCTACGAATTCTATCCCATTTTTATACCCGGTTCAAAATGCCCCCATTCGTTGCATAATAAAATCGACAATTTGTCGCTTTGACTTGCTCTGCCATTTTTGTAAAATAAACTACAATGTAAACAGGTGTTACGCGTACTGTATTTTTTTTAATTAATGTTTTAAATTAAAAAATTTATTTTATTTTTGTAAAAAAATTTAAAAATTTAAATTTAAAATTTTTAAATAATATGTTATTCAATGGGAATGCACATAATTTATGTGGGACATATTCATCCGGCTTCAGGCGTCCCTCGAGCCGGGCGAGCTAAAGAGTGTCCGATTAGGGTACGGTATCGGTCCGGAATTACGGCATTTGACCGTATTACGGTATTACCGTATCCTTAGAGAAATTATTTTTCTTGCTAGAATGTTTAATTTTAACCATTAAAAATTTTGCTTAATTTCAAAGTATTCCTCGTTTCTTTTTTCTTGAACTGGCACCAAAAAATTTGATATTTCTGGTGAATTTAACTGTGCGTTTCAAACTTCTTTCAAAGACAAAAAAAACCTGACTGACTCATACAAAACAACCCCCCGTAAAGAATAAAGTAGCGTACCCTTCCGTTGATCCTCTCCAGAATTCCCATAAAACGTCGTTCGAGGCGCCCCTCCAGCCGATCCATCTCGATGCCGATCACGCGGTGCAGCATCTCGTACGTCAGCAGGGGCGGCGTCTGAAATTTGGGGGTTAGAAGGAATGTCGAAAGCTTATCAAGAAAGACTGTAAAAACAAAAGAAGAGAGAGAGTGAGAGAGAGAGAAGAGAGAGAGAGAGAGAGAGAGAGGGAGAAGAGAGGAGGAGAAGAGAGAAAGAGAGAGAGAGAGAGAGAGAGAGAGAGAGATTATCGTCAAAATCATACCTCGTTGAAAAGTCCGTTGTCCATTTTCTTGACTCGTCTCGGCAAGTGGCACATCGGGCTTCACAGTGGGCTGTGGCTCGGAGGCGGCGCTCGTCACTTCCGCTTCCTCCTCCCTGGCTCCATCCTAAAAACAATTTTCAGTTATTAAAGCTAGTTAAAAGCAATAGGATTTCCGGAACAAACCTGGAAATCGGATGCTCTCTGCTCGACCGGTTCGGGCTTCACTTCCGGCAGGTCAGCTTGGGCGGCTGGAATGGAGGCGCCATGCCGAGATCGGCTGCCCCAATTTGGCCATTCGCTCGAGCACACTGTTTTTGGCTGAAAAACACGTTTATCCAATTTTTCTAAAATAAATAGATGAAGCGTGTTGCTAACCGTTTTTCTTATATCTAAATGTAGAAAATTTACACATTTAAATTCAAAAATGTCAACAATATCGATTTTCAACCAAAAATGGCCGATTTTGGACCAAAATTTCGAGTAAAAAATGTTTTCCAAGTTTTTTCCACGGAAAATCTAGTTACATTTTGCTAAAAACACTAATATAAGATAGCTACTATTAGTTATTAGGCCTTTCTGAGCCTCTTTATACGAAATCTAGTGATCCTCTTCCGAAGGCCGAATCTTTTTCAAAATCTCCTAAACCCACCTTGTGGAATCTCCTCCTTCAGCTCTTCGTCCACCACCACCGCGCTCTCCACAATTTCCGAGCTCGGCGTCACCGAGCGGTCTTTTCGCTGCCCGCGTCGAGGTGTTTCTAAATTCCAGGTTTTCTCAATGAAGGTCCAGTTACCTCGTATCGTCATTCGCCTTCTTGTGCTTCTTGACGACGATGAGCAGCGCCTCGCCGGGTTTTGGGCTGACCTAAAAGATCATATCTATAATTTCTAGACTGCTTACAAAGATCTGGGCGCCCTTCTTCAGCCCGAGCGTGTGGGCGAGGATGCGCTGGAAATTGCCGGACTTCTCGCGGACGCGGATCCGCTGCTCTTCGCTGGTTTTCTAGATAATAAATAGATAAATTTTATATAGTTTCAAAAGACCTATAAAACTTTATAAAACTTCTAAGTAAACTTACAGTAAGCTCCCCGGCTTCTTCGGTGAATTGAGTTACCTAAATAGAAAATAATAAATTTTAAGGACAAAATTACAAATTACCTCTAATAAAACGGAATCCCCAATGTCGATGGCTTGCTCGCCACTGCCCTCGTTGATTTTGATCGGCTCCTTGCTGCTCGAGAAGAGAAGTACCTGAAAAAACAACGTTAAGACTTTTCTATCTCGGCTCCCTGTACATCTACAGGTGTGTAAAGTATACCAAAATGTTCGTCTTGCTTTCGAGTATTTTGGATACTTACAGCCCTGAGCACTGAACGAGGAGCCGAGATAAATACTCAGCCTGCAGTTTAACCAAAACCACATTTTTTTTGTTTTAAGGTCCGAATATAACTAATTAACATCCGGAAGCCCTCATCACCATCACTCAATTAACATGCGTTCCGGTATAAAAAAACCCAATTCCATGCTAGATCAACTCAACTTCCTGACAAGAAGATGGCTCAATCCGTTGCTCCCGGCGACATCACCACGCAGCCCGGCACGAAGATCGTGTTCAACGCCCCGTACGATGACAAGCACACCTACCACATCAAGGTGATCAACTCTGGAGGACGTCGCATCGGATGGGCCTTCAAGACCACCAACATGAAGCGTCTTGGCGTTGACCCGCCGTGCGGGGTCCTCGACCCCAAGGAGCAGGTTCTGGTGGGTGATTTGAACTGCTTGAAGTTGTCGTAGCTTCTTTGGAGAGCGTCAACTGTTCGAACTTGATGCTTCCCAGCATCCCAAACCCATCTATTCCAGGTGGCCGTGTCGTGCGACTCGTTCCAGTTCGGTGCTGAGGACACGAACAACGACCGCGTGACGATTGAGTGGACGAACACCCCCGACGGTGCCGCCAAGCAGTTCCGCCGCGAGTGGTTCCAGGGAGACGGCATGGTCCGCCGCAAGAACCTCCCCATCGAGTACAACCCCTAATTTGCTTTCCTCACCTCCGACGGCCGCAATAAATTATTTTATGAATTTGCCCCCATTTTTTGATGCCATTTACATGAACTCGTCCAACTCGTTGTAAACTCACCCAGGCCGTAAAAGTGAGCAGCGCCTCTCGTTGAGCTTCGGCGAAGACGATGGAGAGCTGCTTTCGCCTTCTTGAACCGGGGAAGTAGATGTACAGCCCGTTGAAGGAGAGTTGATGGCGGAAGTCTAAATTTTGTTTTTTTTTGCTCAATTTCCCGATGATTACCTTCGCCCCGCTGCAGCACAATCTGATGAACGGGTCGCTTATCGGGCGTGTAGAGGACGATGCGCAACTAAAATTTCTTTTGAAGTCATGTAAGTACAAAACGAACCGCATTCTGCTGCATCAGCAAGGCGAGCCCGAGCTTTCCGTATGGCGCCGATTCTTCGCTGGGCTCCTTCTTCAGAAACGAGGTGATTGAGGCGGAGAGCAACGTCTTCACCTGCGCTTGGGGAGCTTCTGAACAAAAAAGTTTATTTTTATAGTGTTCCGGATCCACAAACCTGTTTTCTGTGGGGCTTCCACCGGCTGTTGTTGTTGCTTCGACGTTGAAGCGAAGATAGAGCCGAGATTTGTTCTGAAAAAGATTTTGTATTGAGGTTTTCTTGGATTTTGCTCCTAGTTTTGCCCAGAATTACTCAATCGCTCGAAAGTTCTCAAATTATAAGGAAGCAAATCGAGCTTAGATTGTCCATACATAAGCCAAGTTTTATCCAGCTTTGAAGCTAAGCCAAGCCTAGCTGATAAGAAATCTGGAAAAAAGCACTAAGCGTAGGTTAAGCGTCAATTTTACGAAAGAATAAGTTAAACTTAGACAAAGCTAGCCAAAGTCTAGCTCGGACCTAAGCTGATTCATCAAACTTGCTTCGAGCTATCTATTTGTCATTTTTTAAACCCAAGCATGCTGTTAGACCTTACAAACCTCTTGCTCCTCGTATTCCCGCCGAACTCGCTCTCCGAGTCCGAAGATGGTAGATCATCGGTGGCGAACATCTAAAACCTCCCATACTCATGCTGTTAGACAAACCCAGGTCAATATTCATTTCAATGAAAATACCATAAAAACTGTGGAACCCAAGTTGGTGTATACAAAATTTATCGGCAACCGAATGATTGGAAAGGTACCTAGCAAATTATCATAAAGCAGAAGAGATAGCAGAGACTGTAAAGGGCTAAACGGTACTTTCGCATTATCGGGGGAGCAAAATTTAACTGTATTTTTTAAGTTAAAAACAATAACAATTAGTTTTGTCGAAATTTTGGTCGAAAATCGGCCATTTTTCGTCGAAAATCGACATTTTTGTATGTTTCGTCAAAATTGCCAAAGTTTTTGCGCTTAGGAATAGCAAACTCGAGTATGAAAACAATTTGGCTATTTATATTGGAAAACGGACTTCTTCGAAAATTTGGTCCCCCTCGATAATGCAAAAGAACCGGCGAAACACAGAAAAATCGGGGGAAGTGGATATGGGCAATGAGAGACATCACAGAATGGAATGTGGGACTAGGGGAATAAATCAATTCGTTAGAGCTTCAACTGCTTGAACTGCTTGACGACGGCGCTATCGGTATTCCGGGCCACCTCGGCGAGCCGCTCGTCCACCCGGCAGATGCGCGCCCGAATCCCGGCCAGTTCACAGCAAAGTGCCAACGAGTGAGCCGCCTCCTTCCGAGCCAACTGAAAATAAAAGTCTATTACAGCCAAGGAAAACGGTGTTTTGGCATTATCGGTGGGGGGAAATCGACATAAATCGATGTATGCCTGACAAAATCGTTAGATTTTTATTTTAAAGAGCAAAAATGGTTTTGGGAGCAAAAATAAGCCGTTTATGTTTAAAAAACAGTTGAAAAAAACAGATAAAAAGCCATTTCTAAGCTCGTTTGTATAGTTTAAATCTTACGATAAAATTTATGGCATTTTTAAGTTCAAAAATAGTTTAAAACAACAGAGAAATATTCTAGGAGTCTCAGCGAAGATTTAGTTCCCCCATCGATAACGCAAAAGAGCCGCAAAACCACACCTTTGCCGAATTCGGCTCCAAGATGCCGAACGGGCGGAAGGCGCCCTGCGGCAATCCCTGCTTCTTCTCGTCGGTCTTCTCCTTGCGTTCTTCATCCGAAGTGCCCTTCGTCGATGTCCGCTTTCGTACCTAAAAAGCTCGTTTCTACAGACTAGTTCAAACCTGGCTGTCGCCTCCTCCGACGCTTCGAGTCCTGAAGCGAGAAGTCATCGCCACTGACGTTTACCCTAAGTTTCAATTGAAAATAAGATGCGTTTTCATACCTTGTGTACGGCTCGAGATCGGTGGCGCCCGGTCCGGCGGCCGCCGTCAACGTAAGTCCATTAATAGATCTAAAAACACATAAATATTGGTTCTAAGAGATTCCTCACCTAGCCCTTGAAGTCTCACTCCTGACCTCTTCGAGCAGCTTCTCCAATTGGAGGGAGAGATCGGTGTAGGTGGCGGCGAGCTCGAGACGTTCGAAAGCCAAGCTGTTGAACTCGTCAACGGCTCCCATTTGCTGGAATTTAGGTTAATGGAACATTTGAACCGTAAAACTTACATAATACATAAAATACATAAAATATTGATTTTCCGATCAAAAATGGAGGAAATTCGGCTAAAAATAGTTTTTTATTGTTTTTCCACTTTAAATAGAGTTTTATCACGAAGACACTAATAACGGCTCCTATTTTTGCTAGATTTTAGGTTAATCGAGTATTTGAAAATGTAAAAACTTAACTAAAAACTTGACCAAAAATAGCCGAATTTGACTAAAAACAGTTTTTGTAAGCGTTTTTTTGTTTTTCACTTGAAATATAGTTATATTTCACAAAGACACTAATAAAATCTTCATGATGACGTGAATAGGCCGCAAATATAAAGCTTAAATCTCTCACATCATATTAAATATCGATCGACAGTTTTATCTGCAAGTTACAAAGCAAAACTCAATATTTTCGTACGTTTTATCGAACAATCCATCATCAACTCCCCCAAATCACAAACGTTTCGCAATCGACGAGATGATACAACAATGCTGGGTGAGAAAGGAAATAAGTTATTTGAATAAAACTCCCGTTTCGGAATGGTGAGATACTGTAAAGATGACTAAACAAAACAAACAACATAAAACAATAAATAGAGAAGCTTTTAATAGTGGCCCTCTTCGCCGGCGGCTCGCTGCATATTTTGGGTGGCCTTGGCTTGGATGCCGACGAGTTTCGGGCAGTCGGTGATGCGATGGCCCAAACCGGAGCAGTAGGCGCAACCACGGTCTTGGCCGGTACCTGAAAAAAGGGGCATATTTTTGTGGAATAGTTTTCTAATTTTTATAGTACCTATTTTTCGCCTCGATTAATTTAATATTTTTCTAAAAAAATTTGTTTGCTAACAAAACCAAGATTTTTCTGAATATTGAATCAGGAAAATAAAAAAAGGTTTCTAGATCGCTAGCGGAGGGCCAAAATTTATTTTCCAACAGTATAGTGGCATTCCTAGCTGTTTGAAGTATAAATGCGTAATTATAACAGCTGTAAAACCTCTGAAAAATCTGAATTACTGGCCAAATCAGATCAAAATTCCCAAAAAAACTAGAAAATTCCAATTTTAAACGTAAAAAATGTTTTCATATTAATTTTGCTGTCGGAAATTAGCACTAGAAAAAAGTATTTTAGCCCCCCCCCCTATATTGACCCAGCACCGCCAAAACAATCATACCGTTTTGACTCTGTGCAGCATCGTCGCCTCCGCCGAGATCTTGAAGCATTCCGGAAGTGGTTGTCCGGCTTCGATCAGCAACTGCTTCAGATCCGCCATGATGTTCATGTCCGTCCGTCGGTTGATGAACGTTGTCGCGAGACCGCGCCGTCCCGACCGTCCAGTACGACCGATCCTGAAAACGATAGGTTATAAAGAAATTTACAATTCTTACCTATGGACGTAATTCTCGATATCGTCGGGCATGTCAAAGTTGAGCACGTGTTCGATGCCCTTGAAATCGAGACCCTTGGAGGCGACGTCTGTCGCGACGAGCACGTCTTTGTCACCGCGGCGGAACGCTTCGATACCCTCGTGACGATCCTGAAATTACATATTTTAAACTTATTGAAAATACCAATAAGTTGAAAACTATAGCAATTTCCGCAGATTAGAAAGCGACCAGTATTTCTAAAATGCCGCAAAAATTAACTTTGTAGGGTACTTTTGCATTATCGGGGGACCCACTTTTTGTCTAGGGATCTCATTCTTCGATGTAAATAAAAGAAGCGCTTCTAAACTAACTGCTTTTTTTTATTATTCGAAGCGTAAAAAAGTCACAAATTAAATTAAAAGAAATGCAAAAAATATCAATTTTGGAGCCAAAATGGCCGATTTTCGATGAAACGTTCGACTTTTCAAAAAGTTTCAGATTCTTTTCCAGTAGAATAGAGTTAAATTTTACCAAAAAAAAACAAATGAAATACTTCCTAATAAGTTACTAGGTCTTTCCAGATACGTGCAAAAATTCAGTTCCCCCCGATAATGCCAAAGAATCCTAAAATCAATCTTTTTCAATCTTCCAAGCGCAGCAAAAACGTTAGCAGGACAAACCTTCTGATCTTTTCCACCGTGTATCGCCGCCGCTTCCACGCCCTTCACGAGAAGATACTCGTAGATGTTGTCGACGTCGAGCTTCTTCTCAGCAAAAATCAACACTCGGGGAGACGTCTTTTGCAGCGATTCGAGCACCTAGGACTTCAATAAAACGCAAGAAAGAATTGGTATACCTTGACGAGCTTCTCCTCGCGGCTGACAAACTCAAATTCTTGGCGCACGTTGAGTGAGGCCGCTCCAGCACGGCCCACGTTGACAATGATCGGGCGGACGAGGGCGTTCTTGGCAAAGATTTGAATCTTTTTCGGCATCGTTGCCGAGAAGAGCAGGGTTTGGCGTTGGCTCTGCAAAAATCAGGTTTGAGAAAGAGGCGAAATCGCGAGTTTGTCGAAAAAAATTTACATAAAAATACAGAAACGAATTCCGTTAATTTTTCTCATTTTTTTTGTTAAAATCAGGCTGATTTGAAAATTCTACCACAACCACTATGAAAAAAATCTCAACGCCAAGAAATCAAAAAAAAAACATTTTTACGGAATTTCGGAAATTAGGCCTTAATAAAACGTAAGCATACCTGAAATAGGAGAAAATGATCTCGTCCTCAAAACCCATGTCCAACATTCGATCGGCTTCGTCGAGCACCAGATAACGGCACAGCTGCAGGTTGAAGATCTTCTTTGACAGCATGTCGGACAGCCGGCCCGGCGTCGCGATGCAAATGTGGACGCCTTGGTGGAACATTCGAGCTTGTTCGCCTGAAAAAATAAACTAATTTTTAATATGGTAAATTTTTTATAGCATTTTAAGCCGTTTCTAGATACAAAACCCTCATAAAAATACTATAATCCTCAAAAACTTTGGCCAAAAATGTATGAAATATGCCCAAAAACTACCAAATTTTTCGAATTTTCTTCATTTTTTAAAGATCTTTGTAAAGGGCATAACAAAAAACAGTCCCTCCCTTGCTAACAACCCAGTGCCATGAAAATAAGTTTTTCTCACCTAACGGCTCGCCGCCAATACACAGGGCGACTCGGATTTGTGCGTAACGGGCTCGGGCCAGCCCGTGGCAAAGATCGCTGACGACATCGTGGATCTGATGGGCCAATTCACGGGAGGGGACGATGACCAGAGCAAATGGGCCTAAAAACAAATGATGAATGAGAAAAAGAAGGCTCACCCTCTCCGCGGTCAAAAGGTAGTGCCGTCTCCTGCTCCAGCGCGAACATGACCATCGGCAGGGCAAAGGTTATCGTCTTTCCGGAGCCAGTTGACGCAATCCCGATCATGTCACGACCGCTGAGAGCTACGGGGCAGCCTTGTACCTGAAAATAAAAATAGAATTTTCATCTTGCTATCGATTAAAAACTAAAACCAATATAGAGTTTTATAGTGTTTTTATAACAATAATATAGAGACTGGACGATTTGGAGCTGCACAAAAACAACTTTTTGGCCCATTTCGTCATTTTCCCGAGTTTTCAGACAAAAAACCTCGATTTTCCATGTTTTTGGGGTTTTATTCAATTTTCGGCATTAAAAACTGTATAAAATCCTCTACAAGAAAGCTAGGAAGTTCTTAGAGGTTCAACGATGACTTTTCGAGCGATAAGCGTCAAAAATGCTGAATTTTTACCTGAATTGCTGTGGGCACGGTGATGTTCTTCTCACGTAACGCGTCCAAGATGCACTTCGGGTACTTCATCTCCAGGAAGCTGCCAATCGCCGGCGGCGGATCTTCTCCTTCCACTGTGATTCCCCTCTTCCGCCGATTTGTCGCGTGGTCCGTTTCGCTTTGTTTTCTAAAAAGACTTAAACATAAAAAATCGTCAGAAATTACCTAATATGATAGGGCGGGCGCCAGCTGGTCTTCAGCGACTGTTCGTAGACGACACCACGCGCCGCTTCGGTGATGGCGAGCAGGGAGTTTTGGTCGTTCAGCGAGGCGAGGATGGCCTCCTCCTCTTGGCGCTGTACATCGACGGGTCTTGGACGACCTCCTAAAGTCATTTCAGTTGCAAAATAGGAGTCTTTCCAACCTCGGGCACGTCACTGTGTTTCTCGAGCAAACTCTTCTTCTCTTCCTCCTTGGCTCGCTCGGCCTCCTTCCTCTTGCGTGCCTCCTCCTCCTCGCGTGTGGCGTTCTTCGTGCTCGTGCCGACGGTGAGCACGGTTTGCACCAATGCTCGGCGCATCTAAAAAGAAGGATATTGGCTCTCAAAGAAAATCGTGGTCTCTAATTTCACGTTAAAACCATACCGCCTTCTCCTTCCTGCGCTTGTGTGCCGGCACGAAGAGGTCCATCTCCAGATCGGACTCGCCCGACGAGAGCAGCCCTTCTCGCTGACGCTTCTTCTCCTCTTGTTCGATTTGTCGCCGGCGGGCCTTGTACTTCTCGAGGCTTTTGGCCACCGTTTCCTGATCAGCCCCATCGACGTCCATTGCTTCTTCTACCATTGTTACCCTGAAAAAGCGTTGTTTGAAAGGTAGAGCTTGGGTTCATAGACTGAAAACACATGGAGAATCGGCGGCTTACAATATTCATAGATATAAAACATTTAAATTGGGTTAGAGTCGTTGTTTTTATAGTTTTTATGATCGCACAGAACGAGATTAGCGCGCAGGATTCACTAAATTAGCGAAGTAGCTATTTTATCCCGCTGACAACGTACTACTTCTTTTGATTTCCGCTACATCCAATTTTTTTGTCGCTAACAAAACTTTACGCTTTTCTTGCAACAAAAACAAAGCCTGTAAGCTTCAAGCGGCAGCAAGAATTGCCTAGGTGCTCTTATCAGTAATATGAAATCCTTTGAAAGAAATTATGCATCGTTCCTGAACGTGTACTTCAAATGCAACAATCTTTCGCTCTATGTACACATAAGTTTATTCTTACAAAAATGAGCATAAACAACAACATGTAAATATAGAATGCCACGCGGTAATATGCCAAAATGAGGGGATAAATATAAACCCGGAGTTTGGGGGATTACCGTATTTGCTTAGGGGGACGACTATGGGGGAAAAGTAGAAAGAATTACGAGAGAATAACCATGTCGGGGGGAATGAACGGGGGGAACAGTATTTACAACTTGAAAAAGGGGAATTATACCGAGGCGTATCCACGGGTGCGGTTGCGGTGGCGGCCGATCAGGTAGGCGACGAACACGCTGACGACGAGGCCAAGGAGGAAGCAGCCGACGATGATCGGCACCACGGCGGACGTCTTGGGCTTGTCGGGCAGGTCGGCAGGGCACACCTAGAAGAATATAATGGAAAAGGTTTTTAGCAAAATAGGGCTGAAAATTTGTTTCCTTAGCATCCAATTTTTCTAGGATAAACCGAGGAACAGTTTTATGATGTTTTTTATTGTTCCCAAACGTAAAATCGTTACAATTTTGTTTATTACAAGGTCATCGATTTTTTTCACCAGATTTCAAAGTTAAAACCTCTCGGCTTTCTAAGCAGTTTTTCTCTTTAGATATATCTAGATTTTCTTCAAATCACTATTAAAATACGCTCTATAACAGTTCTAGGCAAAAAATTGACTTCTAGGGAATCTGCCTTTGCTAAAGCGTCAAAAAATCTCACGTCATTCTCCAAGTCCTTGGGCCAGACGGGCGTATCGAAGTTTTCGAAGGCGACGGCGCGGGCTTCACCCAAAACGACTTGCACACCGTCTTCAAAGTTGAGCGGCAACGAGTGGCAGGTGATGGCGTGCAGAACGGCGGCGCTGTACGTGGTCGAGTTGAGGGCGCGCTGGTAGACGCCCGACACGTTGTACTTCTCGGTGGGGTGCACCTGAAAGTAAACATTGAATCACACAGGAAATTTTTAGAAATAGAAATAAAAATGTCGAAATCCTCTCAAAACGTGAAAAATTTTACATACCTCAAGGGTCCAGTTGGCAAGCTGGTACTCGTTCCCGCTCTTGACGAACTGCAGCGTCAATTTCCAGGTGTCGGTGATGTTCGGGATGGGACCATCTGAACAACGCACAGGTTTCGGGGCTTTCGCACTTTCGGCGGGAAAACTAAGACATTATGACTAGAAATCGAATAAGGAGTCGCTTTATTTGAAGGAAGAAATGGCGAAAACAATTTCAAATAACAAAATTTCCGATATTTTGCTCCAAATTGACCATTTTACATAGCAAATCGTTTGTCTCTCAAAAATTATGAAGATTCTATGCTTAAAAACGTGCAAACACCAGAAAGCAGTTTGGTTTCCACCGCCGATAATGCCAAAAACCAAATTTTTTTAACAAATACCAACCCGGGAAGAAGGCGACCGTCATGATGTTCCCGTGGTGCAAGTCGTTGACGGGGACTACATCGAAGCAGCTGCCGGTGACAGTGGCGTTGACGATATCCAGCGTGAAAGACGTATTGCCTTGGTGGATGCTGAGCGTCGGCTGAAAAAAATTAAATTAATTCAAAATTCTACAGAAATTATGGTATTTTCGTAACAAGCAAAGTAAAAAACCAACCTTCGATTCCACCATCGCGCACACCTTCGTCGCCGGACCCTTGACGTACCACAGATCGGCCATCGCACCGACAGCGAGCACGCTGCACAGAAGGAAGAGCTTCATGACTGGAAACTGAAAAAGGGTTCTGTAAAAAGTAAAAAACGAAAGGGAGACGAACTAGAAGACAGTCGAATAAACACGAAACGGCCTGAGTCACCGGAAGCCGTTTTCGCCGCGCGCGAACAATAATATAAACAGGCAGTGTTTACGTGACAGTGCATTGGTTCCAGCGCGGAAATCGATTTGGATCTGGGGTTTCCGGAAGCCCGAGTATAATGGGTTTGGGCTAGTGTGGGGGCATAAACGTTTGGCGGAACTGTCAAAAGTGCTTTGAGGCAGTTGAAGGTCATGAAGATGGCCCGGTGACCTAATTGCGGCAACCTATTGATTTCTAAAAGGGTTGGCAGATTTCAAATTTGCGAGTCCAAAATCGAAAATCGTGAAAATGAATAACGTTGAGCCAAGAAGCATGGTTATCATGAAAAAGCCAGGGCTCAAGAAAATGCGATTGATGTAGCAGGATATTTCGAAATTCGACATTGTCCGCAACTTATTCATCAGCCAAGGTCAGAAAATTTCAAGGGATTTAAAACAGGATATCATTACGAGAAGCGCAATGAATATACTAAAACGTTCTGCCAACATTTATACGTATAGAGGATCAATGTCTCGGAAAAGCTGAACAAATTCCTGCAATTTCTTGATCGGCAACAGGCTGCGACCTTCCAAGGCTTCGCAACTTTTCGACAATCGTGACCCCGATCCGAGAAACAAAAGGATCGGTTATCTTCTAAGAGAACCAAAAAATACCGCAAAACTTTGCGAATCCCGCTACAATGCCGCCGAATCTCGATAAAATGTAGAAAGGAGAATGCTGGTCAAATTACTGCAAGTTATTCAGCGCACGCAAGGGAGAGCTTTACAGGTTTTCGAAACTAAAACATGACAATCGACGATTTTAAGCGAAGATTCTGTTCCCAGAAGAACTAAGAATACTATGAAACTTCAGGGATGGTGCCAGAATTCAGTCAAATCTATAGCAAACGTGAAAAAGTCCATATAGGGAAATGGACAGTGACCAAAACCGAAAATCGATCATTGGTAAGAGGCGACATGCACTCGGTGGTGCGGCCTTTCATAAGGCAAAGGCAGGGGGATGGGGGAACGGGGCAAACAACCCGAAAACAACCAGCCACAGCAGCGTTGCGTAGCTGGGGGTATCTCGCGAGACCGACGTTAGACATCAGGTGCCGCCTTGTAGATGTTGTTGATCATTTCCGGTGAATAACTTCGAAATGTTACTTGGAGCAGTGGATCTTTCGCGTTATCCGGGGATTAGCTTTTTCCTAGGATCAAATTTTTCAAGTATAAACAGCCAAAAAGCTTCCAAACTGTTTTTTAATATTCCCAAACGGAAAACGTTACAAATTTTTATCACACAAATATTAAAAAAGCTATTTTCCGATTAAAATGACCGTTTATGACTCAACTTTCGACTTTCAAAAAATTTTTAGTTAGTTTTTCTAGTTGACTCGCCTCGCTCGCTCTAATCTCGTTAATTTAACGTTTTAAACAAGATCTCGCCAGACCGACGTTAGACATCAGGTGCCGGGTTAGCGATGTTGCTGATCACTGCCGGCGAATAACTTCGAGATGTTACTTGGAGCAGTGGAGCTTTCGCATTATCGGGGGGGGGGGGAGGGGCTTTTCTTAGGATCCAATTTTGCAAATCTGAATAGCGGAAGAGTTTCTAAACTGTTTTTCAATATTCCCAAACGTAACAACTTTACAAATTTAGGTTTAGAAATACAAAAATTTCGATTTTTCCACCAAAAATGACCGGTTTTGGCCAAAATTTCGACTTTCAAAAGGTTTTTAGTTGGTTTTTGTAGTTGAACTATAGTTACTTTTTACTAAAAATACTAACAAACTACATATGAATTTTTTAAACTATTTCCAGCATAAAAATGGGCACATTTTGCTTTCAAACAGATCAAAAATACAGATTTCCACTAATATCGCCCATTCTCGGCCAGCTTAAAATAGTTTGAGAAGTTTTTGAAGTATTCTAGACAGTTTTCGCCTGAAAATATCGCTAAATTTTTCAAAAAAGGTTATTAAACCCTTTCCAACAGGTTGCGAGTTACATCTGGGACTTACTAGCTTCAAACCAAAATAAATAAAGCCTAAGCAAGTCAAAAGGGGCATAAATCACAACCATTCTTCGACTTTGAAACGCTCTAACCTCGGCTCAGCAAGGAAATCGATCTAGAGCAAGAACTCTCGTGCTCCAGACAGTAGTAATCAATTAAATTAATTAAAAAACAAAATCAACAGCTTTTACAGATATCAAAAACCGTTCGAGGCATAAAATTATGAAAACCTAGTGTGCTAAAAAATTTATTCAATGAACAAAGCCCTTCAAAAATCAATACAACCGAAAAATACACAATCATTAAAACAAACAAAAAAAAACACTAATTATTGTCGCGCGTGTCATTGTGGCGCTTCAGCTGCTCGCGCAGCTCCATATTCTCCATGCTCAGCCGGCACGCGTGCTCGAGCACCTGAAATGGGAAAATTGACGCGAGAAATAAAACTGGAAAACCGGGAACTTTTGCATTATCGGGGGGGCAAAACTTTTTTCTAAAAACCCTTTTTAAATTTTTACTATTAATAAACTTCTAAACTCCACAAATTTTCCATTTAAAATACAAATAAATCGATCGCGAAATCTCGACTTTTTAACACATTTTAGCTTTTTTAAAATAGTTTTTCTAGCGGAATATAGTTTTATTTTACTAAAGCACCATTAACATTCTTTGTTCATTCCGATTTGGACCAAAATTTAGACCTTAAGATTTTTTTGAAGGTTTGAGATGGATTTCCGGTTGAAAAATAGTTATTTTACTAAATAACACAATTAATATACTTGCTATGAAGTATGAAATGAAATATACTAGGCATTTCTAGACTTAACTAATAAATCCCCCCCCCCCCTGAAAGAACCTGGGAATTACCTTCGCATTGCTGCCCTCCAGCGCGGCGAGCTGTCGAACGAGTTGCGCATTTTCTCCGCGGACCTATATTACGGATTTTTAAGGGGAAACAAGAAGTAGATTACCTTGGCTGCGGCGGCGATCTGTACACGTCGAGCTTCGAGGGCTTTAGCCAGCCGCTTTTGTAGGGACGCCTAAAAATAGAAAAAAATGGTTCTTTCGCATTATGGGTTTTCAAGATCCAATTTTTCTGATAAAAATAGGAAGCGTTTCCACACAGTTTTTACTATTGCTTAACGTAAAAACCCTAGAAAATTCGATTAACAATACAAAAAATATCGAATTTTCTACCAAAAATGGCCTATTTCGACCAAAATTTTAACAAAAAAAATGTAATTTTTTTTATTGTTTTTCTACTTAAAATATGTCACATTTTCGCTACAAACGGGAACTTTTTTAATAACGTAAAAACTTTACAAATTGCGATTAAAAATACAACAAAATATCGGGTTTTTCGGCAAAAAAAACGCAGATTTTCGATTAAAATAGAACTAGAATTTTTCTACGTTTATTTTTATTGTTTTTCCACTTAAACTATAGTTCATTATGCTAAAAATGCTAATAAAACCCTTAATATGACGTTAGTAGGAATTTGTGGACTTATAGGAAAAAGCTACCCCCCGCTAATGAAAAAGAACCGAAAATGTATACCTTTTAAAGAATTTAACCAATTTCTATCGATAAAACAACGAACCACTTTCACCCTCATGTCTTCTTCCGATTCGTTGGCCATAGCAGCAGGAAGTGATGGCGCCAAGATAGGTCGATTCTCATCTTGTGTTTCTACCAGCGGAGCGGCGGCTACAGGCACGGCTACCGGAACATCAACCGGAACCGGTGCGGGTGGCGCCACGACAGCAACCGGTACAGCCGGCGGGGGGCAACTTCATCTAAAAATATGAATACATCGAAATACAGAAACAGAACACCGCCGCCCTTGCCCGCCGCCGTAAGCTCATGCTCAAAATTGGCATAAAAATGGAACCGCGAATGCTAGGAATTGCTTTTTAAAATAGGCGCCTAAAAATAGAATTTTAAATGTTGTAGAATTGTCTAAAAAAATCCTACTATATATAAAAAAATAGTGTTTGTGTGTCAGTGTGCATTTGCATGCAACTTCCGTCACCGTGTCCGGAAGATAATTCATGAGGGGAAGGGTTTTCAGCTACGTATGATACGTCATTAGGTACGTAATGGCACCGAGATGACTGCACGCAGACCAGATTTTGCAATTTATGCTATTTTCGACGTTAAAATTAAGTTTTTGTTGAAAAATCGAGCGACCTCTTTGTTAGGAAATAATTACCATACGCCGGAAGTGGCAAAAGCCTATTTAATGGGAGAGAGGGAGCACTTCTCAGTATTTCTCATCGCAGTTTGGGCGAATTATGCAAAGCGAAGAATATTATGGGATTTGGACGGGTCCAGGGTTGAAAAGTCGCGAAGCGGCTTTTCAACCCTGGTCGAGATTTTAAACTCAAAGACGCGAAATGTGAAATGCCGTTTTGCAACTTTAAACTTTGTATCTCGAGTTAAACGTCTGTCGACTTCAAAACAGCGCAATTATCCAATTTTGACACGAGCTAAAAACCAGCAACTTTTCGCCAATCTTGAGCAGAACTAACAGGTTTTTAGCCAATTTTCCGCGCGTAGAAGCCTATTTTATTTTTTGCCGATTTTGAGTTGCAAATTTGCATGAGCGAACAGCAGATCGTTTCGAATTTTTACCACGAGCAAACAGACTTTTTGCAAATTTCGAGCACGAGCGAGCAGCCAGTTTTCGCCAATTTTGAGCACGAGCTAACAGCCTAGTTTTGCCGCTTTTCCGGTAAAGACAAGTGGCGCTTTCGAGTAAAATCTACATACCAACTGGCTCAGCCTTGACGGTGCGCAGCATCGGACGCTGATTCCCCACGTTGTCGAGCGTCTGGAAAAACAAGATGACGGTTTCGAGGAATTATCACACCTTTTCCTTAGCGGTTGTCGTGGTCGGGGGCGGGGTTTGGTTCCTCTTCCAGGGAAGAGGAGGCACCGGCCGAGGGCAAAACACTTTGGAGACCGATTTCGCCGGGCTCTTCGTCGCTTCATTTGGGTTGGATGAAGCCGTTGGTGGGATCTGAAAAGAAGTTGGAAAAATTTAACGTAAAATAGGATCTTTCGCATTATCGGGGGGATCCACTTTCTTTCTAAGGATTTTTCCAAGACAAATAGCTGAGGCGTTTTAAACTACTTTTTTACTATTCCTAAACGTAAAAACTGCCCAAAATTGTATTAAAAAACTACCGATTTTTCGACTAAAAATTGCCGAACTAGACGAAACTTTAAACTTTTTCAAAAAATGCTGGAAGTTTTTACACAGTTTTTCTAGCGGAAATGTATCTATATTTTACTAAAATCAATAATAAAACTAATCCTATTAAGCCACTAGGCATTCCTAGGCTTATAAAAAACAGCCCCCCCCCCCCCGATAATGCGAAAGCACCGGGTACTGGATTGTTAGCGGGGGGTGGGTTGAGCCGGAGAGATCATCTCGATTTTTCTATCTATACCTTCCCTCTTTTAATAAAATATAACGTTTGGAGTATTTGTGATTGCCATAAAGTTGCAGACAATTCTCAAAAATTGTTGAGAGTTTCATGTCTAAAAACGTGTAAAATTCTTTAAAAGGTTTCTATTCCGTTCTAAGACATCAGGATTATTCGGAAAATTTGGTCCTCCCCCCGCTAACAGTCTAGTACCAACAAAAATGTGAAATCCTGAAAATTACCACGTTGAGAAGGGTCGATGAAGCAGCCGTGGTGGTGGTGGTGGTCGTATTTCCTTTCGTTGAACAAGCGCCGAGTTGCGCCAATATCGAAATCTCGGAGGGCGACTGAAAAAAAATTTTAAGCAGAATTCAAAATTTTCCATTTTTACCAAATACGTTTTAGTAATTCTTAGTAACTTGGTTAAAAACAACTAAACGAGATTCCCCATTTAAATTAAATTTAATTCAGGAACTTTTCCATTAACGAGGGGGCTAATTTCTCCAATAATTCTAGGTATTAAAAGCACTTCCCTAGAATGTACTTTCGGGAAAAGTATATTTCAAACCGAAATATATTTTAAAAAACCTCAAAAAATACTTTTCGAAATTTCGGAAAAAATAGATATTTTCGTATCTTTAAGTGAAATTTAACGATTTTAGGCTCCGGAACAGTAAAAATAGACTAGAAAATTTAAATTCGCACTAGAAACCGCCTCCCCCGATAATGCACAAGCACCGCGTTCTGACCTTCTTCGGGATCTTGGGCTCCGGGACGGGCGGCAGAACCGTGTTCAGCGTCACTTGAGCAGTAGAAGTGGTCTTGGAGACGTCCTAAATAGAAATAAATCAAAAGTAAAAACGAAAAAAACCTTTGCAGAGGTCTTTGGCCCGGGAGATGCGTTCACCGACGCAATGCGCTTCTTTACCGGAGTTGGCGTCTGGAAATCAAAAATAAGAAAAAATAAATAAATAAAACATTAAATAAGAAACAAACAAAACAATAAAAAATACCTTCTTGGCGCTGACGGCCTGATCATCTTCTTGTCGATCAGCGGCTGGCGTTGTCTAAAAAGAGCGTTATGCTATGCGTAGTTTTAACGTCGTAACTTCACGACGTCGAAATTCGTAATTTCAAAGGTACTTTTGCGGTATCGGGGGGGGGAAGAACTTTTTGCAAAAGTCAAAAAATGCCTGGAAACGTAATAGAGCGCATTTTCATAGTGTTTTTCGTAAAATATAACTCTATATCGACTAGAAAAACAATCTAAAAAATTTTAAATGCTAAAACTCGCAATATTGCACAAAAATCGGCCATTTTTGGTCGAAAATCGTATTTTTGTATTTTTTACTAATTTAAGTTTTAAAAGTTCACATTTAGGAATAGAAAAAAAGCTTAGAAATACCTTCGCTACTTATATTCGAGAAATCGGAATCTAGAGAAAAGTTGCCCCCCCGATAATGCGAAAGAACCTGTTTTAAATTCTTCCTTTTTCAAAAAGAATATTTTAAATTAGGGAATTTCGATCATACGAATTTTGACAGTATTATTTCGACATTCTTTTAGAAAATCACTTCATTAAATTGCTACCCTCTTCCTGCAGTTGATCCCTTGCGGCAACACATCAGAACCGGTCGCCATCGCCGGGGAAGAGGATGTAGCCTGGAAAAACATTTCTTGAAGTTTAACAATTCCATACCGAGGCGGCAGGTTTCCGCATGGCCGAGCGAAGGGGCCGAGGCGAGATCTCGGAGCGCATCTAAAAAAATAAGTTTCTATTGCAAAAAATCGAAACCTTTTGATATCCTGAAATCACTCGACGCTGTTTTGTCATGATGTACAGTCGTCGTGCTAAAAAAATACGTTTAACTTAACTTTAGAACTTTCAGAAAAATAGGGAAAACATGCGAAGGGAGAGAGAGAGAGAGAGAGAGAGAGAGAGAGAGAGAGAGAGAGAGAAAGGGAGAAAGATCGATAAAAACGCGTGAAAAGAAGAAAAAAACATCAAGAAATTGGACGGTTAAAGTTAATTTAGTCGTGTAAAAACAATATTGGACATGATAAAGTCTCAAAATCAAGAAATAAAGTTAAAAAGAAATTAATCGCCAATTAAGTCAAAAGAAAACGTGCCAGCGTAGAAAAATGCAATCAACAAGCTTCGCAAAAAAAGAGTTTAGCTTTAGAAGCTTCGTTTGCTTCCGGCGACTCAAGATTGCTGATTACGCAAGTGGGTCAAAAGTCTCTTTCTCATCTAGCTATCCTCCCGCAAATTTCTGGGGCGCTACAAACTTCATCAGGCTTCCCCGCGCACCAATGAAAACTGAGGAAGCAAGACTTTGACGGGACCACTAATGAAAGCGCTTGGTATGGAAACATCTCAAAAAAAGCCAAGCAAACTCGCAGCTTCGTGACCTGAAACCAAAGCGCTTTCACGCGGAAGATCAAGCTTCATGAAGAGCAGAGATTCCGAATATTCATTGCACACCCAGGGTTTGTTGCCGACCGATTCTCCCAAATACATACGGCATTTTTGTTGGGATAAAAAAGTTGAAGCTAAATACGGCGATTGTCGACGCCAATCCAGCCGTTCGCGCCAGGCACCCAACAGCGCAGCCCAAAACTGCTAGCAATAGTTTAATAAGGAGAGGGCAATGTAGAAATTTGTTTACGCTATGGATTTACTTCCTACGCCGCGTGCTTTCGCATTATCGGGAGAGGGGAGGGACCAGCCTTTTTCGCAGGATCTATTTTCTCAAATATAACTAGTGGAAGCGTTTCTAAACAACTTATGGCGATTCCTAAGCGCAAAATTAGACAACATTTATTACAATATGCCAAAAAAAATCGATTTTTCGACCAAAAATGGCCTTTTTTGACGAAAATTTCGCCTTGCGCAAAACTTTGTTGAACAAAACAACGAAACTCAAGCAGTTTACCTAGTTGAAATATTTTTTTACCAGAAATAGTATTAAATCACTTGCTGTTCAGTTACGAGACATTTCTAGACCTGCACAAAAAGCCTCCCCCCCCCGATAATGCGAAAGAACCGCAATTTTTCTTTTAATTCTCCGATTTCTATAATTTCCTGGGAGCTATTGGTACGAGTGTTCCCTTTAGTCAGCCACGGACTGCTGGTGGTGTGGCCAGCTTGACCATGATGAGGTCATTCTGGCGGAATGGCCAGCGGTACTTCCGGAGAGCGAGACACGCCGCCCGCTCAGCGGGCTCAAGGCCTACACGACCCGAAAAAGGACGGGGGATTGTACGATCTCGTGGGGGTGGTTGGCTGGGGTTATTAGTAGTCGGAGACGGCATTTCGGCTGAAGCCCCGAGTCACGATACTCGAGATGCCGTTACATCACCACGAAGATCGACAATCACTGGTCGGTGGGTGATTTTTTGCAAACAGCAGTAATATATAAACTACAATTATAAAAAGTAATAAATTCAGAATTCACATAACTAAAATATAAAGTGTTTTAATTCTGTTTTTAATAAAATTTAAAAATTTCTGATGCTTTTACAGTTTTAAGGTGCTTTCCTAGTGTCGGGGGGGCTTTTCCGTAAGTACAGAAATGCCTAGAAATCTAATAGTAAGTGTTTTAAAGCGTTTTTAGTAAAATGGGACTATATTTCAAGCGAAAAAACAAAGCAAAAAGACTTTCAATAATTTTTAGTTTTAAAATTTGGTCGAGATCAGCGATTTTTGGGCGAAAAATCGATGTTTTCCGTCTGTTTTATGTAATTTTGTAAAGTTTTTGGCTTAGGAATAGCAAAACACTGTTTGGAAACAATTCCTCGATTTATACTAGAAAAGTGCAGCTTTAGTAAAAACAGTTGAAGCTGCTCCCCGCTAAACGGCGCCCCTTTTTAGACACGATCACGTTCCTGGAGACGGAGGTCTCGAAGCTGGCCGTGGAGAACGAGGCATTGCAGCGGGATCTTGTAAGCTCGAGATTTAATCTGCCCTTTTCCTCGTTTCATTACATTGACCCTTAAAGAAGCGCTTCGACCGTGAGCGTCGATCTCTCGAATCGAGGAGCATCAGCAGCCAGCGACAAATTGCCGATCTGGTGAGTGCTGCGACAAGAAAAGCTGTACTATCTCATTGTATTACGAATATCTGCAAAACCAAAGCATAACCAACAAATAGAAAATTTGATTTTAAGGAGAAAATGCTGCGAATGAGGGATGACCAGCTCGAGCGCGCCGACCGGGTAGGAGATGATAATTTACGACAATTGTCATTTTTAGCACATTCGCGAGTTGTCGGAAAAGGTGCGCGACTTGCAAGAGGATCGTCAGGTACCTTAATTACACTAAAACCATTTTTCTAATGTTGCGCCCTTTTCTAGCACCTCGACCATGATATCCATCATACCGAGGATCGCTACGAGCGCGAATTACAGGTATCGAAAAGATAAAATAGGTAAAAACTTTTGCCTTTATTTAATGCCTTTTTACTAAAAAGGCATTAAATACGAACTTAAAAGTAAATTCAATTAAATTAAAGTAATCGGAGATTTCAAAATTAATAATTTTAGGTGGCCGAGCGAAAGAATCGACAATTACGCGAGCGTATCGATACGCTGGAGGAGACCTGTACGAGGCTAAAGGTATACGATAATGACCATAGCTTTAATCTACTAATATTTAAACTATATTGAATATTTTATTAGATTTGACTAATCAAAATTGGTTTCTAATAAAGCCGTTCTAACTTACTGAAAGTCGGAAAACTTCAAAAATCATATTTTAGAAAGAACGGGATCAACTGCAACAACAGCCGCTTTCCCTCGGCAAATCGCACACGGTAACGTTTAGTTTATTAAAAAGTCTACATAATTTCTCAGGACGTGGCCGACGATTTGCTTTTTGTGCGTGAGCCGAGCCACGCTTCTATAAAGGGCTACAACACGCCAAACGGCAATTTGCCGCGGTCAATGAGTTATCAGGTAAATTAATCAAATGAGAAAATTTAAGTAGGTTTAAAGCACTAAATTTGATACATTTTGAAACTCTAAAAATGCAAAAATCGTGCTAAAAACAAGGAAAACTTTATTGAAATTTAGCTAGAATAAAAAGCTTCAATTTACTTGAATTTTTGTATTAATTCGATTAAAAATAGCCGGGATAAGCCATTGAAAGCCCTGCCCTTCCCCCGCTTTTCGGACCTCTCTTTCTCTGCGTCTCTTCCCTCAACGGGGCCAAGGCCACCCTCTCCCCTGCCCTTCCCGTCCGCCGCCTCCCCTCTCCCTCTATCAGCCTCCCCCATGCCAGTCCTCCCGTGTCCTCGGTAGTATAGTGGTGAGTATCCGCGTCTGTCACATGCGAGACCCGGGTTCAATTCCCGGCCGGGGAGAAACTTTTTGCTTTTGGTCCAAATGAAGTTCAAGCATCGAAAACAGTTGTAAAGCTTTTTGTGTTTAAAATGTTAGACATTGTTTTTCGATGTAAATTGAGTTAAAGCCGTTCCTAAAGGTTTAGAAGCTTTAGAAATTTCGATTTTTGTTGGCTTTGAGCGTAGCTTCTTTAAAATTATTAAAATTGCCCCTAAAAAGTTCCAGATTTTACGTCTTATAATTTAGAAAAGTAGCTTTTCCAACGAAATTCAGTTTATTATATCAAAAACGTTTCCAGCTATCTTAAAATTAGAAGCTTTAGAAAACGGCCTTTATCCATAAAATTCATATTTTTTTTATTTTTAGCCAATTCCAGTTGGTTATAAAACCGTTTTCAATATTTTTTTGTCTGTCTTAGAATCGTTAGGAAAAGTGGCTTTTCCGATCCGAGTCGATTTCCGTTGTCCAAAAAATTTCCAAACTATTTTTTTCTGATTCCGCTTTAAAATTCAGTCTAGGTGATCCAAAAAAGTTTCGAACGAATTTGTTGTCTTTTAGAATCTGGTGCGCCCTCATCCATGCAGTTGCCAATACCAATGGAATTGAGTGTCTCTCTCGGTGGCTGTACCCGTCATCTTTATTGGCCAATTTGTAACGTGAGAAAATGAGATAATAAACATGCGCTGACCTCTCAAAAAGCAGCGAATGGCTATTCGTAACCGTCCAGCCGTCCGCGTTTAGTAACTTCGGCCGGGGGCGGCGAATGTTTGCGGATCCGGCGCTGCGCATCTTCCGGTTTTGCCGCGTTGACTCCGAATCCTGAAAAAAGACCTGTAAATCGAGCTCGGATTCCCCGGTAACGTGCGATTAATTATATCTTATTAGTCCACGTTCGCCTATTAATCGAATACAGTGTTTTTGCATAGTTTTTAGAAAATCCGCCTAGATTTGAAATAGAAAAACCTCAGAAAAGTTCGAAAAAATGTTTGCAAAAGTCTAAACTGCAGCATTATGGTTCGAAAAAGCTATTTCCGATCTAAAGTATAATTTATGATGAAGATACAAAAAAAATCTTTTAAATATTTTGGAAAACTGGAAATTTGACTTTTTTGGTCAACTTTCATACATTTTCGACAAAAGTAAAAATTTTCGAAAATTGTTAAATTTTTGTATGAGATTTTTATATCTAAACGTATATGATGCAAAAATGGTTCATATTTTGTTAAAGACCGCAGCGTTCCCACCCCCTGCTAACAGTCCAGTACCGATTTTTTTTAAAAACAAACCTGCATCATAGTAGCTGGAGCCCGGCATGTAAATCGACGTGTCGCAGCCCTCTAAAACTCACAAAAATAAAAATTAGACGAAAAATTCGCACCCGGATCGTTGACCTCCTTGAGCAGATCGACCGGCTCCCAGCCCTCGGCGCGCACCTTCTTCTGCAGCGCACCAAGTACGGCTTGAAGTTGGGCGTGGGAGGACTGAAGCGAGAAAATAGACATAGAAATTGATAAAGTTTTATACCTTGGCGCCGTCGTGGCTGATGTAGTGCTTGCGGCAGATGCGCACCTCCTGGAAGCGCTTCTGGCTGCAACGGACCTCGAAGCGGGGCGGGAACGGCTTTTCCAGGAACTCGGGCACGAATCTGAACAAAGAAAAATAGAAAAATCGTCAAAATAATTGCAAAAAGTAAGAATGCTAAGAATAAGGATTCTTTAGTTTTCCGAAACGACGGCCTTTTCAAAACTTTTTTAGACGTCCTCTATGTCAAAAAGCTAAAAATTTAGCAAAAAAAAATCACGCTTTTCCGAGCAAAATTCCAGGCTCTATTGCATTATCGGGGGTGGGGAGAACTGCACTTTTTGTATAAGACTAGAAATGTCGAGTAATTTTACGCGAAGTATTTTATTAGTGTTTTTAGGTAAATATTGTTCTATTTCAGCGAGAAAAACTATCTAAAAATATACAGAACGTTTTGAAAAAAGTCAGAATCCTAAAGAACAAAAAATCCTATAGAACCTTTAGGATTAGCGGAGGGGAAAGACCCAAAATGACTAAATTTTCGACCTTTTCAAACATTTTTCTAACTTTTTTTGAAAGGTTTTTCTACTTTAAATATACTTAAAATTTACTAAAAACAATGTGAAACACTTTATATTTGATTAGTGGGTCGACCGGGAAAACCAGGAAAAAATTTGGTTTCCCCCCCCGGAAATCCTAAAGAACCCTAAAAATATACAGAACGTTTTGAAAAAATTCAAAATTTTGGACAAAAACAGGTCATTTTGGTCGAAAAATCGATAGTTTTGTATTTTTGATGCGAATTCGTCAAGTTTGTCACATTAATAATGTCATTTATAGCAGACATGGCAATCGGCCGGGCCGCGCGGCTTTTTCGGCCGCAAAAATTAGAATGCGGCCGGGCCGCGCGGCTTGGCCGCACTTCCGGCGCGGCCGCGGCTTTTTTCCGCGTTGAGGCCGCACGGCGGCCAAGCCGCGCGGCTTTTGAGGCCGCATCCAAATGAGTTTTGAGTACTTCCGGCACGTAAATCAGAAATGCAATGCGTATTTAGCCTGCGAGGAATATCCATACTCGACAACCTTAATTTTCTCATTTCCATTCCGATTTGGCATGAAATTCGCGGTTTTTCGATATGTAAATGAGCCACTTCCGGTTTGCGGCTTGGCCGCGGCGGCCCGGCCGAGCCGCGACGAAAATGCGGCTCGGCCGCGAAGCCGCATTTCCGGAAGTAACTAATTACTGCGGCTCGTAGGGGGCCGCGTTTTTTATGGAAATTAGGCCGCCGGCCCGGCCGCGCGCTCGGCCGATCCGAATTGCCATGTCTGATTTATAGTAATAAAAAAAAAGTTGAAATATTTCTTATATTTTCACTACAAAGATTTGGCTCCCAAAAAAGATCACAATTTTTTTAAAATAGTTTTAAACAAATAAAGCCTATTACGTATTAAATATCATAATAAAATGCCCACCCGCCGTACGTGTCGAACATGGAGACGAGCTGCTCGCAGTAGTCGCAGTCGACGCAGGTGATTATCGACTGAAAAAGGGGAAATTCAGGAATGGCATTAAAGACCCACATAGCTGCCCTTGTTGATGAGGAATCGCTCGGGGATGTGGTGGGCGCAGAGGCGGAATCGTGGCGGCACTTCTTGGCCGAGGAAGCGCGATACCGCCTGCCTGACCAGCTCGAGCTGAATGCGACACTCCGGGGCGTAGGCGGCGCTGCAGTACGTGCATTTTTCCTGAAAAATTCGATAAAATAACTTGAAATCAATAATTTAAATATACCTGGATAACACCAGGCGCATAGTGGCGCAGGCAGACGTAGTACGAGCCGGGCGGAGATTGGCGTACACTAAAATACACCTTTCGTTTCAACATAAGACGGAAATAAAGTACTTTTGCGTTATCGGGGGCTTTGTTCTAAAGGTCCAATTTTTCCAACATAAATAGAAGAAACGTTTTTTAAACTATTTTTAATACTACTAATCGTAAAACGTGATCAGTTTTGATAGAAAATAAAAAAAAACATAGAATTTACGAACAAAAATTATTTTGAAACCGAAACCGGCGATTTTGATTGAAATTTCAACCGAAAAAAGGTTTTTTTAATTGTTTTACATTTAAAATATAGCTAAATTCTGCTAAAAACACCACCAAAAATATTTCCAAAAAGGTTACGACATAGGTCTAAGTTAGAAAAACTTGCCATTCAGCCAAATCGTCGGAAACGGTCCTCGGCAGCTCATCCTCGGTCATAATGTGCTTCGCCGCGCGCGGGTCGCACACGCTGAAGCAGTGCGCACAGTAGACGCAATCGATCGTCACCTAAATCAGGAAAATATATCAATTAGGGGAAAACAAGCATATAAATAGATTTTTACTAATTTCAAAAAACAGAAACTTCACGTACTCGACTAAATCTGCCATTCTCATTCGTCGAAATTTGGCGAAAGTTGACGTTGATGTCGCCCTTGAGGATGCCTTGCGGGAAGTGTATCCTAAAATCAACAAATTTTTGGTTCTGGTACGTTAGCGGGGGGGGGGACATTTTTTGTTAATACCCCCACCTTAAAATACTTTATTTTCAACTGTATATAACACGATTTGTTTATTTTTTTGCTGCTCTATCGAATATGTAGCGTTAACAGAATGTCGAAAAATATCGAAAATCCCGAACAATAGCTTAAAAACCCCATTTTCAGGGTGATTTTGCCTTTGTTATCACTTTCTTAAATTTTTAATTATTAAAGTAGCCCTCAAAAAATAAAGAAATGTCAAAAAATCTACGATATTAAACTGCGCCCGCTAACAAAAACAAAAGAAACAAAAGTTAGATAAATAAATGGAAGCTTATACCTGCACATGCGAACGCCCTCCACCACCGGCGCGGCGTCGTTGGAAAAGGCGGCCAGCGCCTAAAACAGATTCTTTTTATTAGTTTTCTGAAACGTAGCAGAAAAGATCTAATAGAAAAAGCCCTCACCCGTCCAGACGCCTCATTTGCGGCCGTAATCCACGGCACACCGACACGGCCACACAACCGACAAGTGTCCTAGAATTAACGTTTACTAAATTGAAAAATGACTACCATCAGATTCACATTCTGTAGATACATCCGCTGGCCACCTCTAGCAACCGGAATTGTTTTCGTCTAAAAAAATACATCAGAAAAAGCAAGCATTCAAAACCTCGGGATAGCAGACGTCGTTCATCGTGATGATCATTTCCACCTGAAAATTTAACTTTAGCGAGAAAAGAACAATTTTATTAGTGTTTTTAGTCAACGTAATCATATTTCAACCAGAAAAACTATCTAAAAACTTTAAAAAATGTTCAAAAAGTCGAAATAAGCGGTTATTTTTTGTGGGAAAATCGACATTATTGTATTTTTTTCATAAAAATGTCAAAAGTCTTGTGTAGAAATCGTAAGAAACACTTTAGAAACATTTTTACCTTTGTGGGCTCAGGAACGCCGGTGGTGTTGCTTTCCGAGATGCCGAACCAGCTGGGCTTCTGGTGTGCCGTACATACCCAAATTTCCGGCATTTTCGGCGTCTCTTTCTAAAAAAGTTCAAAAGGTTATCTATAAAACGTAATCTTACACGTTTCTTCTTAAACTGTGCCAGAAAGAAGCCGGGGATCGGGAGCTCGTCGGCCAGATGCGTGTCGTAGAACTCGGCACCCGCAATGTTCATGATCTGAAGAAGATTTATCGGTTTTTTCGGATTATCGGGAGGACCAACTTTTTTCTAAGGATTCCATTTTTTAATATAAATAGAAGAAACGTTTCTAAACTTTTTTAACCTCCCAAACGTAAACACTTTACAAATTTTGCTAAAAAAACAAAAATATAGATTTTTTGACGAAAATGGCCGATTTTCGAGCACCATCTCGAACAAAAACCATTTCCAAGTTTTTATTTTTATTTTGCGCTTAAAATATAGCTCAAGCTCAAATCTACTTACCTTTGTGGCATCGTTTCGCGGGACCACAGAGCCGCAAAAGCAGCAGGGCACGATTTGAGGGTCCATGGAAGACGCCTAGAAGGAAAAGGATACTTTATAGCAGACCCTCAATGATAAAATTCAAAGAACGAAATCCGCACGGCCCCATAACTAAATTGGTTTATAGCATTTTACACACATCCACCACTGATAAAAATTTGAAAAATTTAGGAAATGACCAAAAAATATCAAGCATTCTGATTTTCAAAGCTGCCCGGAACATTTTTTGTAAAAGGCTGCTGTGATAAATCTAGCCTCCATGGTTAACCGCTTTTAATCAGACGATTGTCCTTCTTTTATAAAGCTAAAAAATCATTCTACAGCGCGCCCCATCCCGTTACGCGATGGGTAAATTTTCGAACCCCCGGGGTAGGGTCACGGTAGCCGATCCGTGCGCTAGCAGCTAGCAGCCCCAAAATGTGGCTCTGGACTGTTAGCGGAGGGGGGACCGAATTTTTCCAGTAGTTCTCTACGTAATAACGACCTATAGACAATTTTTGATAGAATTTTACATAGGTTTTAGATATAAAAACACTATAAAAATCATAATCTGTTTCGAAAATATTTAACTTTTTGGTAAGTCTATGAAAAATGTTAAGAAATTTTGAATTTTCAAAATAAAAAGAACTATTTTTCATCTTTTAGCGCTCAAAAGACTATAAAACATTATATTTCACTAACAGGTAGGGATAGATGAAAAACAAAAAGTTGCCCCCCCCCGCTAACAGAATGGAACCCAAAATGTGGCAAAGGATCCAGGAAGCGCACCTCTACAATATTTTTATGTATTTTTACTAGCTCAATTGCAAGTATCACGAAAACAACACATTTATTTACGGAGAGCTCGGGTAGTAGAGAGATGGATAGAGAGAGAGAGAGAGAGGAGAACGGGCTTCAAAAGCGATACAGCAACCCGACGTTCAAAAGATCATTCCAACGATATAGGAACGTGAGAACAATGGGAAACTTGGAAAAGTGGAATTCACAAACCAACAAGTTTAGGGATGGATTGGGAAATGTTATAACAGGGGGAGAAGGTGGGCTATTCGTGCTTGGCTCGCTTGGTGGCGACGGGGTCGTCGAGTTCCACCTCCGAGCTCGCCTCAACTTCAGCGCCATCGCCATCGGCATCCGGCTGCGAGGCCTGTTCGCTGTGGCCATTCGCCGCTTCTTTCGGCGGTTCAGGAGATCCTGAAATGAATATTGAAACTTGTAAAAAAACTAAGGTTTCAAATCTAGCCGTTTTTAGGGAATACTAGAGTTACAAAGTTATCGAGCATCAGATTTTAAATAACGCCTAAACCTTCACACAGGTACTTTCGCATTATCGGGGGCAGGGACGTAGCGTAATACAGGCCCCGGGGGCCCGAAATCGGACGGGGCCCGAAAATTTCATAAGGGGACCCCTTTTGTTTTATTTTCTCAAAAATTTTGCTGCCTGCGGTGCTATTTTTTAACGTTTTTACTGCTATTTGTAGAGCTATGCAACCTGTTTTCAAAAATTTTTGCCTGCGGCGCTGTTTTTTCGGCAATGTTTTCAGTTTTTTGGAAAATTTTTTTTGGGGGCCCCCCGAAATTTTTTTCTGGCTATGCCCCTGATCGGGGGAGACAACTTTTTTAAGACTAAAATTTTGCTAATAGGTAACGAGGAAGTGGTTCAAATTGTGTTTGCTATTACGAAACGTAAAAACTTAAAATACGATTTAAAAAACAAAAATAGATTTTCGACCAAAATTTTTTAAACCAAGTTTTTCATTGTTTGCTACTTCAAATCACGTTAAATTTCACTAAAAACGTATGAAAACAGTTACTATTATGTTACTGGGTTTCTGGATTTGTAGAAAAAAAGGCCCTATTGAATAAGACCGCAAAAATATATTAGGAAGAAAACAACTATTACGAACCTTTCTTCTTGAAGACAAATACCAGGTACATGGAGACGGCTTCCCACTCGGGCAGCGACAGCGTTCCCTGAATTCAAGCAGCCAGTGAGAAAATCCACCAAAAACTGACCAATTTGAAGCACTCGAACATCTTCTGGTATGCAGCTGCCTTCTCGTAATCGTCGGGGCCACCGGACGGCTTCTCCTTCGGGTAGAGTTCAAGTGCCCGCATACGGTCCATCATCTGGAGGCCTGAAAAATTCATTTTTCCCGGGGTTCTAGGCTGTTAGCAGGGGGGAGGACTGATTTTCCCTAGTAATTCCGTACGGCCTTATAACGAGCGATAAACCATTTTTTGGAGCATTTTGCACAGTTTCTAGATATGAAAAGCGTCACAAAAATCTTAAATTTCGAAAGTTTTGGATTTTTTAGTAAAAATGTATGAAAAAAATGACAAAAAACGTCAAAATTTCAAATTTTTAAGATTGTATTTTATCTTATAACAATTAAAATTCTAAAAACAACTATAAAAATATTATCAACAGGTAAAAATTAGTCCCTCCCGCTAAAAGTCCAGCGCCCTTACCGTCCGGCGCATTCTTGTAGTGGTTGATGGCGTCGGGGAACGGCATGTGCATCACCAGCTCCATGTCGAGCTCTTCGAGCATTCTAAAACACAAGTAAAATGACGATCAAACGATAGATCTTACTGGACGAGCAGCGGGAAATGGCAAAGGAACTCCGGGCAGTTCACCTAAAACACAAAATGACGCGCAAATCTCAAAACCATACTTGTTCATCCAGGGTGAAGTGAAATTCAGCGCCAAAGAGCGGCGGCGTCGCGCCGTTGAGAATCTCCTTCGGGTTGGAGTACTTGATCGAGCAGACGCTGTTCTTGAATTCACCGTTGCCCTGTCGTGCTGCCCACCTAAAAACTGTTATTCGAAAGCACAAAAGAGGGAAATCCAAAAATTAAACCTACACGATCCGATTGGCGTCCGGCAGCGTGCCGATGAAATAGCCGCCCGGGCGCAGACGCTCTGTGCAATTGGTCAGGAATCCAAAAAGCAAGTTTCCGGCTTTAAAGTGAAAATTACGTCCTGGCTCCCTGCTCGGAGATGAACGAGTAGTGGAGCGCAAATTGGCAGCTGACGAGGTCGAACGGCGTAGGGTCGTCGTATTTATCGGCCAGCAGCTCCTAAAAATATGGTTTTTTCTATAAAAAATCTCGTTTTCGTTACTCGCCAAAAAACCGTGATAGTAAAATCGATAAACAAAGACCAGAAGCGGGTTTATCATGAAAGTTAGGTGGCGAACAACTTTTAGGCAGAAAACGGAAAATGACGCCGACTGCAGCAAGGCATTTCTGACCTAATTTCGCCAATTTTCCTAAGGTTTTTGAGCCAAAAAGGCGGCGTTTTCTAAAGCTTTGTAATTTTTGCAAGTGTTTTTATCTTAAAACAGTGTAAAATGCTGGGGAAATTTTTCAAATTCAATTATTTCGCTGATAAAAGACCATCGCAAAAAATCTGCCTTGCTCAATTCTTAAAAAACGTTCTTCGCCACCTAACTTTCATGATAAACACGCTTCTGGCCTTTATTTATCGATTTGGACCATAAAAGCAGGTTTGTTTTCAAAAATATACCTTCGTGCAATCGGCGACGATGAACTGCGCCGGAAATTTGCCCTGGCCGCGTGCTCGCTCCTGTCCCTCGTCGTAGCGCCCCTTCGCCTGCTCGATGGACACGTCGGCAACATCTAAAAACTACTTGAAAACTATGAAGGGCAAATTTACCGGCAAAAACGGCGCTGCTGACGAAGGCGTTCTGCCACTTGCGCAAATCTCCTCCCTTCCCGCAGGCGATGTCGAGCACACGTGGGCGAGGCGTTCTTGCGCGCTTCAGACGTTGCGAGATGTCAGCTGAACAAAAAAAATTACGGTTTCCTGCAAGGACCCACTAATGAGCTGCGCCTTCAACCAGTTGTTCATGTTGCGCATGTAGAAGATGCGGCTGTTCTCGCGGTCCTCGATCTTCTGCTGCGGGACGGCATTGTAGTGAGCGGAGACCTCCTCGGAAGTCATATTCTGCTGAAAAAACGTATTGTAAAAAGGTTAGTGGGCTTTCGACGCTTCAAGAGAATTTCTCGATTATTATGGGTTGCTTAGTCCATCGTTAGCACAAGAAAAGTAAATACGTCAAAATAGATAGTTTTTTCGCATTATCGGGCTGGGGGAAGCGGCTTTTTCTTGCTAGAATCTAATTTTTCAAATAGAAATAGAGAAAGCGTTTCTAAACTGTTTTTACTGTGCCTAAACCTAAACACCTGACAAATTTGGATTAAAAATACAAAAAAATGGAATCGTAGAACAAAAATTCGAATTTTCGGTTTTTAGATACTTTTCTAATGGAAATCTAGCTTGATTTTTTTGAGAACGTTATTAAAACACTTCCAACTCACGGCGTCTTAGGCCTTACTTGAGGCCGAGGGACGGAGGACTGGGCTAGGCACGCCTACTTTGGCCCCAAAATGTATTAAAAGCTTTCTAAAGGCATAACTTTTTTCGAGAAAGAATTACAAATGTTCCACCTGGCGATCGATAGAAGACTCTAGGGAACATTTTGGTCAAAGAATTTGGGCGATCGCCGGGAAAAAAAAAGGACTTGAAACGTTTGAAGCAAAAATCAAGAGTTTTTCTGGTTACGCCTAGGACCGTCCCATCTGCCCAATTTTCTGCGTGGACTGCGCGTAATCGGCGCCGTATATCGAAAGTTACAAAAGATTGATACCAATCAAAAAACCCGAGCTGTTTAGTCTAAATTTCGGCCGGAAGTGCCGTGAGATACCGTCAAATTCCCTGCCTCTTCTTCAACCACCAGAATCGCACCGAACAACGAGGGGGGAAAATAACATTGAAGGCTTCGCGACAATTTCCATTGGCCAGTTACACAGTTTGAATGGACGAACATTTTATTCAAGTCAACACTTAAGATAAATTTTAAGGCATTGAATGGCACAGGGGCGCCACGTTAATACAGCCCCCAATTCTTGCAGGTGCTAATTAAATAGAAGAGATCCCCCAGAGACGACCCGAGTACAAAGATTAAATGCATCACAAATCAAAGGTGGAGATGAGGCGGGGGGGGGGGGGATAGTGGAGACTGAATTAAGTCTTGGCCTCGCGGGCAAGGAAGTCAATAGCTTCTCGGTGCGGCGGCGCAACGCGGCGCCGTCCTTGACCATGTCGATCAAATCGGAGACGGGCAGGCCGTACAGCAGGAAACCTAGAATTGGCAAATGAGGTACCGGATTGAAACAAAAATTGAATTGTCTCGATAAAAAGCCATTTTTTGCCAAAATAACATTGAGAATTCAAGAATTGCGAAAAAAGCGTCTGTTCCAGTTTTTGACTGTTGTGACCCTCAAATTTCAGCTTTTTTGGACAATCAAAACAAGGCATTTCGAAAATAAAGCTTACCGGTCACTTTGCGTGCCAGTTCCTCGGTCAGCGACATGGAATTGCGAAGCTGGTGGTTGATGCGCTCGCCGAGTAGGCCTTGTTTCACCTAAAAACACGGAGATTGCCCTGATTTACTTTTATGGTCATTGTCCGAAAAATGATTTTTCATGGCGGAATCAGCTCCGATATTCAAAAGGCTGGTTGTCAACGATACAACGTTTTTCTGTTTTGAAAAGTTCTGAAAGGGTATTGTGTTGAAAATTGTCCAGAAATGTGCAAAAACGCTTCTGTGACCTCGAAACTTTTCTAAGCTCTGAAATTGCAGTTTCCCACTTTTCACCAAATTTTTCCTGTGCATTTCCCTAGTTTTCGAAGCAAAAGTAATCGAAATCGCAAAAAAATATTTTCGTTGCTTTTTGATCAGCGCCTAACCAATTTTTGACATTTTCAAATTGCTTTCGACAAGAAAAACCACATTTCGGACCATAAACGTTTACAACCAGATTTTCGGAAGGCAGTGAAAAAACGTACATAAGGAAGAGCAATGGCTACACGCCGGCAGAAGGCGTCGAGGGGCTCGGTGGCCGGGTTGTCCGTCTGCTCGACGGGCCTCGTGCTCGCCGGGTTCTGCGGCAGAACTTTTGGCGGATGCTCGGAATCGCGGTTGAAGCTAGAAAAAAAGTATTATACTCCACGAAAACCCAAAAAACATACCCGCCAACCTGGACGACCGCACGGTTTTGCGGGTGAGCGTACTGTGGCTGTACGGGCTGGGCGTAGCCGGCAAATCCGACGCTCGGGGCCTGCTGGATCTCGTATACAGGTAGTGGTACATATTGAGGGGTGATGAGGGTGGGGCCAGTCTGGTAGGGCGGCACGACGTTGTTCACGCGCTAAAAATACTTGATTATGATGAAGAAAAAGCAAATTTTTTCTTTTTTCTTTCCTCTCTTTTATCTTTCTTACATTTTCTCCGAGCTTTAAAAAGGTTTTCTGTCTAAAATATAGCTGAATTTTGATAAAACAGTACAGAAAATTTTGTAGTTACTTAATAAGCCATTTGGAGTCATAGAAAAAGTAGAAATAGTAAAAAAACGTACAGCTATCTGGCTTTGCGCAAAGTAGCCGCCGCCATCTTGGCATCGCGTTGACTCGGCGAGGCGCTGCTGGGCCTGCGTGCTCATGTACTTGGAGGCGAGCAGGTTGTGGCGGTCGTCTTTGCGCTGGGCCACGGCGACGTAGAGGCGCTTGCCGAAGAAGAGCGTGTTGTTCATCTTGTTGACGGCGCGGCAAGCGGATTCCGGCTGTTCGAAGCAGACGAAGCCAAAGCCCTTAGACGAGCCCTTTTCATCAGTCATCACCTGGAAACTAGGAAATAACTACATTACCACAAAATGGAGCAAATCTATGATTTAAAAAATTCACAATATCGGCATTTCTTTCAAGCCATTTTAGAGATAGCCCGGTGATTTTTTTTGGCAAAAATGACACCACTAAAAAAGTTATGAATTTAATTTTTAACAACATATTAATACACAATTGAAAAATACCTTTGCCGAGGTTATCGGCCCGCAGTTCATGAAAATCTCGTACAACATCTTGTCGTCGATGCCCTCGCCGATGTTCTTGATGTAGATGTTGGCGCCGGCCTGGCGAGCCGCCTCGTACTGTCGCTTCAGCTCGGCCGTGCGCTCTTGCTTCGTCTGGGCGCGGCAGACGTGGAGCATCAGCTGGGAGCCCGGCAGCGACATCCCATTCCAGCAGCAATGGCTCGCTTGGCGCTCTCAGGGTCCTTGTAGGCGACGAAGCCGAATCCCTTCGACTTGCCGAATTCGTCGCGCACGAGCTTGCAGCTGATGATCTCGCCGTACTTGCCGAACATCTGCTTGAACTTGGCTTCGTCCAGCTCGTTTCCAAAGTTCTTGACAAAGATGTTGGTGAAGGAATTCTCGGCTTCCCTGAGGCGACTTGTGCGGGACAGATATTTCGCTGCGCGGACCTAAAAAATATAAAATAAAATAGCTATAAGGTTCTTTCGCATTATCGGGGGGGGTGGATATTCTTACAAATGCCTAGTTACTTAATAGGGAGTATTTTATTAGTGTTTTTAATAGAATTAACCATATTTAAACCAGAAAAACCTTTTGAACAGCCGAAAATTAGGTAAGAATCGGCCATTGGTTGAAAAATCGATACTTTTTGTCTTTTTTAAGAATGTTGCAAAGTTTTTACGTTTCAGAATTGCTTCAACTGTTTAGAAATACAAACGTTAATTGATTGATTTCCTCCCCCCACCGATAGTGCAGAAGAAACATTCAAATTTTAAAACAAAACCTTTCGTCCGGGCGACCCGTCGACGTTTTTGGCGTTGACGTCAGCAATGGCCGCGTCCGCATCCTGCTCCCTCTCGAAATGGATGAATGCGTAGCCCTTGCTGTTGCCGTTATTGTCGACTGCCAACTAGAATGCAACAGTGTTGATGAAGCGAACGAAGTATTTCCTTACCTTGCACGAATACACCTTTCCGTACGTCGAAAAAGAGTCGTGGAGGGTTCGCGTGTCGACGTGCTTGTCCAGGTTGCTGATGAATATGTTGCCGGTCGTGGATTTCCTCTTGGACGGGTCCCGGTTGACGCGCATTATGCGCATTGGGCGTGCGCGCAGCGGCTCGAAGTTTAGCTGCTGCATGGCTTCTTCCGCTAAAAAATAGGTAAAATAATGTTGAACCCAAAAAAAAGGTATTACAGACAAAAAGACGATCGTTGGGCAAGTTATAAAAACCGAGCAACTTTCCAAAATTATCAAAAATAACGATTTTTCCACAAAAATGGTCATTTTTGACCAAAATTTCCACTTTCTAAACGTTTTTCGACAACTTTTCTAGTTTTGATATACCTATAGATCTTACATGTTTCCATCTTTACTCAAAGAACTAAAAAGTAAGGAATGAATTTGCCTTTTTGAAGAAAATAGCTTTTTGAAAACGATAGTAGGCTTTTCATGAGATTCAAAGTCGATAGCCTAATACCAAACAGCACTATCCCCAGAAGCAAAATAATACCGACCAGCGGTGGCGTCCTTGAAATTGATGTAAGCGTAGCCGAGCGACTTCCGGGACACGGCATCACGGCAGACACGCACGGTGACGACCTGGCCGACGGGGCTGAACTTCTCGAAGAGCTCGGACTCGGTGACGTCGGGGTGCAGATCGCCGACGTAGAGCGAGGCATTCGGCGTGGACGCGGGGTAGGGGGACGGCAATCTGACCATCTCGGCGCCCCTCAGATCTGCCATCTCGTGCCCTGAAAAAAAGATGTTCATCATCGCCCAGCGGAAGAAACCGAGACGGACAGCGGAAAGGACAGAATGCAGTGGTGGAAAACGAAGGTTAGGGTGCGTTACGAAAATCGTGCATGCAAATTCCGCTCATTTTTGCTAATAAGGACGGCTGTTCAGTGACAATCGAGTTTACACACGGAAATTTCTCGAAGTTCGACCATTTTGTGGTTTCTCGCGCTAAAAAGCTTCATCACTTCTTTAACCTAGTCGCTGCGCTTCGAAAGCAGATTCGGGATCGGCGCAAAACTCTCCACGGGATAACCTTGGTGTCTGAACTCGATTGTCGCTAAAAACGTCTCGTTGTACACGGATTTTTTTGCCAAAACGCGGGTCCGGAAGCGAAAACCCCAAAAGAACATTTCAATCGATTAATCATCGATTTCAAGATTAGACCGCCGAATAAAACGTAAAAGCCGTTTTTCGAGGACAAAAATTTAGCAAAAACGAACGTACGACGTGCAAATTGGTTTTTTACTCAAACTCACCAATCGCCCCGTTCAACCCATTTCCGCAATTTTGACTCTTTCATTTTCAAGAAAAAGGAATAAGAATTGTAGTAGCGGCAGGGGGGAAACGGCCGGGCAAATCCACCTGAAAAATTCAAAAAGTTGAGCAAAAATCGAAAATGAAATGGGAAATTTCCGGGGGAATCCGGGCCAGAGAATAAAAGTCCGTGATTTGTATTGTCGCGTTGTAATCGGTCATAACCAAAAAGATCGATTTTTATTTAATACAAATAATCAATGATAAGAAATAGTAATGAAACAAGTAAAATAGACGTTAATAAATAGAAAATAGGTGGCATTTCGAATTGTTTGAAAGGGGCGCCAGGGGCTACGCACTTCACTCGGGGGCGAGACATCACTGTCTGGGCAGAGGGACGAGACGGGCCGACGGAATGGCTGTTTATCCCGGCTTGAGCAAAACACTTTCAGTTTCTTACATCAGTTTTGTCACTTAGAAGCTTACAAAATCCATTAAATTACATTTATAAGGCCATTTAACGAAATCCAAAATTCCCATTTTTTAGCGGCTCGTGGAGTGGGTCGAATTGGCTTATTTTTACATCAGAAAATGCTATATTTTGAAAAATTATCTTTTCTTACACCAATTTCATCACTTATAAGCTTACAAAATTCGTTATATTAGATTTATAAACGATTAAACGAGATCTAGAGCGCCCTATTTTTGTCGTTTTTGTTATATTATGTTTTTCCAGGGAAAATACTACACGTGAAAATACGTTCTTTTCTAAAACTACGTCTATTCGTGTAATATATATGTTTTAGAAGCACGATGGCCGACGAATGGGCAGCGCAAATGTTCGCCAACTTCATGGGCGCCCCCTTTCAAGAGCTCACCAAGGATTTCCAGAAATTTGAAACGTGAGTTTTTTGGCTTTAATTTATTTCCGGGGGGATCCAATTTTCCCCTAATAGTTAGTCTTTTCAGTAAAATTGAGCCATCTTTGAAGTGGGGAAAACCTTAAAAATACATTTTTTGGTTTAAAAAAGCTATATTTTATTATTTTTACTCAAATTTTGTGGTGTTTTGACGCCTGGAAGAGTAAGAAACTGTGTAAAAACACTTCGTATAGCTATATTAGCAAAAAACTCGTTACAAAACACGATTTTCAGGCTGTTCCTGAGGCCCTACTTCCGACAACTCCCCTTCGATGTCCAGCTGACGATGGGCCAGGGCTGCGGCGAGGTCGAGAACACGTCCGACGCGTTCAAGATGAAAATCGACGTCTCGCAGTTCATGCCGCAGGATTTGGAGGTAATTTTACTTTTCTAAAAAGTTTATTTGCTCTTTTCGTCCTTTAGAGTACTGCTTATTTGTAGGTAAAACTGCACGGCTCGCAAGTGATCGTCGCCGGCACGCAGGAGGAGAAGCCCGATCAATACGGCACAATTCAGAGGTGCGTTTTTGGGCTTGATTTGCAGAACAATCGTTTTTAGGTCGTTTATCCGAAAAATCGACCTGCCCTCCGGTGTGCATATTGATGGGCTACGGACGTATATTGATGGAGATGGGGTGTTGTCGGTGAGTTTTTGTAGAACAAAGCTGTAGAACAGGCAGAAAAAGAGGCCTGGAAAATTCTAAAAAATCATTTTTCCGTTTCTAACTCTACCTTTTCCAGCTCGAAGTGCCGAAACGAGCCGAACTCCCACCCGGCGACGGCCGCAAGATCCCGATCGAGCTGACGCGAGACTGAACAAAAATCTAAGGAATAGCCAGTTATTTGCGTAGATCTTTCTATTAATAAACTTTTTTGTTTTACGCGTTCTCGAGAGTAATGGGCATCACACATCTTCAGTTTAGCGCCGCGCGAAATGGCCAAAGTTCCGCTAATTGACTGGGAATTAGGGAAGAAGCGCCCGCTTCACAGCCACAAAATCACAACAGCTTGAGGCACGAAGGCAGGACACGCGCTAAGCGTGTGTGTTTTCGTTGTCGAGATGTGTCTTCGTGACGGTCGTCTAACCGTACCGACCGCGTTGCTGATCATTGCCACTGGAGGCTGCTTCCTGGCCGCTGGGCTGCTGACCTATGCCGTGTTTTCGGTGAGTTTTTGAGGCTTTTCGTAAGATATAACTGCGTGTACTGGATCGTTATCGGAGGGAAAACCTATTATTATGATTATATTTATTTCGTCCATTGTTTTTATAACTTTCTAGCACTCAAAAACTACTAAAATCACTAAAAATATTATAAAAAGACAAGATTTATGATTAGCAGTCGGAAAAATCAATATAAAAGTATATTGAAGCGATCCCAGCTGTTTCTAAACGTTTATGAATCTTTCTGGCAACGTTTTAAGACTTTGACAGAACTGAATAGCTAAAAACCTGACATAGTTTTCGACCTATTAGTTCTAGACAAATTTGCCAAAATCCGTGAAAAAGCTATGATACAAAAAGCCTCGAAAATTTACCTTTAGGCGATTTTTAAATTACTTTTTTTTGCCTAGCTACGCCCCCTGCTCCCCGATAACGATCCAGTACCTATCACTCGCGTTTCCAGGCGTCATTCCGGATTCTTGACGACGGCCGGCATCTGCACTCTTTTGGCCTGATTCGATATTGTAAAGGTGGGCGCGGAGATAGTTTTATCTAAAAAAGTATTCTAATGATCTAAAATCTTTAGTCTCGCAACTTACCGAGAGCGCCGTGCAATGCTATTCACGGGAAATGCAAAAGCCGGGCATCGAACCGGCGGCAAAGCATCTGATTATAGCTCGTAAGCTAACCAGCTTCAAGCTGTCTTCACCTTTCCTTTAGAAAGCGAGCTGATGGTGTTAGTAGCATTAGTGCTTGCGATGCACATGGGATTGTTGGCTTCTGTGGCGAGTCTACTCGCTTTTTGTTCAAAGATGTGCGCGCGTTTGAGCCGGATCTTGATGCTGATGGCAGGTGGGGGTGTTGTGCATAGCAGGGCGTACTAGCAGAGGCCATTTGCGGAACACTGGGTTGATAGTCGAGACGAACCTTTAGGAGCCTGCACGTTCCTGGGTGCAATGTTGTTCGTCCACGTGGCCACGTCGTTGAACGAGGCGAATTTCGGCGGAAAATCGTCGAAAGTAGAAGTGCGTATTATAAAGCTCTGCTGCCATCGTCTTTTCTTCATTCAGGCCCGTTTTGGACCGGCTTTTGCGTGGTGTCTCCTCGCTGGTTCCGCCTTTCTGCTGTCGCTTCTGATCTCCTTGGTGTCGACGCTGGCTGATGACGAGGTAACGCAAAAATTAGACCTTCCTAAAAAAATACGAAAACGTGGTCGAAAACCAAGAATTTTTTTAGACAGATCTTCTACAAATCCCGCTATCGCGCGCCGGCACGATCAGCGAGTTCCCGCGCAAGATCTCGCGCCGGATGAACGCCATCCGGCGCCCCTCGCAAGCCCACGTGGAGCATCACCGCCCGGAAGAGACGACGCTGCTTCCACAGGACGTTTAAGCGCCCGAAGCGCTCTCGCGCTGGCCATGAAGCGAATTTTAAAATTGCCCTTTTTGGATAAGAAAACCTGGTCCGCGCGAAGCCACCTCCGTGGACCGGGTCTACTTCTTTTAAAACACTAATAAAAGATCATCTGATCTTACAAAATGCCGGCCAGCGCGGAGCGCACTCGCGAGTATGGGCTATAAAGTTACCAGCTTCTTCAAATAATTTGCGACAAACTCATTTTTACTTTATAAAAAGCGGCCAGCGCGCAGCGCTTTGAAGCCCTGGAGATGAGGGGCCGGTTCGTCTTGTTCAAAGCGTTCGTATCCAATTTTCCTTTTTCCTAAGAAAAAAAGAATAGCCAGCCGACTCAGTTTTTGTAATCCCTCTCTTTTAAAAGTATTGTGGTGAACAATTAGTTTTTCCCCTAAAGAAAACACGGCCAGCACGAAGCTGGCTATCAAGTTGCCAGCTTGTCCTTTTCAAATAATTTGTAGCAAATTTTTTTTGTACGTATAAAAATCCGGCCAGCGCGAAGCGCTTTTGCGCGGAGTTGTCTATTTTCTTTAGCTTCTCTTTTAAATCGATCTATCGCAACAAATTTGCTGTTTTTCTGATGCTTTTTTCCGTATTACATAAATCGTTAATTCCCAAATATTTATCGACCAGTTTTGGGGCACCATATTCCAAACCGCAACTATTCACAGCTCCAAAAAAACACAAACTCACGCTCAAAAATTCAACAAGCAGCACGCAAAAACAGCATAAACCCAGAAAAAGCATTTTGTACACGCATTGCCGGAAGTAGGGGAGGAGGCTGTTGACCGGTATCAAAATGAAATTCCACCAAAAATGCACACTGCAGAAAACGTTATAAGTACCGAAATGTACAGAGCACACGCGCGTACGCGTCGAAAGCGAAGGCCAGGATATCCCGAAAAAATGACAATTGGCTAGGGTGACCCGATTCGCAAACAAATTCCTAATAAGTTTGGCCATTTTTGAGGTGTAAATGACTATAATTAAAAGTTGAAATCAAATAAAAGGAACAATAAACATGTAAGGCAGAAATATTGTGGTTTTTTTCTCGTGGCACCCGGTATAAAAACTCAAAATTCTCAGTTTTCCAAAAGTCCGGATGGCCACCAAACAAACCCGACAAAGGACCCTGGGTTTTGCCGGCTAAAAACCGGTTACGCCCTGTAAATGGCGTTCAAAGGAAAGTAGCGTTTAGATGGCGTAATCGGTTTTTCAAGGGCTAGTGAAGTGGGATCGGCCTAAAAATCACCCCAATTTGGCCAATAAACCGGTTACGCCCGGCAAATCGCGTCCAAAGGAAAGAACGTAGCGTTTAGGTGGCGTAAGCGGTTTTTAAAGGGCTAGTGAAGTGGGTTGGCCTGATAAAATCACCCTAATTGCCATAAACCGTTACGCCCTATAAATCGCTTAAAAGGAAAGTCGCGTTTAGGTGGCGTAACCGATTTTTAAAGGGCCGTTGAAGTGGGATCGGCTGATAATGGAAAGGCAGTTAAAAATATAAAAACGAAAATAAAAACATCGAAAACATCCTAAAATACGGGGATCTCCGCTGCTTCGGCAATTTCGACGAGCGGCTCGAGGACCGGGGTAAATTTGGCGATTTTCCGGAATTCCGCCGGCTTCTGCCCTCGTCAGTGGCGCGCTCCTCGTCGGTGGGACTCTAAAAGTGTTGGGGTTAAAATTTCCCTTTTCCGCAATGATCACCGCTGGTTTGCCATGATTTTCTAAGCACCTACCGCCGGTCGGGCTTCGATGACATCGGTGAGATAGACGTCGGGGAGCAGCTGCTCGGGGTGGTGCTCCTCGCGGACGAGGCGCACCGAGCCCGGGGTTTCCTTGATGTTCTAAAGGGTGTTGGGTTTTAGTGAGTAAATTTTCATGTAATTTTTTTGAAAATTAGTTAACTTTTTCTAAAAAATTATTTTGTAAATTTTATATCTATTTTTATAAAAAATTAATAATTTATACTGGTTAAATTTAAATTAAATTTTAGTAATTTAAAATAGTATTTTCATCTTCTTTAGCTTACCTGCTCAAAAGCGATCAACTGGCGCCAGAATCCAAGATTCGGCCTCACGAGCGGACGCTTCATTTTCATCAGGTGGTAAGCGTCACGTAGCGAACGGCAGTGGTATCTAAATAATTTAATTTTGAGGTTAAATTACGGGTATTTGAGATTGATATCGAAAACTCGAAGCTCGTGCTCACTTTGTGAGGTAGGCCAGGACGATGGAGGCCGAGCGGGATACCCCGGCTACGCAATGCACCAAAACACGGCCGCCGTCCTCGATGATGGCGCGGATCTGGAAGGGGTGACGGGTTATATTTCTAAATCTATTTTTTACTATTATGAACGCGATCTTGAAATTTGATCCCCGAATTGTCAATTTTCTGTTATTTCTCCTCCTCTTGGGCAAATTTTTAGGTCATTTTTCGGGCGCCCCGTCCCCGGCCATAAACACCCGGAAGGTTATCTCGCCTCCCCCCGAAAAGCGTAGAGATCAAGAAGGGGCAGAGAAGCGGGAAAAGGCGCTCAAAAAAAAACGATCCACGGGCGGCCATGTGACCGTGTGATAAATGGGGGCAGTGGGTGTCTGATAGGGGCAGGCACGTTGTGTCGCTCGTGGAGCGATCAGCGTGTCGTTCTTTGGAGCCCAGCGGAACTGGCCGGTGCCTACGGTCAAAACAAAATGCATCAAAAGGGCGTGTTTTAATCGGAGTCAATTAAAGGCGTAACGAAAGCCCGAAAAAAGACAAATTTTTCGCATGAAAAGAGGAAAATAAATGTCATTTTGAAAAGAAGAAATTGGCTTTCCTGTCTAGAAGCAGGCTTTCCTCCCTATTTTCCTCTCCGCGACACGCAACGCCGGGCTCATAATTGCGTTGCGTAATTATATGCGAGGGTATTTTTTATCGGTTTGAAAGGACCAAGTCACGCGCGAGTTGCGTGTCGCGGCGCGGAAAAATAAAGCTAGAGTAAAGCGTAAAAAATCCGTAGTTTGGCTTTTCCGTAGGTTTCCGTTTTCCGTTTAAAAAGCTTGGTACGCGTTGCGTGCCGCGGCGCGGAAGAATTCGCAGAAACCCATTATTTAATGTTTTGCCATCTAACTCAACGTTTAACCCAAAAATCGATAGTTTTTGCCCTGCCAGCCCCTTACAAGCGGCGCAAGCATTGCGTGTCGCCGCGCGGAAAACAGGAAAAACATCAAAAATTTAATATTTCAGCATTTAACTAGTGCTTGATCCAAAAATCCATAGTTTTTGCCTTGCCATTCCCTTTAAAATCTTTACGAAAAGCTGTCCCCTAGGCCCCGTCTGTTTTTCCCCATAGGGCCCAGCCCGGCCGTTGCACTTTCCTAGAATCTATTCTGCTCCGTGTTTTCTCCCCCTTGGCCCTTTCTCCGGATGATGGGCCCACCCGAACCGCTTCTGCCCCTCCCCCCTAAAAAGGGAAAAGAGCGGAGGGATCTCTGTTTGTGCCCTCCGGGGTTCTATGTGGGCCCGAATGTAATGCCATCTCCGTGACTCTGCTTCTCTAGGCCCTCCTTTTCTGGGCCGCACTCCAGCCTTGGGGCCCAGGCCCCGGGCACGTGAAGCTTTCGTGAGTCGGGGAGGATGGCTTTAGGGAGTCAGATGAGATGCGGGCACGCCAAACGCGGCGAAAGGGCTCAAGAATCGAAAAATGACCTTATTTAGGGGGTACGGTAGTAGGGTTTCTTAAATCATTAAATTTTAAAATGTCAAAGCACCTTGTGCATTATCGGGGGGGGGGGGGAACAATTTATTTTTTTCCATACGTCCAGACCTGCCCACTAATGATGAGCAAGTCTTTTAATAATTTTTTACGTCAAAATTGAGCCATTTTCAAGTGAAAAACTTTTCAGAAATGTAAAACAATATCAAGAGTGTAAATTTGGTATTAAAAACGATTTTTTTATGTGTTTTTCAACAAATTGGAACGTTTTTAGGCTTAGGAAAAATTAGATCTTACGAAAAAGCCTCCCCTCCAGTCTGATACCCCATTGGTCGAAACCGGGTGGGCGCTGGTCCCAAAAAGGGGTCCGGGCGCTGGTCTAAGGGCTAGTATTAGCAACATTTTTTTTCGGCGCTTTTGCGCCGTTTATTATATAAAAGCTTTTTTTCAGAAATCCGCAGTTTTCATGTCCCCTGGTCAAAAACTTTTGCCAACGACTCGGGGAACGATAAAATAAATCGAAAGAAAAATTGCAGGCGACGTTAACGCGAGGAAAAAAGAAGCCGAAGAAAAGTGATGAAGTTCTAAAATGCATTCCTTTCATCTCAAGATCATCCGTATGCGCTTACCATCAACCTTTAAAGCTTCCTTGATTTTTATACTGTAAAGTTGTAAAACCAATTTGATATCCAAAGACAAAAAACCTCAAAGAAACAAACCTTCCGGTGATAATTTTGAAACCAAATTTACCTTCCTAACGAAAAACTTTTTTTGATCATATACCCAAAAAATTGTTCCATCAAAAACTCAAATTTTGATTCCAATGACCGATTCATTAAACTTCCTAATGGTAGATCAGGGCCTACTAATGCCGGAAAAAACAAAGGGGTTTAAGACGGTTTTTTGGG